>LPNX010566165.1:31546-141362 GCA_001517045.1 Pseudotsuga menziesii | reverse complement strand
AGATATAAAGTGGTCCAAAGGGGGGAATGAGTCTGCAGCGGGACAAGGGAAGGCCATACAATGTGTGATTCACCTAGTGTGGTGAAATCCGCTATAACACATCTTTGTGAGTAATGTGGCATCCAAATGCAACATTCGGTCCCCTACACACCACAACAAAATGGTGTGGTAGAGAGGAAAAATAGGGCTCTCAAAGAGATGGCCACATGCATGATTGAGGAAAAGGAATTGAGTCCCAAGATATGGGATGAAGCCATAAATTGTGCTGCATATATTTAGAACAGGGATTTACATAAATCAGTGAAAGGTAAAAGACCCTGTGAGACTTGGTTTGGACACAAACCAAATGTCTCACATTTTAGGATTTTTGGTTCAAGGGCATGGGTTCAAATTCCATCAGAAAAGAGGAAGGAATTGCATGCAAAAAGTAAAGAATGTATCATGGTTGGTTATTATGAAGAAACAAAGGGTTATAATCTCTTTGATACATACACACACACAAATTTCATTGAGAGGAGCGCGCAATTCGAAGAGGAGATCATGCCATTTTTTGAGCTACCACCGAGGGAATGCTCTTCTCCTCAACACCATGATGATGTAAGTAATGATTAAAGCTCTGATTTTTATGATAATTATGATAATGACATGGATGAATATGAAATTTGTGTACATGAATCACCTTTAAGGCCCAAATGGGTTGAGAAAACAATACAAGCTGTCGGGGATCTAGCAGGGAATCCTCTAGATCCTAGGAAAACAAGATCCCAATTTCAGAATGCCTCTTATGCAAGTGAAACTGATCTTGATGAGCACTGATATATGATGATTGGATCTGATCCACAGTCATATTAGGAATATTTTCATGATCCAAGTTGGCAATCATCATGCAAGATGAATTCAATTCTCTCGAAGAGAATGAGACATGGGAATTGGTTCCCTTGCCTCTCAAGAGGAAGCTTGTGCAATGTAAGTGGGTATTTCAAATAAAAATTGATGCATATGGTTCTGATGTTAAGTACAAGGTGATATTAGTTTCTAAGGGATTTTCTCAATTCCAATGAGTGGACTACACCGAGATCTTTGCACTGGTTGCAAAGATGGATTCAATTAGGCTAGTTCTAGCCACTGCTGCTAGTAAATGTTGGGAGGTTCACCACATGGATGTTAAGAGTGCATTCCTCCATGGTGAACTAAAGGAAGAGATATACATGCAGCAACCTGAATGTTTCAAAGAGGATCCTTCACTTGTTTGTAGGTGAAATAAGTCACTCTATGGTCCTAAGCAAGCCCTAAGGGCTTGGTAGGCTAAAATGGATAGTTTTTTCCTCTCAATTGGTTTCATTCGATGAAAATCCAATCCAAATATGTACTTGCATAAAAGGGATGATGTATTTCAGGTTATTGTATTGTATGTGGATGACCTCTTACTTATAGGGATTGGATCAATTAAGGCATCTATACACAATGAGTTTGCAATGACTGATCTAGGATTGCTAAAACAATTTCTAGGATTGGAAATTGAGAAATATGAAAGAGGCATCATGCTTGGCCAACATAAGTATGCTTCAGACCTTCTATTAAAGTTCAATATGGATGATTGTAAGGAATCCAAGTGCCCATTTCTTTCTGGCATAAAACTAGTTGAATTTGGTGATTCTCCTTTGGTATATTGCTCATTACATAGGAAACTAGTTGGTATTTTGTTGTGCCTTACACATACCAGACTTGATTTAGCTTATGATGTTAGTGTCTGTATAAAGGTATACACAAAATCCACATGAGGTTCATTGTAAGGCAACCAAAAATATCCTTAAATATGTTCAAGGAACCAAGAGTTTCAAGGTACACTATGCAGCTAGTTCTCCACTAATGCTAGTTGGATTTTATGATTCGGATTGGGATGGAGATCCCAATGACAGAAAATCCACTCCAGGATTTGTTTTTATGATTGATGATGGTCCCATTTTCTGGTCTAGTAAGAAACAACACACAATTTCTCTTTCTTTAGCAGAGGCCGAATACAGGGGAGCAGTGAATGCAACCACACAATGTGTGTGGTTGCAAGGTATTCTTCGGGAGCTTAATGTTGCATTTGATTCACCCACTACCATTTGTTGTGAAAATCAAAGTGACATCAAGATATCTATAGATCTAGTACAAAGGTAGAGGAACAAGCACATAGAGATCTATATGCACTACATTCAGGGTTTAGTGCATGACATGGTGATTTCCTTGTAGTATTGCCCATCCACTGAGCAAACTGTTGACATATTCACCAAGATTTTTATTGAGAATACCTTCAATTACTTGAGATCATTTCTTGGAGTGAGTGATGGATGGTGATGGATTCCATTCAATTACAGGTTTTTAGCCCCATGTCCACTTTTGAGGGGAGGTTTTGTTCCCATGAGGTTTTCCTCTTTTCCTCATTTTTCATGGACAAATAAATTTCTATTTGTATTGAGGTGACTTGAGCCTTTGTTGCCAAGTCCTCCAATAATATTTTGATGATATGTACTAAGTCATGTTAAGGGGGGTGTTAGAAAAGTAATCCATCCTTAGTACCTTGGTTTATAACCTTCACGGGGACTTCACTTAGTGAACCTCTCACATAGCACGTGTGATCATGGGATATTAAAGAATACCCTTAATTTCCAGAGATATTGACCCAAACTCTTTTTGTTGAAACCCCCTCCCAATACTTAAAACCTCTTCCCCAGCCCTTTTTATACCTCAATCCTTATAAACCACCCTACCCACCCCCACTTTAAACCCCTCATCCCCCCCAATACCTACAATATATTGGTTCAATTTTTGATAATTTTAAAACCCACAATATGAACTAACGTGATAGGATATTGGTCAAAAAGTGAAGCCCCCATGATAACCTTAGCCAATTTCATTTTCTTCTTAGCATTAAATTGCTATGGTTTAGACTTAGGGAATTTGGTCTAGGAGGTGAAATGGTTATTTTAGGGCCTTTCACACATGCAACAATGCTATAGTTGGTCAAAAAAACACATGCAAACCCTAATTCAATTCTTTGGAGCACTACATCCTTGATTTGGGTGATCCGAGTTTGACTAGGGGGCACTATTGATGTATTTAGTCCATTTTGTCTCTCCTAGGAGCATTTATTGTCACATTGAGCCTCCCACACACCTTTAATTACTCACCCATGCATTCCTATGAGTTGTTTATTTCTCCATCACACTTGAGCCATGTCCACACCATGATTCATGACCATTTGGGCCGATTTGGAGCTTGTTTGGTCCACCTAAGGGGGATTGAGGTCAATTTTGGCCATGTCACATGTACACTCAGGTTTGTCTTCCTAAGCCTCATGAATTGATCCAGATGTAATATATATATATTCTTAACACATTCAATTGTTATATAGTTGAATAATATCCACTTTGTGTTCACATGTGTGTGTACATTTGTTCCTCTTTCAAGCTTTTTTGCTGGTTTTTGCAACTAAATCAAATTGTGAGAGTCTCTTGTTCTCCTAGATATTTCTGTAGATAAAATTCTCACAATTTTGACTGATTTTAAGCCAACTGACCCTCAAAATGAATCGAGAGGGCCCTTACCCAGTAGTTTATGAGTAATGCACTTAAACACGCCCCTTACGAGCTCCTCCCTTGGCTTTGGAACTTGGTATTAGGCTGCGACTTATTATTTGTTCCTAGTTTGTTCTTGATACCTCATGGAATTGGCTTCAATACTCGGATATTGGGCCTTCAAACCTGATATGTTATAATGTAAACAAAATGGGTTATAAAGCTCTAATGGGTTTTGTTGCACTTGCTGTATTAAAATCCTTTGAATTGATAGAATTTCTTAATTGACCTTGTTCTTCCTGTACAATACATGAATAAGTAAGGAAAAAAAAAGAAGTAAGGTAGTCATAGGGCATGGTTGGTTTAGAAATGGAGGGACATGTTGCACTTTACCTACCAGTGGCTGGAACGTATTATCCTATTGAATCAATTTAATAAGATACCATAGGATATGATTCCTACTCAAATTATTTTGCTATGAGTTATGCTTAATAATCATCCAAGAATGTTTCCTGCTCATGTTTATGGCATTTGTGCTGCAACTTTATCCCAGGGTAAAGCTATCATAGCTTGAGAAGATGAAGAGAAGGGTTATTTTAGAGTGAGGAGGATAAAGTGATGGTGGATCCTATGGAATATGAGAGTTTATTGATGCACAAGATGCTATTGTGCCTCTCGTTATGTTTGGGTATCCCCCATCATCATGCCAATGAGGTTGGGTAGGGGAATCCATTGGACACCTATAACTCCACCCTAGAAAAAAAGGACGTATATTTATAAATTCGACCGATGTTCTCAGAGGTAGGGTGGATAATAGGAATATTATTTATAAAACTAAAACAATTTATGGTGAATTTAGTGGAACTTCCACTAGGTTTAAATAAAGTGTATATATTTGGATGCGGGGCTTATAAATTAGATAAAGTAATTGCACTCCCATCTTCGCTTCCATATCTTCCCAACCCTTACACATGGGAGCCAAAACCAACAACTGGGGTATAAGAAATCATTGAATTTATATTTCCTTGTGGTAGGAACAACCTCTAGGTGTCATGAACATCTAAAATGTCATTATTATTGTTATTCCAATTGGGAATTTGTTCCTTAGGCAGGTGTTTATGCAGAAAAGTAGAAACTGCATACAATGCTTTCTTTACATTCATTGCATCTCATGATATTTGAACTAATTCATCAACAATAGTGAGAGACAAAGCAGTAGAAGCTGACAACTACATGTCTAGGCAATATCTAAATTTGTGCACTTGAATCGATTCTCATCTTTTGAATGTTATTTCCACCTTTTCCAATAAAACTTCCAATTTGACTGTTTGCAACCAAAAAGCGAGCATTGATTACTTGTTGATTTTTTTCATTTCTCTCTAAGAAGGGAATCTCAGGTAGGAAAAAAAGTGGGTTCAACATTTTCATTCTCATTGTTAACATTTGGTGAGTTGTAGATCATTATCACCCACTCATGATCACCATCTATAACTCGTATCTTGGAACGCATCTCTTTCCTTAGAGATTATATGACTTGGCCTGCTTTTCCGATAACACTTCCTATCACATTAGCAAGACACAAAATGCGATACACAATATTGTCAATAGTAGGCATATCTACCTCTCTTCCTCTTCCTCTTCCCACCTTGGGCTTGTTATTCCTACCATTGGCCTTACCATATTGAAATTCCGCGCGACTTCTCTTTCATATTCCAGAATACATTAACCCGTCCATGTTAGCTTCAGTGAGGGAAAATAGGTTTCCCTCTCCCTTGTTTAAATAGGAAGCAGCTGGGGAAGCAATAGCTTTCCCTCTCCCATGATACCATTGTTTACGAGTTGGGATTCTCGCTAATAAGAAATAAATAATAAATACATTAAAAATATTTAGTTAATAAATGTTCTTCCACATTTTTTCACCTTTGAAGTTGTATTTCCACTAAAATATACTTCCTTTAAAATTGTTGGAGATTCATAATGTATGTTTTCTATTTATTCCATAGTATTTTATTTATGGGTTAATAGTAATATGCGGTACTGTCCTTATATATGATGGTTTACAAAATCCTTTATATGAAAGAAATCCTTTGTTTCTAGGTTTTTCTAATCCTGTCTCTATTTTGTTTTTCCGCATGTAGTTTTTTTAGAGGGTTTGGAATTTCATTCCACACCATGGAGATATAAGCGTAATATTAAACTCTATGTAACCAAATTCTAAAATCTAAGTTTTCATTCCGGTTTTGGTAGAAGGTTTATTATCCTTAAGTTTTCTGTAGTTTTTTTTTTGTAGGCCCTTAGGTTCGAGAGTTCAGGCCCTAATACCATTCAGTAGTGCTCTACCCTTTCTAAGGGCACTAAATCAGTCACTAGGTCAAAATTCAATGTACAAAAGCTCATTTATAGCCTGGTTAAATAATAATTCAAGTTCTATTTTGCATCAAAATTTTGTTACACCTGAACTTTTGTCTATTTTCTATGTTGCATTCATGTCAAAGTATTCTTAAAACTTTCCATAATGAAAATTTACAACATAAATAGAAATTTTGTGTCAGTATGAAATTTTTCATGGATGATTTATTTCTACTTTAACATTTATAAATGTAAATTAATAATTCAATTTGTACTAGTAGAATACCTAGATAATATAGGGACATAATTAGTTTGTGTAGCTCCTGGAGCTCCCGAAATTCTTTTCATCCAAGCCTTAGTGTCCAAACTGATAAACCACCCTGCCGACCAACTATTCGTGCTGGCGTTAGGATACCAACATGTTACCTAACCCCCGAGACCACAATTAGATAATCAAAATAACAACTTACCTTAGTTCCATATCTCTCAATCCATAGAGTTGAATCCATAATGCAATTTCCATTTTCCTTTTGAGTTCCCCCACTCCTCAAAACCCCAATTTAACCCCCTCATCGGTATCCCTCCTTTCTCTTCCCCAAAATCACTAAGTCCTATTCTTCCCCAAAAAATATCCTCCTCCCCCTTCTCCCCATGAGTCCTTTCCTTAAATAGTTATTTTTCTCCTCCTTCCTTTGTCCTTACTCCACTGCCTCAGCCATCCACCTTTTTAGGAATCTAAACTATTAAAGTTATAATCACACTAACCGAGGATAAAATAATAATAATAATTGTAATATCAATTCTAGGATTTCTGATTCTCTCGAGAAGTCAAATGATTAATTGTTCATTTACTTTTTTCCCAATTTGATTTGACTTTCTTTTGGTTGTTTTGATGCAAGATAACAATGACTTTGTTTTATTCAGTTACAAGATAAGTTAAATATTATAAAATTACCACCGCTTCTTATTTATATTTTTAGAAGAAAATAGAAATATTTAATTAATAATGATGAGGATGATTACATGTTTATCAATAGTTCAACCCATATTCGACAAATGATATTATGATTTGCAATCCAGTAATAAAATATGCCAACTTTATGTCAATCAAATTTATAATTTAATCAACAACTATTTTGGATCGACATGATTACTTCAGATAATTTGTTTGAGATGACAGTACTTAATTAATATATTCATATTTCAATGAGCCCTATCTTAACTTACTCAGTTCATTCAATAAATTAATAAATTAATAATACTTTCGATAAATTAATAATACCATTTGATCATTTGCCTCTAGAATTTTTAACTTAGTAATAGAACAATTCACCAGTTTCACTCATGATTTTCGTAATGGTCAGATTATTATTATTAGTAATTTTAGTTTAATAATAAACATAAACATAATAATAATTATATTACTAATTAATTTTATCATAATTAACAATAATAATATTTGGCATAAAATAATAATAATATCAATATTTATTTGTTTATCTGCTAAATATCATAACACTAATATAATACAATTTTATCGATAAACAAAGTATGTTTAATGGTTTACTTAATTATGATTAGCAGTTAAATGGTACCGTTTTCCAAGGTTAATGTTTATCAATGATACTTCATATTGACAACACTTATCTTGATTGCTTATTACAATGTTTACATACAATTAATAATAGCTTAATTGACTTGTTTTACACATATCTAATAACTTAAAATTCATTGTCTAAATTTAATTAATGCATAATTAACATATTTATTTACTGCAACTTATTCAACATGTTAAGTATTTTCATATCGATACTAGTGTGCATGTGCAAGGTGTGCATGCATGGCTAGTACATGCACAGGTTGAACATGTACTATAACATACCTCATATTTCCTACTCATAACTACTAACTAATACTAATAATCCTTCACACAAGTAGAAAAAGCATACACACATGAGATAATTGCCTTCACATTCTCAGTTATTTAACAGTTACTTCCATTTATGGTTTTGTAACTTATATTTGTGTTCTTATTAACTTAACTGTTCAAACAATACCGGTACCTACTACCACTAACTTAGTATCAAGAAACACCCAACCCTCAACAATACTAACTATCATATCCTCCCATCCTAACCTACGTCTGCATCCTCCCTATCCTTCCTCTACTAGTATAGAAGTGGATGTCGGCTTTACCAACTTGACTGTTAGGATATTTAGACACTTAGGATTTAGTTAATATCAACTTGGGTAATATATCTGTTAGGTAAAGTGTGTTTCTTTAGTATGCATTTGTAAATATTCTAATTCGACAGTCACGATATGTTCTAGACATAAAGTGATCCGACGGTTCAACTTCTCTTAGATCATACCTACCATTGATCCGTGGCTTAACACTCGATTGGTCCATGATCTCTATTTAAAGAGTATGAAGGGTCCTTGGCTAGTTGATCGATTATGAGAAGCTCATGTAACTTTCTTTCTTTTGCATAATAAATTGCTCCAAGTAGCTATTTGGCTAGGGCCATGGACTGTTTCCTTCTTGAGGGTTTTAACCATGTGACAAACATCGGTGTATTTATCTGTGATTCATTTGTATGAATTGGTTTCTCTAGGTTTTTGGTCTTTTAGGAGTATCCTATGTCCTCGAGCATGGTGTCAAAGTGTTTATGAAGAGCCGCTTTTGGTTTTGATCAAGATCTAGAATCGGTGTTGCTGAAACTTTGAAAGGGTTTTTAGTTATGGAGTTTCTATGCATTTTTGGGCTGTAAGAATTGTTCCATTTCGTCTGGAGCACCCTTTCCATTGGAAAATAGTTTTCGTCTCATCGAAAACCATTTCTGTTTAATCTAGAAACACCCATTTCGGAAAATATGAAGGTATAATGTTACAGTGATGGATTTGTTTAATTTTTTTTTAAAATCTCTCATATTTTATCAGTTTTATTATTAGATATTTATTGTTTTAGTCTCAAACTGTTGCCTTCCCTGGCTGCGTATGCTCTTTTCCGTGCACCTTGCGTGATCGTGGCGAATCAGAAACAGAAAGGGAAAGTTTTTTTTTGTCTTCTCGGCTACATATGCTCTTTGTTGTGCACCTTGTGCAATCATGGAAAATAAAAAACAACGAGAAAACTTGAAAACATAGAATTTTCGGGTAAGCTAACCAAGATCTAACCCCATTGTGTGGAAAAGTTTTTTTTTGTTTTTGTTTTTCGGTTTTTTGTGATTTGCAGGAAAAAAAAGGCAAGCACAAAGACCGAGTGAGAAGAGTAAAAAAAAAAAAGCCCCCTTTTCTCTTTCCCTTCTTGTACGTACCTTTTAAACTTAGCTCACTTGGTTCAAAGTTGCTTTATTCCTTGATAAGTCTTGAGTTCAAGTCTTATCAAGTTACTTTTTAGTGCATACAATTTCTATTTTCAAGTTACTTATTGTAAAAGAGCATCTCACTTAAATAAAATAAACTCACTTAAATAAAATAAAATAAAAAAAGTGAGTCACTTAAGTCTTTTAATTTATTGCCGCACTATTTAAAAGTAACATTATTGTAAAAGTGAACATCACTTATTTTACAAAAAGTGATTCATTAAAAAAAACAACTTTCTTGTAAGTGATTGTCAAAGGTTCATCTTGGGAAGAAGGGGGTTATTTTTTTTAGTTAGTCAAGTTAATATATGCCATGTCACTATTGGGGACATCTTCAACATTTTATTTGATCAAGCATAACTTCATCATACAGAATCAGTTTTCAGAGCCGTTTTTTTTGAACCACCCTAATTTTTTCGATCTCTTTGCATCCAGACAGTTAGTTTCTATTCTTTCAGCCATTATTTTATAGTATGGCCACCCCTTGTGATATTATACTTACAAGTTCTAACTATTTCTCATGGAAATATCATATGGAGGATGTTCTACGAAGTAGGATACTTTTCAGAATTACCTTAGGGAAAGAAATATAACCCACTAATGATGATAAGAAAATTAAATGGTCAAATAGATGTGATGAAGCTCATGGATTGATTGGGATGTCAATCTATACTGATTTACGATTCCACATATCTGGAATTGATGAACCTAATAAAGCTTGGGAAAAGTTGGAATATTTGTTTGGTAAACACAATGAAATTCGAGGTCATCAACTTGAGAATGAGTTGATTTCTTTGAATCCAAGTGATTTTTCATGCATTCAAGACTATTTATCTAAGTATATAACTTTTAGACTCTTATACTCTTATGTGAAGAATGCAAGATTAAGAAAGAAGACAAACAATGTATTTATCATATTCTTTCCAAACTTGGACCTGAATATTCTGTTTTTGTATCTACATTCTACTCCATGAAAGAATCCTTGACTGCAGCTAGTTATCAAGAGCCTAGTCTTGAATCCTTTTGTGATTCCTTAATTAGAGAGCAAGATAAGCTCATTCATCTTGGAATAATTAACAATGCAGATACATTTGGGAAATCCTTATTGTCCCAACAGAAATAAAAGTCCAAGTCTCCCAAGAAACATAATTTTTGCAATAATAAGCCAAACAATAAGGGTCCCAAACCCTCTCAGTCAACTCCTTTAAAAAATGACAAAGGATCCAAGCCAAAAGGAAAGAATATTGAGCATCATTGCAATTTTTGTGGGAAAGATAATCATGATGAATCTAAGTATTTCAAGAAGATGGAAGCTTTGGAAGTAGCAATGAAGAAGCACCACATCATACTAGATTCGTCTTTAGAATCTACCTCTCATGGACATACACTTTGTGCTTCTAGTTACTCTTATGCTGCATCTTTTTCTTCTACTTCAAATGAATGGCTCATTGATTCTGAAGCCTCTTATCATATGACTAAGGATCAAGCCATCTTTTCTACTATGCATGAATGCAACACCAAACAAATATTTGTTGGTGATGATAGATCTCTAGGTGTTGTAGGATCTGGAACAGTTCCAGTAGAAAATGGTCATTTCAATGATGTACTATGTGTTCCAAAAATTTCCTGCAATTTGTTAACAGTCTATCAAATTAATCATTCAGGTGAAGGTAAAACTGTGACGTTTACACCTCACCATGTTGTAATCAAGGATTTTAAAAATCCTCAAAATGTCCTTGCTACTGGAACTGTTGATGATATTACTAGGTTGTACAAATTTAACAACTTTGGGTCATCACCTTTTCCTTCAGTTTTTGTTGCTCATAGTGATAACTTGAGCAAACTTTGGCATGAGTGATTTGGTCACTTAAATTATCTCTCAATGCAACAACTATGTAAAGATAATATGGTGAATGGTCTTCCGATGGCATCTTGCAAGGTTGGTGTTTGTTCCGGTTGTGTACTTGACAAACATCATCGAGACAGTTTTGACAAATGTGCCTCTTGGCATGCCTCAGTTCCCATGGAGCTTGTGCATAGTGACTTGTGTGGTCCTCTTCCATCTGCTTCCTTTTTTGGTTTCAAATATTTCTTAAATTTCATTGACGACTACTCCAGACACACTTGGATTTACTTCCTAAAAATTAAGAGCGAAGTATTTAACATGTTCTTGGCCTACAAGGCTCTTGTTGAAAAACAATTTGGTCATCAAATTATTAAGTTAAGATCTGATAATGGAGGAGAACATGTTAACAAAAATTTCACTACTTTCTGCACTAAACAAGGAATCCAACAACAACACACTATTCCATATACACCACAACAAAATGGTGTAGCTGAACAGAAGAACCACACTTTAAAAGAAATAGATAATTGTATGATCCAATCTAAGGGACTAAGTCTTCAATATTGGGCTGGGGCAATAAATTGTGCAAATTACATAGTTAATCGCACATCAACTAAAGTTTTACAAGGTATAACACTGGAAGAAGCATGTAGTAAAATTAAACCAAATGTAAGTCACTTCCGTGTGTTTGGTTGTGAAGCATGGGCTAACATTCCGGATGAAAAACAGAAAGCATTGTAGCCTAAAAGTGAAAAGTGCATATTTGTTTGATATTCTGAAGATGTAAAAGGTTATATACTTCTTCAACCACATTCTCATGATATAATCATTAGAAGACATGTTAAATTTAATGAAAATCTCTTGGCCTGCGAGCCTAACTTGGCAGGTGTGCCATTTTTGGCCTGCGAGCCTAATTCGATGATTATTTCTTATTCTTCTTCTTCTTCCAAATTCCTTGATAGGTTTCCAACTCCATTTTCTGATGATGACAGCGAGGATGAAAATCCACCTCTGCCTACTTATGTTTGTCCAGTTGCACCAACACCAATACTTCCTCGATGGGTCCGTTCAACATGTGAAGCAGCTGGTGTTCTTGCCGGTGATCCTAGAGATCAACGTCGAAAACGTTCTCAGTTTCAGCGAGCCTCTTCTCTTTTGGCTCAAGTTTCTGAGAATCATGAGCCAAAAAATTTTGCAGGAGCTTTAGGAAATCTAGATTGGGATGCAGCTATGGATGAAGAATATCGTTCCTTAATGACGAACGATACTTGGGATCTTGTTCCTCTTCCAAAAGGAAGAAAACTTGTCAGATGTAAATGGGTCTACAGAACTAAGTATGCCTCAGATGGAAGTGTTGAAATACTTAAGGAAAGGTTAGTAGCTAAAGGTTTTTCCCAAGTTGAAGGGCTTGACTACAATGAAACCTTTTCTCCTGTCGGAGAAATGAAACCCATCCACCTTGTTCTTTCCCTTGTAGCCTTACATAACTGGGAATTCCATCAAATGGATGTCAAGTTTGTCTTTTTACATGGTGAATTATAGGAGGAAATTTACATGGAACAACCTCCTGGATATGTTCAGGATAACTCTAGCCTTGTCTCTCGCCTTAAGAAATATTTATATGGCCTTAAGTAAGCTCCTAGAGCTTGGTATGCCAAAATGGATAGATTTCTCCTTGACACTAGTTTTTGTAGATGCCATTCTGACCCCAATGCCTATACCAAGAAAGTAGGAAACCATCTCATCATACTTGTTCTTTATGTTGATAATCTTATCCTTACTGGTAGTGACCCTAAACTTTTAACCCATGTGAAATCTAGTCTTAAGCAAATTTTTGAAATGTTAGAATTAGGACATTTGCGTTATTTTCTTGGTCTCCAAGTCTTGCAAACCAAAGAAGGAATCTTTCTTTCCCAGTCCAAGTATGCTTGTGACCTTCTTCGTCACTTTCACATGGAATATTGTAAACCAGCCCCTTCTCCCTTCCAGTATGGAGTCAAAATTTCTACCACTTGTACTTCCCCTGAAGTAGATGCCACCTTGTATCGTCAGCTTGTTGGTAGTCTCTTATACTTGACTCATTCCCATCCTAACCTTTCCTTTTCCGTTGGTCGTGTTTCCTGTTATATGCAAACACCTCATGAAATTCATTGGAAAGCAACAAAAAGAATACTTCGATATATTTGAGGTACAATTCAGTTTGGGATTCATTACAGTACAGGGGGAAAACCTTTGTTGGTTGGTTTCACTGAATCAGATTGGGCCGGAGATCCTGATGATCGAAAGTATACTACAGGTTATGTTTTCAGTCTGGTATCTGGACTTGTCACTTGGGCTTGTAAGAAACAACAAGATCTTACTCTTTCTTCAGCAGAAGCAAAATATCGAGCCGTAGTTAATGCTAGTTAGGAAGATTTATGGCTTCGACAAATCCTTTCAGAGTTTGGATTCGACCAGCAGCAACCTACTCCACTTTGGTGCAACAATCAAAGTGCGATCAAGATTTCCAAAGATCCATTTCTACATCAATGCATCAAACACATTGAGCTACACATGCACTTCATAAAAAATCTTGTTCATGATCGTGTTTTTGAAATGCTCTATTTCCCTACAGATGATCAAGTTGCAGACATCTTCACCAAGTCTCTTACAAAAGCGAAGTTTTCTAAACTTCGATCTATGTTAGGAGTTCAAGAATGTGTCCTTAAGGGGGGATAGGCTCTAATGCCTCCTTCCTTCTCCTAATAGTGTCATTTTTTTAAATCCTTCAATGCTATCCCAAGTTGTTCTTAAGGGGGGATGTTAGGATATTTATACACTTAGGAGTTAGTTAAGATCAACTTGTGTAATATATCCATTAGGTAAAGTGTGTTTCTTTAGTATGCATTAGTATGCATTTGTAAATATTCTAATCCGATGGTCACGATATGTTCTAGACATAAAGTGATCTGATGGTTCAACTTCTCTTAGACCATACCTACCATTGATCCATGGCTTAGCACTCGATTGGTCCATGATATTTATTTAAAGAGCATGGAGGGTCCTTGGCTAGTTGCTCGATTATGAGAAGCTCATGTAACTTTCTTTCTTTTGCATAATAAATTGCTCCAAGTAGCTATTTGGCTAGGGTCATGGACTAATTCCCTCTCCAGGGTTTTAACCACGTGACAAACATCGGTGTATTGATCTGTAATTCATTTGTGTGAAGTGGTTGCTCTAGGTGTTCGGTCTTTTGGGAGTACCCTATGTACCCGAACACTAACAACATAAGAACCTGAGAGCGATAGTGTCGACTGAATAACGAACCTAGCCTCTCCTAGCAGGCATTTGAACATCATCATCACAACAACTTGGGGAGCATGTCTCAGCACAACCCTCCCACGACCTCGGGTATCATAATAATATAGGGTGGGAAATACATCCATCCCTCTCAACATTCTAGTTTATACCTTATTAAATCATTCTCTGCTACTATCGAGATTATTGGAATGTGTCATCGTATCATCAATTTTGTAAATAAGGCTCTTTGTAAAATAGGTATTATTACGTAGCTCATGTGTCCTATAGATTAGTACTTTGCAAACATACATTCATAAAAATATATTCATTAAATCACAAATTGGTCCATATTATCAACACAATTTCCTTTCATCAAATAAAATCATTTAATCATTAACATCATGGATTGGTACCCATGTACCACATCAGTGTATAGCACATTTCATCAAGGACAACCATTTAAACATACATGGTCATTATGAAAGAAATGAATCTTATGATAACTACAACATAGTAGTTGCATAAACATAATCATAAAATTACAATCATAGTATCAACCTAAGCATAGTTACATCATAAACATAGTAGCAACCTATAATTAGATATAACATGCCAAAGCATTGTTTACTCAATCTAGATGAGTCCCACAGATAATGAGCAAATATAATGCAATATGTCTCACTGATAACATGCCTAGTCAAAATATGGGGCATTATAGTAAATGCCAGAATGTACAAGAATACACTCAGGAATTTAAAAAGACACCTTTGATTTTGGGAATACCTATTTACACTCAAGAAAGTCTTCTCATCTTCATTGGAGCATTACATAGTTATTTGCATCATATAATGCTTATTTTTAATCTTACTAACCTTGATGAGGTATGTGTGTAATCTACACATATTGAATCCAAAGGGAAGAGTACTCATGATAAATTTTCTTCAACTGAATCCAACCAGTCAAAAGAAGGCAAGGAAAAAGGGAAAGGTAAGCATACAACTACAATGAGGAAAGGTGATGAGAGGCCTATATGCTCACACTATCAAAATAAAGGGCACGTAGAGGAAAAGTGTTGGGTACTACATCCAGAATTGAAACCAAAGTGGTTTAAGGATTGGAAAGGGAAGAAAAAGGCCATAGTTAGCATCGAGGACCTTGGATCAAATTTTGAGGATGAAACAAAAATAACAATCGTAGGTGTGAAAGGTAAATATCTTATTGGTAATGATTCTAACATTGGTTCTTCATGTGCTTCTACTTCTAAAGATAATGTCAATTCTAAGGAAAGAAAAATGAATTCATTGTTTCATATAAGGGTAATTACAAAGCAAACTAAGATCGACACACTCGTAAATAGTGGATACCAAGCTAATAGTTAAGCAGTTGGGACTAACAACAAAACCACACAAGAAACCTTATCCATTAGGCTGGGTATGCAAAGATAAAATATTACAAGTAACAAAGCAATGTGATCTAAAGTTTGCAATAACATCAAAGTTTGTAGATGAAGTTGAATTTGATGTAGTTCCACTAGATATTTGTGGAATTGTGTTGGGTAGCCCATATTTATATGATCAAAAGACAATATTCTATAGAGAACATAATCAATATCATTTGTTTAAAGAAGAAATTGAGTATATAGTACATTCACATCCATTTAAAAATGACATATCATTAGGAATTGCACAAAAACTGAAAATGGTTATTAATGCAAGTTGAAATTTGGCACTTATGTCTATGAAATTTAAGGAATAAAAGAAACATAAGCATTAAAAGGAAGTTCCATTGCACCACAATGCACCTATTATGGTTGATAGTGTTCCTATGATAAAACATAAGAATGATATGAGGACAATATCTTTTACATGTTCAATTTTGATATTCAACTTTATATTGATAAGGAGTATATGGTTGGTTCTGATAATATTGAATGTAGATCTAGTTGGAAAAGGGATTAATGTACTTAACAATGTTAGTGTAGTGTTGATTGACATTATGATGAGTCAAATGTACATGTTCTAGGAAGAATGAACAAATTATATGGGACATGTGAGATGGACATGTCCTCCCTTGAATTATGAATGATTGAAGCTTTTGGTAGTTCATAATATTTTCAGTGGGAAGGTTTGATCTAAGAGGATCTTCAAGATCGATCAAAATTAAAGTCTTAAAATAAAAAAAAAGAATCTTGTAACTGTGTAGAGATCGATGAGATATTTTTGACAACATCCATTTCATGTGAAACGGACTCCAAACATGAGAGTTATTCTGTTTTGAACTTTTAGAAAAATAGGTAAATTTGGCAAAAAATGGGGTGCCATGTGGCACTATTGCAAGGGTGACACATGTCTTTTACAAAGCTAACATGGAACCACCATAGAGTGCCACATGGCATGTAGATTTGGAAGGTATAGTTAGCAGAGTGGTGACATAGCAACTTTATAATAGGCTACATGGAGGTGACATGGTAGACAAGTGGACCTCTGACATGTTGATAAGTGGACCAATCAGGTCCTGCCACGTGGCTGCCTTATTTTTATTTAGTTGGAAAATTTACCAAAATATTTGGGGTTGAGGAGGATCAAACCCCCAAACTCCACTCTGCCTAAGCCTCCACGAAGTCCACTTGGCCATCCTCTCTGTCATTTGTTTCTTAACCTCTATTGGTGGCAACTTATATTTATATTTGCAAGTGTTGTAATTGGGAAAAAGGGCTGGGCCAAGGGCTTATCCCTCGACCCCCCATCTCTTTGTAATATTGTATCCAAACTATACCACCAAAACCGTAGGCCACAAACCATGGAACCACCACCAACTCCATATGCCATGCACAACATGCCATTAAAACTCTCTTTGTAATATTGTATCTATACCACCAAAATAGTAAGCCACAAACCATGGAACCACCACCAACTCCATATGCCATGCACAACATGCCATTAAAACTCTCTTTGTAATATTGTATCCAAACTATACCACCAAAACCGTAGGCCACGAACCATGGAACCACCACCAACTCCATATGCCACACACAACATGCCATTAAAACTCATAATGTAGGGAGAGGTCCATGGGTTTGAACTCGTGACCTCCCATAATGTGGGGAGAGGTCCATGGATTTGAACCCGTGACCTCCACCCATTGCCGACGCTTTTAACCAATGCACCACTAGCGCCTCATGTTCAAGAATATGAAAAATATTATATTTATATTTTCTTTGATTGGATTTTGACCCCATTATGCGTGCTCTCCCCTTTGGAATTATTTTAAAACAAGCTCAAATTATTATATGGTTTTTTTAACCATACATATATATATTATTTTGATTTTGTTTATTACTTTTTTAAACAAATATGTATATTTTATGGATATTTGCCCATATTTTCTCTATTTTTAAATGTATTTTTATCCCATTAACTTTGGGATCAAATATTTGTAGATCCCACTCAATCTGGGGTTAAGTTATGGGTTTTTGGGCTATATAAACAATGTAATTTTCCATGGTAAGGCATTCGAAAATGTATTGAAGTTTTTGGTGATATGATGCCAAAGTGCCTTTGAAGGATTTTTAAGCTTTGCTCCTTTTGTAAGAGGCTTTTTAGCCACTCTCGAGAGATTTTGGAGAGTGAGAGTACTTGTTTTTTGAAGCCTAAGTATCTTTGTAGCAGTTGTGAAGAAGGAATTTGTACTTGTTCAAGAATTTTTGTAGACAAATAAGATTGGTCCTCATTGGAGATGGAACCAGAGATGTAGTCCATCAGGGAGGAACTCCGTTATCATATGCTTTCTACAAATTTCATGGTTTTCCTCTCATTTATGTGTTTATGTGCTTCAATTATGCTCTTTAATTTTTCCATTTAAATCCTTTTAATCAATTTAATTATTCAAATTCCGACATGTAAGTTTATGGTTATAAAGATCTTGTAATTTTTGGATCAAGCGGATTCCATATCGCCGACCATGTGGCGCTTTGTGATGAAGTCCACTGTCAAAAGCGGTTGGGATAAAAATGCTTATCAACAGCTCTGAAAATTATTTGATAATAATGATGTGGTTAAAAATCCTAAAGCTGTCCCATATAGAAATGAGGTGCAAGACTGCAATATTGGAACAGAGCAAAAACCTAAGATGGTGAAATTGTCCAAGCATCTATCTTGAGAAGAAAATATGTTGAGTTAATGAATAAATTTTTAGACATCTCTGCCTGGAGTTATGAGCATTTGAAAGAGTATGATACTTCCATAATTCGACATACTATTCCTGTAAATACCAATGAGAAGCCATTCAAAAAAAAATTGAGGAGAATAAATCCTATGTTGATTCCAGTCATAGAGAAAGAAGTCCAAATAATTTTTGATGGTAGGATCATTGTCTCTCTCATATTTTCAAAATGGATAGCAAATTTGGTCAGTGTAAGGAAGAAAAATTGAGAAATTAAGTTATGTGTAGATTTTAGAAACCTGAACAAGGTATATTTGAAAGACAATTGTCTCTCCCAAAAATGGACCACATTTTGCAAAAGGTTGTTGGAGATAAAAGAATATCAACGTTAGATGGTTTTTCAGGTTACAGTCAAATCAAAGTTCACCCAGAAGACCAAGAAAAAGAAACTTTTACAACACCTTCAGGAACTTTTATGCATGCAAAAATTCCATTTGGGTTTATGAATGCATGGGATACATTTCAGAGAGCAATGGATATAGTGTTGAATTTTATTTATAAATTGTTTAGATAAGATATTTAAAACAATTATCCACTAGAAGATCCTTGAAAGAACAACATGCACAAAAACATAAGAACACAAGAACACAGAGATTTTCCTCGGGGAAACCACAAGGGAGAAAACCCCACAAAAATTCCTCAGTATAGAACTCAACCAGTGCAGTGTAAAACTCATAAAACAACTTCCTCCTTCTTTTTGGTGCACTACCACTTCTCTCTCTTGCTAAAAACAACTTGAGTGAGTGAGTACAAATGAAGGGAGGTGCCTCCTATTTATATTCTTCTGTTGACTTGACTTCTAACTTAGTGGGGTCGACTTCACTAGCTGTCAGGTCTGACTTGTCCAACTGGACATTACAAATAGCATTTATTATAATGACACTTGGGTACTAATGACCTGACTTACATCCAGAGATTTACATTGCTTCTTTTAATGACTTTGACAAGACCAAAATCATCTCCCTAAGGAAGAATACAATACTACTTGGAATATCTTCTGAAGTTACAATAAATTAACACTCCCTCTTAACTAGGAAGGTATTCAACATATGCTACTACAACTGTACAACTGTCTGGTGAGACTCTATATGTCATAGGAAGTTTTGGAACCTTTTTCTAACATATTCATCATCGATCTCAGCTGGAACATATTCTGTATCTTCTTCTTGTAATCTTTGTCTTTCGTACATTTTCGAACATCTTCTATTTTCCTTTGCCATCTTCTGGATCTTCTTCTTGTAATATTCATCTTTCGTACATTCTCGAACATCTTCTATTTTTCTTTTCCATCTTCTGGGTCTTCTTCTTGTAGTATTTGTCTTTCATACAACTTTGATCATCTTTTATTTGTCTTCTACTTGAATCAACTTCTTGACCTTCTTATGTAACATCAGTATGTGAATACTGGATCATCTTCTATCACATCAGTATGTGAATACTGAATCTTCTTCTTGTTACATCAGTATGTGAGTATTGAATCATCTTCTGTCACATCAGTATGTGAATACTGGATCTTTTTTTGTTTCTATTATCTGTAATATCTGTGTAAGGATATTAACAACATCAACAATCATCATCATCTTGTTAGTGCTAAAGACTCAACCATAACTCATGCTAGAGAATTATCTGCATAATCAACATAGAGATGCTGGAACATCAATATCATCATCAGTATATGAATACTGAAGTGATATGTAACTATAATAATCAGTGTATCATTATCGATATGGAATCAATCAATCATTGATCAAGAAGCAACCAGACATCTCAATAATAACAACATAAAAATGACTTACAACCCTCATCATATCAAACAATCATCAAGCATGAAATCAATCATCAACATCTTAGTAGTATGTCAATACTGCATCAATCATCAAGCCTTTTAGTATTCAACAATGACTAACAATATAGCAATACTTTAACAACCATCAAGCATCTCAGTAGTCATCAACAATCAATATAGTAATACTGAAACATCTATCAAATAGTCATCAACAATCAATATAGCAATACTGAAACATCTATCAAGATTTTTAGCAGTCAACAACAATCAACAGTATATCAATACTGTAGCAATCAATCAGTATAACAATACTGAAACATCTATCAAGCTTTTCAGCGTTCATCAATAGAGTCAATAGTATAGCAATATTGAGGATACATCTTTCCCTTCATCTTCTTCAGAGCAACATCACAGTGAGTTATCTAGTAGATCCATCCAAGAATTTTGTCTAACTTACTAACTCTTTTGAGCCAAACAAGCCTAGTTAGAAAGATGGATCTCCCTAGGGACCAAACAAGCCTTGTTTGGCTTACTAACCCTTTCGAGCCAAACAAGCCTAGCTAGACATACTAATCCCCTAGGATAGACAGGTCTTTATTTTGGCTTGTTAACCCTTTCGGGCCAAACAAGCCTAGCCAGACGTACTATCCCCTAGATTGACCTACTCACCACTGCATCCAACATCTGCTGTCAGTCCCTCTTTTGAGAGAGCTCCTTTCAGAACAGACCAAGCTCGTCTCAAATTATTCAAACTTTACAAGAGCCAGAGGCTTAGTCAACACATCTGCTACTTGTTCCTCAGTGGGAACATACTTGAGATTTATAGCTCCCTTATGCATGATATCCCGTATGAATTGATATTTGATCTCAATGTGTTTTGAATTATCATGAAATATGGGATTCTCTGTCTTGTTGATACAACTATGATTATGACAAAGGATATCGGTGGCATCTATTTCTGCATTGAATAATCCTGACAACATCTTTCGAATCCATACTGCTTCAGGGAAGGCTAAACATGCTGCAATGTATTCTACCTTTGTTGTGTTAAGTGCAATACTCGTTTGCTTTCTACTGAACCAAGAGATCATGCCAGATCCCAAACTAAAACAACATCCTGATGTACTTTTCCTATCTTTGGCACTTCCACCCCAATCTGAGTCTGGATATCCATGCAACTTGATCTCTCCACTGGATGTATATCTGAGCCCATAATCTAAAGTTCCCTTCAAATACCTCATCACATGTTTTGCACCAATTAGATGGATGTGTTCAGGATTCACCATGTACTGACTTAAGGTGTTTACTAGAAAGCATATATCTGGTATAGTATTAGTGAGGTACATCAATGAACCAATGATCTGTCTATATAGTGTAGCATCAAGAGCTTCTGAGGTGTCATCATTCAATAGCTTCAAACTAGTAGTCATCGGAGTGGTCATATCTTTACAATCTAGCATTCCAAATCTTTTCAAGATTTCAACAGTATACTTTCCTTGATTTAGAACAATCTCATCTGAATGTTTCCATACTTCAAGACCTAGAAAGTAGTGCATCATTCCAAGGTCTTTCATTTCAAATTCTACAGCAAGCCTCTTCTTACATTTGATAATTGACTTATCTTCTCCTGTCAAAAAATAGATCATCTACATACAGCAACAAAATTAAAATTCCATCTTCATCAACCTTATAGTAAACACTGGAGTATGCTTTACTCTTAGTAAAGCCTAAGCTCATTAGGAATCCATCGATCCTTCCATACCATGCTTTGGGTGCTTGCTTTAATCCATACAATTATTTCTTTAGTAGACACACATGAGTATTCTGATTATTTATCTCGAATCCTTCCAGTTGTTCAATATAAACTTCTTCTTCAATCACTCCATTTAGGAATGTCATCTTTACATCCATTTGATGTAGCTTCCATTTCATGTTGGAGGCCAAAGAAATAATAGTTCTTATGGAGGTGTACCTCACTACTGGGGCAAAAGTCTCTTCATAATCAATTCCCTCTTTCTGAGAGAATTCTCGGGCTACAAATCTGGCCTTGTGTTTTTCTATACTTCCATCTGCTGAGTGTTTGGTTTTGAATATCCATTTAGAGGATACCACTGATTTTTCCTTTGGTTTAGGTACTATTTCCCACACATCATTATTCATAATAGATTGTTATTCTTCGACCATTGCATCATCCCAATCCTTTTGTTTTATTGCTTCTTCAAAACAAGTTGGTTCTTTATCGACTAGATCACTCATCAAAGCCATGTAGTTGGGGTATGACTTTGGCTTCTTTCTGTCTTGGATGGTTCCTTCAGGAACACCAAGCCTTTTTGCTTCTTCAATTGCTTCATGAGCCCAAGTAGGTTTTCTCTTTCAAGAAATCAGTTCACTTGGTAAATCTTTAGGTAGTCGAGGTTCAATCATATCATGTTCATCAGGTACTGGGTCTTCTTCTTCAACTCTAACTTCTTTAGAACTTTCAATAGTTTTGGGAGTTTCACACTCTTCATATTCCTTGTATTTTCTAGACTTCTTCAAGGCTAAATATTCATCAAATGTAACATCTCTTATAAGTTCAATGTGACAGTACCTAGGGATATATATTAGGTAGGCTTTTGACTGTTCACTATATCCTACGAACAATCCTTTCTTTCCTGAAGGATCTAACTTTGATCTTTTCTCCTTGGGAATATGAATGTATACAGGAAAAAAAAAAATCTTTAGATGACTTACCTCTGGTCTTTCACCAAAAAAAAATTCTTCTGGAGTTTTATTCCCAAGAGCACTATGAGAGATTTGATTCTGAACATATACTGCTGTCCTTGCTGCTTCCACCCATAGGTACATTCGGAGATCTTAATCATGTATCATGGCTTTCACAACTTCCATGATGGATCTGTTCTTTCTTTTTGCCACACCATTTTGTTGTGGATTGTAGGGAATGATGAGCTCCCTATTAATTCCAATCTCTTTACAAAAATCATTAAATTCATTTGAAGTAAACTCTCCTCCATTGTCTGATCTTAGAATCTTGATTTTATTTTTTGAGAGGTTTTCTATTAGGGATTTAAACTCTTTGAATCTCTCAAACACTTCATCTTTATTTTTCAAGAAGTATATCCAAGTTTTTCTAGAGAAGCCATCAATGAAGGAGGCATAGTAAGAGTACCCACTTAATGAAGTGGTTTGCATTGGCCCATAGATATCTGAGTGAATAATATCTAGGATCCCTTTTGCCTTACTATTACTTTTCAGAAAGGGATTCTTAGTATTCTTCCCTTGTGCACATCCCTTGCACACTCCATGATTTACCTGAATTTCTGGTAAACCAGTGACCACCTTGCTTACAATTGGAATAGCCTTGTAGTGAACATGAGCAAGCCTTCTGTGCCATAGATCACTTGGATTGATGGTACTGGTGGTTAATGTAGAATCTGTATGTCCCTTTAGTTTGTAGAGACCTCCTTCTTCTACTCCAATTTCTATTGCATCATCGATAGTTTTTCCTTTGGTCCACATGAGGACTTTTCCATCTATAAAGGAAACTCTGAAGCCTTTCTTGTGTGAGGATGAAATGGAGAGAAGATTCTTCTTTAGTCTTGGGACATATAGGACATCCTTCATCTTCATAGGCTTTCTAAAATATAATTTATAATATGCTTCTCCTAATCCTTTAATTGGATATTGGGAATCATCTCCAAGCATTACTTTGTGTGGAGATTCCTTTTGTTCAAGGCATGAGAGTGACTCCTTGAAGCCATTCATGTGCTTGGAGGCACCACTATCAATCAACTAGGTATCATTTCCTGGTGAGACTGATCCAGTTAGGGTAGAGATCAAAACATACTCTTCACTAGAATCTTCATCCTTCTTTGTTTCCTCTTCTTCTTCTCGATCACTATCTACAAAGACATGTGCTTGAAACCTTCTCATATTATTGAGTCTTTCTACTTTCATGCGACAATTAATTGCAATGTGTCCTAACTTGTGACAATTGAAGCATTCAAAGATTAAGAAATCTCTCTTGGGTCTTTTAAATGCTCAAGTCTTAGGAGGATGGTCATGACTCTTTCTTTTGCCCTTGGTATGGGAAGTTAAGGCTTGATCCTCATTGTCATTTAGATTTTCTCCTATGGCTGCTATCCTCTCTTCTTCTTGGGCACATTCTTCCCATAACTTCCGGAATTTGGTTAGTTTCCTCCTTGAACAAATTCCTCAGATGAAAGCTTCCCAATCTCTTGGAAGGCCATTCAAAGTTGTCATTACAACTTCTTCTTCTTCAACCATGTCACCGATGGCTTCTAATTGATTCTTGATTTGAGCTACTCTTGTAAAGTAAGATTGCATAGTTTCTGATTTCTGATCTCTTACACTTTTGAGTTGATTCCTCATGGTCATCTTTCTATTAATGTTCCTTCCTTCAAATAGATTTGATAGGGCATCAACCATTTCTTTTGAAGTCTCCATGGATGATACTCGATGGATTAGGTTATCTTTAATTGAATCAGCTATGATTCTTTTAGCTATGATCACATCCTTCTTGTGCTTGGTTTTAGCTTCAGCTTCTTCTAGTTCTTTCACTTCCTCTTTCACAAATCGGTCTAGATCATTATCTTGGAGGATGAGCATGATTTTGTACTTCCATGCTCTAAAGTTTTATCCTCTTCAATATTTTCATCTAAGTTGGTATTATTTGTCATCTTTAAGAAACTGAGAACCTCAAATGGAAATAGATAGAAGAATACTTACTTGCAGAAAACAACACCTGATTCTGAGGTTCTAGGGTTTGGAGTAGAAACCCTAAATTTGTAATTGGGATCACAGGTGGAGTTGAATGGTGGAAAATATGCACCCTCCAGAGGTGAGGTAGACTGTATCTTCCTTTTTTTGAGATTGATGATGAAACCCTGGAAAATTGAAACCCTAGTTTGTCCTGACAACAGTAACAGGTCCAAAATTGAAATTTTTTAGATTTCAGTTCTGTCACCACATAAAGATGCACCCTTTAGAGGCGAGTTGGAGGATCCCTATTTTCTGGTTGATCTATCAAGGGGTTTGTTAAAAAGAGCAAACCCTAGTTGTGCAGTGTCTCCTTTCAGAGTGGATCTGATACCATGTTGAATTTTCTTTATAAATTGTTTAGATAAGATCTTTAAAACAATTAACCACTAGAAGATCACTGAAATAACAACATGCATAAAAACATAAGAACACAAGAACACAGATATTTTCCTCGGGGAAATGACAAGGGAGAAAACACCACAAAAATTCCTCAGTATAGAACTCAACTAGTGCGCTGTAAAACTCAGACAACAACTTCCTCCTTCTTTCTGGTGCGCTACCACTTCTCTCTCTTGCTAAAAACAACTTGAGTGAGTGAGTACAAATGAAGGGAGGTGCCTCTTATTTATATTCTTCTGTTGACTTGAATTCTAACTTAGTGGAGCTAACTTCACTAGCTGTCAGGGCCGACTTGTCCAACTAGACATTACAAATAACATTTATTAAAATGACACTTGGGTACTAATGACCCGACTTAGATCCGAAGATTTACATTGCTTCTTTTAATGAATTTGACAAGACCAAACTCATCTCCCTAAGGAGGAATACAATACTACTTGGAATATCTTCTGAAGTTACAATAAATTAACATATAGCATTTGCTGAAGAAAATGACATATTTTGGTTGTCTATATGCATGATATAAAAATGTTCTCTAAATCTAATGAAGTTCATTTGAAACATCTAGAGAAAGTCTTTTTGAAGTGTAGAAAGTTTGGAATTTCACTCAACCCAAAGAAGTCCAATTTTGTGATGAAAGAAGGGAAGCTATTGGGACACATAATATCCAGAAATGGAGTCAAAATAGATCTTGAAAGAGTAGTTGCAATTCAAAAAATTGGCATTCTGAGAAATAAAAAAAAGAAATTCAGTCATTTTGTGGAAGAGTTAATTTTTTGTGATATTTGTTCCAAATTTTGCATAGATCATGAAGTCAATCACTAATATGTTGAGCAAGGGAAATGAAATTTAATGGACTGCTAAAGATACAAAATCATTTTACAACATAAAAAGGGCAGTAGCTAAAGCACCGATTTTAATTGGGCCATGTTTTTCAAAGAAATTTTTGTTATTTGCCTTTACTTCATAACATTCTATTGATGGAGTCCTGTTACAGAAAGATGAAGAATTTTTTGAACAACCAATTGCTTACTTTAGCAAATCCTTAAGAGACGCTGAATTAAAATATTATATAATGGAAAAACACACATATAATTTAGTTAAAACATTGAAATATTTTGGAGTATATATATTGCATTCTCATGTTGTTGCCTTTGTTCCTAATAGAACAGGAAGGGTATTTTGACACAACCAAATCCCGAAGGTCGTAGAGGAAATTGGATTGATGTACTTCTTGAGTATGATTTGGAAATCAAACCTACCAAGTTGATTAAAGGACAAGGATTAGCAAAACTGATGGAATAATCAAATTGTGATTCATTGCAAATCAATCATATGTCAAATATGTCAGTTAATACGGAGGAAGAAACGACATTGCAACTATCTATAAGATTTTTTTTATATCCTTGGTATAGTGATATTATTTATCTCCTACAGAATTTGCAATATCCATTGGAGTTGAGTAAAATAAAAGCAAGGTCAGTAAAATTGAAAGCAAACAAGTTTTGTATTATGAATGGTTATTTGGATTGGATGGATTTAGGGGGAGTTTTGCTGAATTGTTTACTAGAAGAGGAAGCCAAATTAACTATGAAATAATTTCATCAAGGTGTTTATGGAGGCCATTATTATTGGACAACAAATGTGAACACAATTTTAAGATCAAGATTCTATTGACCAACAATGTTCTCTCATGTATATGAATAAGTATCAGCTTGTCATAAGTGCCAAATATTTGACGGTAAAAGAAAATGATTACCTATGCCTTTGAAACCTATTTTTGTTGAGGAACCTTTTCGATAGTGGGGTTTAGATTTCATTGGTGAAATAAATACAACTTCTTCTGGACAACATAAATGGATTCTGACTACAACTGACTATTTCACCAAATGGATCGAAGTTGTACCAACTTGAAGGGCCACATACACTGTAATTATTAATTTCTTGAAAGAAAATATTCTTTCTAGATTTCGTTTCCCAAGAAGGATTATCATGAATAACGTGTAACCCTTCAAATCCTAAAAGATGATTCATTTTTGTAATGATTATCATATCAATCTCAGTTACTCAACAACATAATGTCCTCAAGGAAATGGGTTGGATGAATCTTCAAATAAAAGTTTGATCAGAAAATATCATTTTTTTTACATGAAAACAAGAGAGCTTGGAATGCAAAACTCATATTTAGCCTATGGGCTAGCATAATTAGTATTAAAAAATCAATTGGTACTTCACCTTTTCAACTGGTTTATGGAGTAGATGTAGTTTTCCATCCTTACTTGGGATTCCTTGTAATGGAATTTTTTCAAGATTAGGAAGAAGAGCCAAATTATACTCAAAGAATAATTAATCAGTTGATTTAAGTCCAAGAAATGAGGCAAACAGTATATGATAAAGCTCAATTTTTTGAGGAAAAAACGAAAAAGGTTTTTGACAAAAGAACAAAGGTTGATGATTTCCAAGTTGATGATTTTGTGTTGAGATGTGATACCATAAATTAAGATAACGCTAAAAAATTTGATCATCCATGGAAAGGACCATATACAATAGCAACTTACATGGGAAATAATGCATTTATTTCAGAATATCTAAATGAGGAATTGATTAATGGAGGCCTGATGAATGGGAGGTTCTTGAAACATTATTCAAAGTAAGGAAATTAAGAAACTCATTGTATATAGCTATTGTACATTTGCATTACAGTTTCAAGTTACAGGTGTGGATGACACTTTAAAAATTTGAATCCCAAAGTGAAGGCCCTAAGATTTGGAAAGTGATGGTCAATTTGTTACTTTAAGAAGAAAATTTTAGTATGGATGTATATAAGTCAGGAATAAATATTGATGTTTAATTTACATTAAGTTTTCAGTTTAAAATGATCACATGTTAAGAATGGTGAAATGAAAGTTCCATTATGAATTAAAAATAGCCCAAATGGTTTAGGATTTAGTTTGTAGGTTCTTTGCTACCTCACATAGAGGATAACATCTCCATTGGAGCGAGATGCTGACAAGAATAAATTCTAGAAGATTTTTATTTTCCATGCCTCTCAGATATGAAAAGAAAGGGTTAAAGGACCTAAAAAGTTGATATTAGGAGTAAAAGAATTACTGATTTAGTCTTGGAAATTTATCATATAACCAAAAGATTGTGAGTTTATTCACATAAGCATGCGACCTTGTGCTATGAACGAAGGATGGAAAAAGAAGGGGCTAAAAATAAATAAAAAGGGTTAAGAGGAAACACATGCATACATATGACCCAATTATATAACCTAAGAATATGACAAAATAACTAAAATAGAATTGAATAAAGCGAAAAAGTTAAATCAACAACAAAGATCGAAGGTGGAATTTGATCGATGGTTGTTACTTGTTCTGGATTCAAAAATTGCAAGGAGTTTAAAGTGAAAGGGTGGTAGTGAATTCCATACCTCCTACCACATGGCGCATTAGGATGAAGTTCACTTTCAAAAGCGGTTGGGATAAAATTGCTTATCAACCACTCCAAAACCAAATTTCATTTGTTATATTAAAAGTGTATTGAGAAAAGTAAAAAATTATTTTATTTTATGCCCTGAACGAGAGAAATCATGGGTGACACACCCATTGTTGTTTTCAACTTGATCCAAAGGTTAATGTCGACTGTTCTTCTATATGCTAGGTAGCTCTAAATCCCAAAATTTTACCAGGTCCTTTCATAATGGAACAAAGTCAAGTGTCTGTTTTTCTTTGTAGGGTTTTAGATGAAAAAAATAGGTCCTAGTTGACAGAGATGGAAATATGTTCGACCAAATTATGTCTCTAGGAAGAATTTCTCAGTCTAAAGAACAATGATTGGAACTTAGGTCATAGGGAAGGGATGGAATAAATGTTGTAGTTCATTTTTATACTACTTTTCCAATGAGCAAACCCTGCATTTTCTAGAACTCATTGAATAGTGTGCTACGAACTATTCATCAATGGAGAGAGTAATTATGAACAATGGTACAACCAAAATCCTTTGTCGAGTCAATGTGAAAACTGTTCATGAAGTCTTAAGTCTACCTAAAATTTTTTCCTAGAAACCTTGAATCCTTTAATGAAGAGGTCTTGATTAAACTGTACAGAGAGTTCAAACCCAAAGACAAAAAGAGTTTCCTATCACATGTCTTGAAAGCCGGTCAATCGCATGAGAACCTTGTTTTACCTTTGAATATTAGTTTTTTCGAAGATGATGTTCAATTGGTCTTATCTTTTCTAAGTCAAGTCTTAGGTTGTGATGATTCTAAGTCAGTAAGTGAAGTCATGTTAAGTTTTCTTTTAAAAATCAATTCACCTGAGTCAGAGTTAAGTTCTGTTTGTTGCTTTAACTTTGATGAGTTCTTGGCTGAAGCGATTCATGATTAGTTGATGAACATGCACACGTTGAGATATTTCGGATATCAATCTTATTTGCTGAATATGTTTTTGTGCTCAAATGTATCATAGTTGCAGTTTCTTGACACAATTTCCTCTCTTGATCTTGCAAATCAGATTAATGTGTTTCATTTTTCAATACGATCATGTCAGAAGTATACATAATTATTTTTGACACCGAGTTTCCCATAGTATTGGAATATATGAAGGGTATGTCGCATCCTACTCTAGAAAGTCGAACATGTGTTGGTTTCTTTACAAATAATCCACTTTTATCCAAGTGTATGGTTTCATTGGAGGACCATATAACTTACCAACCTTCTTGACACCGAGGGTTTTTCCCTTGGAATTCATCAGGAAAATGTTATTTCCAGAAGAAGAACATTTTGGTGCTTTTAAAAACTCTTCAAATTTGAAGTTTCCCCTCAAAATTAGTCCCTTTATTATCAAGAATAAAACATCATTACTTGTATTTGAAATATTACTGGGATTTATGTATTTTCAAAAATATAAAAGTGTGAACTATCATCCACATCAGGTTATTTCCCAGAGGAGACAACAAAATAAGAACACAGATTTTGAACATCAAGTAGTAGAAGGGATGTATGAAATTGTCAATTTGTTAAATTTTGAGCCAAATTACGAGGAAATAAAAGAGGAAGTGGTAGAGATTGATATGAAAAAGGGAGATAATTTGACTTTGATGATTCAAATGCCTGCTAATTCTGATCTAGTTAACAAGAGAACCATTTCAGAAATTGACAACATGGAAGTTGATGAAGGAATTTCAAATAAGAGAATTAAGATTCAATCCCAAAGGGAAATTGTTAATTTGGAATATCTTAATTAAAGTGATCTAGGAAAGAATGTTCTTATCGAACAAAAGCCTGTACATATGAAACAATATGCTTTTTCAAATAAGGAGAAGGAAACATTTGACTCTAAAAATAAATCAAGATTTGATTTAATTCCAAGATATGCAAAAAAGAAAAAAACAATCATTTGATGAAACACAAAATTTACTTCCTTAGGTGAGGAAGTTGACATATCAGAAATTTTCATTAGTCTCAAATAAGTATTTAGAAAGGAACACATTAAAGTTTGTAGTTGTAAGTAAGGAAGGTGCATAAAAAATGGAAGTAAAATTGGATCAAATTAATATTCATGACAAGATCCATATCCATTGACAAATTGTGGATGTGCTCTATTTATATCGTTTACAATCCACCTTGAAAATAACAATTTTGCAATCAATAATAGAGAAATTGGAAATTCAGCTTTGGCAATAAAAGACAAAGAATAGAGAAAACTTGGTTCAGATTAATAGATTACAGGAGACCTTGTGGTTTTAGTAACTGAACCAAATAATACCCAGTTGACCAAAAAACTTCTTGAAGAAAAAGAAAATACTATCAAAATGCTAAAAAAGAAGATTAAGGCTCCAGGTGCACAACATGTTCAATCTTCCGAGTTAACTGTATTACATCAAGAGAAAGAAAAAATTCCACAGGAAATGATGGATTACAAAGGGAGAATGTTAAAGTTGCAAGAATAAAAACAAACCTGGGAAACATAAGAAGTTGGATTATTGTTACAAATTTCAGTTTTAGATGCAAGAAAAAAAGAAGAGAAAACAATATTAGAGGAATTAATGAACCAACCTTTTGTTAATAATGAGGAACAAACAAATGAATCTCTTGCAGAAGAATTATCAATTTTCATTTCATAGATTAATTTAAGGGATGAAGAAATCAAAGAATTAAGAGAAGAAAATCAAAGACTCAAGTAGGAGTTAGTTCAAAATATTGAAGAAAAGAATAAAGTTTTGGGTGAAAGGAAACAATTACAAAATAAAGTAAATAAGATGAAAGAGACAGTCACATGTAAAGTACCTTTGTAGGGGGGTAAACATCTTATATGGGATGCGTTATCAGCGGAAATTACAAAATTTATGTTTTACTTGAATTATGTTAATGATATAAGTTTAATAGTGGATATGGCTTTCCAAATATGCAAGGTGGTAAATGAAACATTGGATAAGAAGGTTGTAGAAACAAATCAGAATGCAATTGATTTTTAAATACTTTAACCTCTAAAGTTCTGCAAGAAATGAGAATAAAATATGTAACTGATATTATTGTTTGGAAAATAAAAATTATTGGAAAACATAACCATGTTAAGAATGTGCATGATAAAGAAAAACAAATGCTTGTTCAAGTTAAAATTTTCAAAAAAACAGTTTAGAAACTCTTTGATAGTGGTCTCCCTTCTTTTTGGGATGATGGTGGAAAACTAATTTCTCAAGAACAATATCACATTTTGTTAGTCTAGAATCACATGGATCACTCCATGTTTGATGATTTGAATAAGGGGTCGACTGGGAAAGCTACAATTCAAAAGTTAATAAATGAATTTTAATTTTTTTTATTATCAATTCTTAATTATATGAGGACATTTGCGACATGTATCTTATGTTTCATATGTGGAATTAAAAGTGCCGATGAAAGAAATATGGATTATGATATTCCAAATCAGGAGAAATGGAAGATCGTGGAGAAGTTCAGGAAGATCAAGTATATACTTTACCAATGAAGGACATGCGTGATGTTTCCAAAAATAAATTTTAATATCTACATATTTCATCTTGGTAGCCAGGTGGACTATTCAAGTTATGCAAATCAGTTACCAGAGAAAAAACACCCAAATGCAGTTCGTAGGAATTAGGAATTTAGTTACAAGAACTTTGTTCTAACAAGTAGTTTGTTAAATTTATGCTCTTGGAGATATCTTGTATACCTTTTTATTTTATGAAGTTATTAGGGGTTGGATCCTAAAGAAAAAGACAATTGTGTACTGTATTTTTGTACATCAATACAATTTGCAGAGAACATAGAGACTGAAACATTTTTTTAAAGCATAGATTCATGTGATGATATTTTAAAGTCTGTAATCTTTCCTTATGTGTATGTGTTAAACCTTATCTTAATATTTCATTTAATGTGTTGTCTTCTACTATTCAATAGAGAAAAAATGGTTTGGAATTCATCTTCGGTGGTCCAAATGCATGAAGTTGAGTGCTCACCATTTTTCATCCAAAGTTACATTTGAAATTCATCTCAAGTGTAATGACTCTAATGTAATGAATTGTAATTCATGATTCTACTACCATCTCACTATGAACTTAGTGACTGAAAAAATATTGTTTACCTTGCCTCTTTATTTGAAATTGTTTTACCTTTATGCTTCCGCAAACTGAATAGTATTTGCCTAATGACTCCATGGCCATTGGTTCTTTTCTATTTTCAACCGCTTTATTAAATTTCCCTTCTTATTGAAAACCTGGCCATTGTTTTGGAATACAAGAATTGTTATTGAAAATATTTTTAGAAAGGAAATTTCATAAGGGAGCCCCATTTGGATTGAAGAGGTCAACTTTAAAATTCTAAAGTTTCGTTTGAGGTTACCTTTAGAGATTTTCTCCCACAACCAGATAAATTTTTGAGAGATAACATTTTGGCATCATTGTCAGGGAACAAAAGTTGAATGTTCCTTGGGAAAGAATGACAATGATATAAATCAAATTTTTGCGAGAAAACAAGGATTAGACGTCTAAGTTAGTTGAATTTTTTCTATGGCGACTTCAATATTTAAATTAAAGAATGGTTATTCCACTGGAGAAAACTGGCTTCAAGGAGAGTATATACAAGAGGGAACCCAAATACCAATCCACCATAATTTCAAGATATGAAAACTATTCTCAGGAAAGGAAAGGAAAGGAAAAGCTTTCAACTGATACTTTTTAGTTTCAAAGATCTTTATCTTTACCAAAAGAAGAAGTCTTAGGTTCTGAAAATATTCCCTTTGAAATAAAATTTGTAAAATATTTGTTGAGAACAAGATCTGAAATATACTTAGATAAAGTAGATCTTGATGAGAAAAGAGTTTCATAATTATTTATTAGAATATCTTTTGTAAATCCTAAAAACATCCGAGGAGACCAAAGGACTTGAAGCTAGAATTCCCCAAGAAACTAGTTCTTCTCAAATATTCACAGTATATCTAAAAGCTCAAAGTTCTCCTCAGCTAACCCCTAGAGCCATGGCTTCTAGGATTGATCCTCTTGATTTTCCTGCTGCATTGCATGACCTTCCACAAAATTATGCTAAAAGGATTTTCTTGTTTGATGGGGAAGGAGGTATTGCTGCACAACAACATTTGGATAAGTTCAGTGTTTTTATTGATTTAGAATAATTTGATGATGATGATGTAAGGATGAGGCTATTGGAACAATTTTTTTTTGGAGATTTCAAAAAGTGGTTTAGTGGAATTCAAGCAAGAAGTATTCATAATTATACTGAACTGGAGATGACATTCCATCGAAGATGGGAATATAAAAGTAATCCTTTGCAAATTCTAACTCAGTATGATAATCTAAACAAGAATAAAATTGAATCAGTTCAGGAATTTTCTACCAGGTTCATGAAGCTTTATAATTCAATTCTATCTGACATCAAAACCCTTGTTGCAGCTGCAAAAATTCATTATGCTGATTCTTTTGAAAGTGAATTTGCTTTGTTGTTGAGGTAAAGAAAGTCTAAAACTCTTCCTAATATGTTAATGGATGCTAAAGAAGTGGAGGCAAACCTTATGTCATTAGGTAAAATGAAGAAAAAAGTGGGGACTGAAAGAAGAAAAGCTTAAAGAAGAAGGACACAATTCTACTTCCTAGTCCATGGATGCTAAATTTGATTTGATGAAAAGAACAATGGAGAGGTTGGTGGATGGAATCTCACTAGAAAACAAACCTACTATCAGAGAGAAATAGGAAACCCAATTTAGGAACCCTAACTTCGGAAGGCCTCCTATTCCTCAAATTAGACAGAGAGATCAAAGAAATACAAGGAACCCAATTGATCAACAAATTAGACCTCCTTTTCCTTAAATTATGTTCCTGAAGAATATAACGGAACACTTGAGGATAAGATCCATCAGTTGGATCATTATGAACCTCATTTTTATCTGATAAGAAAGGAATATGAAACTGCTGCTCAAATAAAATAAAGTAATATTTTAGAAGAGGAGTCAGAATAATACCAAAAGAGATATTAAAACACAGTAATTGATTTCAGAGATGATATAATCTCAGGAATAAAAGTATTGATGTGTCTGCAAATAAACCTCTTGGTGATCGACCTACGACTAGCCAACAAAATCAATACACCTCTAAAAAATATAATTCAAATAAAGATACCAACATGAAATAATTGGAAAATCCTCAATCACCCTTTAGCCTTGAAAAATAAATATCAAAAGTTAATATTTCAATACCTTTCAATGAACTCTTTAGGAATGCAGAATATAAAAGTCATATTTCCAAAATGGTTAAAGGAGGAGATGAACAATGACATGATACTTTAGAATTCCATGATGATCCTCCCACCATTGTTTTTGATCCAAAGATTGAAGATATTGATAAAGATGTACCACCATTTTATGTAAGTTTAATTATTCATGATATGATCCTCCAAAATTCCATGTTAGATTCAAGAGCTTCTCATAATCTTATGGCAAAGGATGTGGTAGAAATTTCAGGTTTGGACATTACAAGACCTTATAAAGACTTTTTTTCTTTTGATCCAAGAAAGGTAAGATGTTTGGGCCTGATTAAATATTTAGTGGTGTCATTAACCCAAATTCTTGCCAAAAGTATTGTTATGGATGTAGTTGTTACAGATGTTCCAACTAAATTTGGGATGTTTTTATCTAGATCCTAGGATTCTAAATTGAAAGGAACATTACAAATGGATATGTCCTATGCCACCATCCTAGTATTTGGTGATCATAGGAGACAATATAGAGAAAAACTATTAGCTTATGTGGACAGAAATCAAAATAAACCAGAAAATCATCCTATATGTTCCCTTGATACTAGTATTGGTTCTTTTATTTTCTACTATGATGTCTGTCAAAAAAATCAGATGTGAATAATCCTCTAGTGGTCGAGGAAGACAATCCTCAAAATTTTAAACAAAGCATTTACCAGATGAATAAAACAAATCATGAATTAAAAAAAGAGCTTGATTATAAGGGATTGTTGAATATGGATTTTGATGGAGTTGTTAGCAAGGGAGGTGATGGGGATGGAGTATGGATAAAATATCCCATCAATGATTCAAAAATTCATTTTTCAAGTTGAATTTTGAATGTACAAAAAATGATGCTAAGTATGAAGCTTTGATTTCAGGGTTGAATGTTTTGAAAGATCCGGGGGCTCGAGGATTGTTGTACATGGAGATTCATAGTTAATAGTTAATCAAGTAAATGGTGGTTATCAAACCAAACATCCAAAGATGAGAGAATACAAAAATGAATTATGGGATTTGTTCAGAAAATTTTTCATTGAGCATCAAATTTTCTTAATCCCTAGATAACAAAATAACATTGTTGATACTTTGGCCACTGCTGCTAGTACTTTAAAATTCCCAATTCATCCAAATAGAAAGTATGAAATTGTGGTTAAACACAGGCCTTCCATACTAGATACTATAAAGCATTGGAAAGTTTTTTAGGATGGTCATCAAATAAAGAAATTTCTGGATTTAACAAATGAGTTTGTTGGTACTAAAATTGAGAAGGAGAATCAAGATGGAGAAAAAGATGAATAAGAAAACAATGTTGAAGATTGGGATCCTGATCCAGAAGAATTGTTGAATACCATAGGAGGTAAATGAAATCATTCAGCTTAAAAATAGTTTCATTCCTAAAGGATTAGTCCCTTTAGAAAAACTGTTTGATAATAATGATGTGGATAAAAATGCTAAAGTTGTCCTAGATATAAATGAGGTGCAGGGATACAATATTGGAACAGAACAAAAACCTAAGATGGTGAAATTGTCCAAGCATATATCTGAAGAAGAAAAATATAAGTATGTTGAGTTAACTAATAAATAGTTAGACGTCTTTGCTTGAAGTTATGAGGATTTGAAAGAGTATGATACTTCCATAATTCACCATACTATTCCTATACATCCCAATGAGAAGCCATTAAAACAAAAATTGAGAAGCATAATCCTATATTGATGTCACTCATAGAGAAATAATTCAATAGGATTTTTGATGCTAAGATCAGTCTCTCTCATATTTTAAAAATGGATAGCAAATTTGGTCCCTGTAAGGAAGAAAAATAGAGAAATACGGTTATGTGTAGATTTTAGAAACCTGAACAAGGTATGTTTGAAAGATAATTACCCTCTCCCAAAAATGGAAGACATTTTGAAAAATGTCATTGGAGCTGAAAGAATATCAATGTTATATGGTTTTTCAGGTTACAATCAAATCAAATTTCACCCAAAAGACCAAGAAAAGACAACTTTTACTACACCTTGAGGAACGTTTATGTATGCAAAAATTCCATTTGGTTTAATGATTGCAGGGGTTCCATTTCAAAGAGTAATGGATATAGAATTTGTAGAAGAAAATGATAGATTTGTGGTTGTATATATGGATGATATAACGTTGTTCTCTAATTCTAATGAAGATCACTTGAAACATCTAGAGAAAGTATTTTTGAACTGTAGAAAGTTTGGAATTTCGCTTAACCTGAAGAAGTCCAATTTTTCCATGAAAGAAGGGAAGCTATTTGGACACATAATATCCATAGATGAAATCAAAATATATTTTGAAAGAGTAGTTTCAATTTAAAAAATTGGCATTTCGAGAAATAAAAAATAAATCCAGTCATTTCATTGAAGAATTAATTTTTTAATAAGATTTGTTCCAAATTTTGCAGAGATCATGAAGTCAATCACTAATATGTTGAGGAAGGGAAATGAAATTAAATGGTCTGCTGAAGCTAAACAATCATTTGAAAACTTAAAAAGGGAAGTAGCTGGAGTGTTGGTTTTAATTGTTCCATTTTTTTCAAATAACTTTTTGCTTTTTTCCTTTGCTTTAGAACATACTATTGTTGGAGTTCTGTTACAGAAAGATGATGAAGGTTTTGAACAAAACATTTCTTAATTTAGCAGATCCTTGAGAGATGTTGAATTAAAATATAATATCTTGGAAAAACACACATATGCTTTAGTTAAAGCATTGAAGTATTTAAGAGTATATATATTGCATTCTCATGTTTTTTTCTTTGTTCCTAATAACACAATGAAGGAAATTTTAACACACCATATCTTGAAGTTCATAGAGGCAAGTGGAATGCTGTAATTCTCGAGTTTGTTTTGCTAATCAAACCTACAAAGTTGATTATAGGACAAGGATTAGAAAAATTAATGGCATAATCAAATTGTGACTCACTGAAAATCAATCATATTTCAAATATGTCAGCTAATACAGACCAGGAAACAACATTGCAGGTATATGAATATTTTTCTTTATCGCCTTGGTATAGTAATATTATTTATGTCCTACATAGTTTGAAAGCTCCATTGGAATTAAGTAAAATAAAAGCAAGGTCAGTAAAATTGAAAGAAAACAATTTTTGTCATTTGCATGGTTATTTGTATTGGAGGGATACATGGGGAATTTTATTGAATTCCTTACTAGAAGATGAAGCCAAATTAACTATGAAAGAATTTCATCAAGACATTTGTGGATGCCATAATTATTTGACAACAATTGTGAACACAATTTTAAGAGCAGGATTATATTGGGAAACAATGTTCTCTAATATATAAAGAAGTATCATCTTGTCACAAGTGCCAAATATTTGATGGTAAAAGAAAATTGTTACCTCTGCCTTTGAAACCTATTTCTATTGAGGAACCCTTCCGACATTGGGGTTTCAATTTCATTGGTGAAATAAATCCTACTTCTTCTAGACAACATAAATGGGTTCTTACTGCAACTCACTATTTCACCAAATGGATCATAGTTGTACCAATTCGAACGCCCACAAACAATGTAATTATTAAGTTCTTGGAAGAAAATATTCTTTCTATATTTGGCTTCCCAATAAGGATTATCACAGATAACGCCCAAGCCTTCAAATCCAAAAAGATGATCAATTTTTGTAATGATTATCCTATCAATATTAGCCACTCAACAACATATTTTCCTCAAGCAAATGGGTTGTCGAATATGCAAATAAAAGTTTGATCAGAATTATCAACAAATTGTTATAGGACAACAAGATATATTCACATGCAAATCTCCTATTTTCCCTATTGGCTGACATAATTAGTACTAAAAATTCAATTGGTACTTCACCTTTTCAACTAGTTTATGGAGTAGATGTAGTTTTTCCTCCTTGGGATTTCCTGTGATGAAATTTTTGCAAGATCAGGAAGAAGAGCCCAATGATGCTCAAAGAATACTTAATTAGTTGATTGAAGTCCAAGAATTGATGCAAATAATATATGATAAAGCTCTTTTTTTTTCAGGAAAAAATGAAATTTTCTTTGACAAAAGAACAAAGGTTGATGATTTCCAAATTGGTGATTTTGTGTTGAAATGGCACGTTGGAAATGAAGATAACACTAAAAAATTTGATCATATATAGAAAGAACCAAATATAGTAGCAATTGACACGGGAAACAATGCATTTATTTTACAAGATCCAAATGAGGAATTAATTAATGGAGGCCCAATGAATGAGATGTTATTGTAACATTATTCAAAGTAAGGAAATTACAAACTCATTGTATATAGCCATTGTACATTTCCATTGCAGTTTCAAGTTACAGGAGTGGAGTACACTTTAAAAATTTGAAGTCTGGAGTGAAGGCCCTAAGATTTGGAAAGTGATTGTCAATTTGTTATTTTAAGAAGAAATTTTCAAAGTGGATGTATATATGTCAAGAATATAGAGTGATGTTTAATTTGCATTAATTTTTCAGTTTAAAGTGATCTCATGTAAAGAATGGTGAAATGGAAATTCCATTATGAATTATAAAATTTCCCGAATGGATTAGGCACTTAGTTTGCAGGTTCTTTGCTACCTAATAGGGAGGATAACATCCCCATTGGAGATAGATGTTGAAAAGTATAAATGATGAAATATTTTTATTTTCCACGCCCCTCAGATTTGAAAAGAAAAGGTTAAAGGACCTAAAAAGTTGAAATCAGGAGCGAAAGAATTAATGCGTTAGTCTTGGCAATTTATCATATAACCAAAAGATTATGAGTTTATTCACATTAACATGCGACCTTATGCTATGAACAAAGGCTCAAAAAATAAGGGGATAAAAAGAAATAGAAATGATCCATAGGAAATGCATGCATAAATGGGACCCAATCATATAGCCTAAGAGGAGGAAAAAAGAGCTAAAACCAAATTGAATAAAGCATAAAAGTTAAATCAACGACGAAGATCGGAGGCGGAATTTGATCGATGGTTTTTACTTATTCCAGAGTCCAAAATTACAAGGAGGTTAAAGTGAAAGCATGGTAGTGGATTCCATACCACCTACCACATGACATGCTCAGATGAAGTCCGTTGTCAAAAGCGGTTGGGATAAAAATGCTTATCAACAGCTCCGAAAATGAATTTCATTTGTTATATTAAAAGTGTATTGGGAAAAGTAAAAAATTATTTTATTTTACACCCTGGACAAGCAAAAGAATCGAAGATGCACTAGTTTCTAGTTTCAACTTGAACCAAAGGTTAATGTCGACAGTTCTTTTATCTACTAGGTAGTTCTAAATCTCGAAATTCTACCACGTCCTTTCATAATGGAACGAAGTCAAGAGTTTGTTTTTCTCTATAGGGTTTTAGATGAAAAATAAGAGGTCATAGTTGACATATATAGAAATTTGTTTGACCCAATTATGTCTATAGGAAGCATTTCTTAGTCTAAAGAATGATTATTGGAAATTAAGTCAGAGGGAAGGGATGCACTAAATGTTTGTAGTTCCTTTATATACTACTTTTTTATTGAGAAAACCATGCATTTGCTAGAACTTGTTGAATGGTGTGCTGCCAACTATTCGCCAGCTGAAAGAGTAATTATGAGTAATGGTACAACCAAAATCCTTTGTTGAGTCAATGCAAAAATTCTTCTTTAACTATTAAGTGTACTTGAAAATTTTCCTAGAAACCTTGAGTACTTTAATGAAGAGATCTTGATTAAACTGTACAGAGAGTTCAAACTTGAAGACAAAAAGAGTTTCCTGTCACATGTCTTGAAAGCCAGTCGATCACATGAGAACCTTGTTTTACCTTTGAATATTAGTTTTTCCAAGAGGATATTCAATTGGTCTTATCTTTGCTACGTCAAGTCTTAGGTTGTGATCATGATAAGTCAATAAGTGAATTCATGTTAGGTTTTCTTTGAAAAACCATTTCACTTGAGTCCGAGTCATGTCCAGTCTGTTTCTTTAACTTTGACGAGTTCTTGGTTGAAGCGATTCATGCTTAGTTGATGAAATTCTAGATGTTGAGATATTTCAGATATCAATCTTATCTGTTGAATATGTTTTTTTGCTCATATGTATCATAGTTGCAGTTTCTTAGCATATTTTTCTCTATTATCCGAGTGTATGGTTTCACTAGAGCACCATAGAAGTTACCAACCTTCTTAACACCGAGGAGTTTTGACTTGGAATTCACCAGGAAAATGTTATTTTCAGAAGAACATTTTGGTGCTTTTAAAAAGTATTCGACTGTGAAGTTTCCCATCAAAATTGTTCCCTTTATTATTAAGAACAAAACATTATTACATATAGTTGAAAGGTTACTGGGAGTTATGATTTTTCATAAAGTTAAAAGAGTGAACTATGATCCACATCAGGTTATTTCCCAAAGGATACAACAAAATAAGAACAATGATTTTGAACATCAGGTAGTAGAAGGGATGGATAAACTTTTCAATTTGTTAAATTTTGAACAAAATCACAAAGAAAAAAAAGATGAAGTGGTAGAGATTGATATTGAAAAGGGACATAATTTGACTTTGACGATTCAAAGGTATTCCAATTCTAAACCAATTAACAAGAGAACCATTTCAGAAATTGACAACATGGAAGTTGATGAAGGAATTTCAAACAAGAGAATTAATATTCAATCCCAAAGGGAAATTGTTAGTTTGGAAGAACAGAATTCAAGTGATTCAGGGAAGAATGTTTTTGTCCAACAGAAGCCTGTACATATACAACAATATTATTTTTTCAGATAAGGAGAAGGAAAAATTTGACTCTCAACATAAATCAAGATTTGATTTAATTTCAATTTATGCCGAAAAGAAAAAACTATCCTTTGATGAAACACAAAATCTACTTCCTTAGGTGAGGAAGTTGACATATCAAAAAGTTTCATTAGTCTTAACTATGTATTTAGAAAGAAACACATTAAAATGTGCAGTTGTAAGTGAGGAAGGTGTATCAGAAATGAAAGTAAAATTGGACCAAATTAATGTTCCTGACAAGATTCAGCTCCATCGAAAAACCGGGAACGTGCTCTATTGAGATCATTTACAATCCACCTTGAAAATCATAAAGTTGCAATCAATAATAGAGAATTTGGAAATTTGGATTAGACAAGCAAATGCAGAGAATAGAGAAAAAATGGTTCAAGTTAAAATATTATAGGGAGACCTTGTGGTTTCAGGAACCAAACCAAATAATAGTCAGTTGACCAAATAAATTCTTAAAGAAAAAGAAAATACTATTGAAATGCTAAAAAAGAATCTTAAGGTCCCGGGTGCACAACATGTTCGATCTTTCGAATTAATTGTATTACAACAAGAGAAAGCAAATTCTACTAGAAATGATGGATTAAAAAGGGAAAATGTTAAAGTTGCAAGAAGAGAAACAAACCTGGGAACAAAAATAGATGGATTGTTGTCACAAATTTCAGTTTTAAATGCAAACCAAAGAGAAGAGAAAGAATTATTAGAGGAATTAATGAACCAACCTTTTGTTAATAATGAGGGGAAACCAAATGAATATTCTGCAGAAGAATTATCAGTTTCCATGTCACAAATTAATTTAAGGGATGGAGAAATCAAATAATTAAGAGAAGAAAATCAAAGAATCAAGCATGCGTTAGTTCAGAATATTGAAGAAAATAATAAAGTTTTGGGTGAAAAGAAACAGTTACAAAAGAAAGTCAATGAAATGAAATAGAAAGTCACAGGTAAATTACCTTTGCAAGGGGCTAAACATCTTATATGGGATGTGTTATCTGTGGAAATCACAAAATTCAGGTCTTACTTGAATTATGTTAATGATAGAAGTTTAATGGTGGATATGGATTTCCAAAGATGCAAGGTGGTAAATCAAACATTGGATAAGAAACTCGTAGAAACAACCAATAATGAAATTGATTTTTGCGCCAAGAGGCACTCTACAGCCCAGTATGTGGGAGGCCTTGTAACGTTATATGGAAGATCTTGTAACACTTGTCTAGTATTATGTTGTAACGTTTGTTACTAACAAAATAATAAAAAATAAAATTTTAATTATCCGCCAAAATAAATGTCGACTAGAAAAAAAGCCTAATATGGGGGAGATGTTGTAATGTTCCTACCTAACAAAACAATAAAAATTTAAAATTTAATTATCCACCAAAAAAATGTTGGTCAGAAAAACAACACAATATGGGTGAGATGTTGTAATGTTCCTACCTAACAAAAATAAAAAAAATTGAATTATCCCCAAAAAAAATGTTGGCCTTGTCATAAACAAACCATGGTTTTATTATACATGGTTTAGGAGGGCCTTGCAAATGGTTTTAAGACCATGTGCAAGGCCTCCTAAACAACCCATGGTTTTAGGAGGGCCTTGCACATGGTTTTGAAACCATGTATTTGGGAGATGTTGTAATATTCGTTGCTAACAAAATAAAAAATAATAAAAAATATTATATGTCGGCCATAAATAATATTAAATATTAATAATAAAATTTTTATATGTCAACCATAAGTAATAATAAATATTAATAATAAAAATATTATATGCCGACCTTAAATAAAAAGATGTCTCTTTTGGTTTGAATAAAATCAATAGCTCCTTGAGTGCAATACTTAGTAAGAGGTTTGCACCTCGAGAGATTTGATCCCTGTCGGCGCTTGATAGAGCCTAGGATTTGGATTTATGCTGGTTTAAATACTTTGACCTATAAATATATGCAAGAAATGGAAATAAAATATAGAACTACTTTATTGTTTGGGAAAGAAAAATTATTGGAAAACATAACCATGTTAAGAATGAAAATCATAAATAAAAACAAATGCTTTTTCAAGTTGAAAGTTTCAAAAAATCATTTTAGAAACTCTTTGATAGTGGTCTCCCTTTTTGTTGGGATGATGGTGGAAAACTAATTTCTCAAGAGTAGTATTACAGTTTGTTAGTTCGAAATTGCATGGATCACTCCAAGTTCAATGATTTGAATAAGGGTTGACTGGGAAAGTTACAATTCAAAATTTAAAAGATGACTTTGAGATATTTGTTTAATTCTTAATTATCTTAGGATATTATCCAACTGTATCTTATGTTTCGCATGTGGAATTAGAAGTGTTGATGAAATAAATGATGGATTATGATATTCCAAATCAGGAGAAATGGAAGATCCTGGAGAAGTTCGTGAAGACCAAGTATAGACTTCACCTATGAAAAATAGACTTCTCTTGATTTGGATTATGATATTCCAAATCAGGAGAAATGGAAGATCCTGGAGAAGTTCGTGAAGACCAAGTATAGACTTCACCTATGAAAAATAGGTGTCATGTTTCCAAAAACAAAATTTATTCTCTATATATTTCATCTCGTATCCAGGTGGACAATTCAAGTTATGCAAATCAATTACTAGAGAAAACCACACAAACACAATACCTAGGAATTAGGAATTCAGTTACAAGAACTTTGTTCTAACACGTAGTTTGTTAAGTTTATGATCTTGGAGATATCTTGTATATATTTTGATTTTATGAATGTATTAGGGGTTGGATCCCAAAGAAAAATAAGATTATGCATTATATTTTTGGACACCAATACAATTTGCAAAGAACAGAAAGGCTGAAACATTTTTCTTAAGAAGAGATTCATGTGATGATATTTCAAAGTCTGTAATATTTCCTTATGTGTATGTGTTAAACCTTATCTCATTATTTCATTTAATGTCTTGTATTCTAGTATTCAATTGAGAACAAGGTTTGGAATTCATCATTGGTGCTCCAAATGTATGCGCTTGAATCCTCACCTTTTTTAATCCAAAGTTACATTTGAAATTCATCTCAAGTTTGATGCCTTTGATGTAATGAATTGTTAATTTCTGATTCTACTACCATATCACAATGAACTCAGTGACTAAAGAAATATTGTTTACCTTGGCTCTGCATTTGAAATTGTTTTATCTTTATGCTTCTATAAACCGAATAGTATTTTCCTAATGACTCCATGCCAAATGGTTCTTTTCTATTTTCAACCAATTTATTGAATTTCCCTTGTTATTGAAAATCTGACCAATGTTCTGGAATACAAGAATTGTTATTGAAAATATTTTTAGAAATAAAATTTCATAAGGGACCCCCTTTGGATTGAAGAGGTCATATTTAAAATCCTAAATTTTGGTTTGAGGTTACCTTAGATATTTTCTCCCACATCCAGATAAATTTCTGAGAGATAACAGACAGAGTGTGTTGTGCCCCTACCCAACAGCCTTTAAAAAACATTATTTCATCAAATAAAATTGTATTTTATTTTTGATGAAATGTTTGAATTTCATATGGTATAACTAAAGAACTGACAGCTACTGAAATGGTGACATTCCAGAAGTTGCTGAAACATGAAATTCAATGTTTTTAAAGAAACCTTTGTGAACTATGGTTTAGTTGACAAAATCACTATTTTGAAATTATTATTTTGAGTGGATAAGTGTTAATAATTTGTCATAACCTAGTAGTGATTTCTTATCCAAATATTTATCATTCGATTATGTGATTTTGTTATCATAAATATTGATAAGGTTTTGAAATTGGAAGGCTGATTATTGTATTGTTGGCACCTTATAAATGGGTAATTTTGATTCAATTATTCAACTTGGTAATTTTGATTCATGAAACGATGGATATTGGACGATACGACCATGCATTCAAGTTAGGAGTTTTACTAAGCCTATCCTATTATCTTTGCTACATTATTAAAAGTGATGAATAAATGAAGATAAAAATAAGTATCATTATAATTAATAGACTTTATTTATTTTATATTATTTATACAAGATAAATAAACCTTTTAATTATTTTGTATGAATATAATGTATAAATAAAGTTCTTTGATCTTTTTAATGTTTACTTAGAATATTAGGTATAATTAACACTTTATTTTTTTTTATCATTTTTGCAAAAATACCAGGAATCAACGTGAACATTCTAAAAGTTTAGAAATGAGCATACTTTTCCTTTTTATTGAAGATTATTGTCTGATTTATCCAATGGTTATTTGAATAACAGCACGTGGTTATCAATGAAGATTGAAGGGGCTATCATTTCAATGGAAATATTTGTGAATTTTGTTTTATCCACAGAGGGATCTTCATATTAAACCAGCTATCTGTTCTTCGATATTATAGAGATTTGAGAGATGCCAGCCGAATCTATGGATTATTATCTTGCCACTAACAATAAAACAAATATCCAGAAGATTCTGAAATGTTTTAATTGCATATATTGAAACAAATCGCAAATTTTGAAAACGCCAAAAGAGCTGGAAAGATCATTGGTTAAGTTGTTTATTTTATCATGATTAAATTCTGTTTACACTTCTTTCTTTTAATAGGTTTTTTGTTTTTCCATGTGCAGATACTGGGGAGATTGTTATGATTTTGGAATCATTAGATGAAGAAAAGGCATGCTATGAATTTTGTTCTCAGTTAGAAACAGAGAAATTGTCGAGATTGTTGCCAGTTACAAAATCGCGTTTTCAACTGACAGGCGATTTTCTGAGTCACATTGTGAGCAAATGGAGGTAGATCTAAAAAATATGCCACATGGGTTTTCTTCAGATCGGACCCATTTAGCTTTATCCAGTAGGATTTTTCCAGAAAATGATGGATTCTAGGCGATTTCGGGGATCCTTTGAGCACGATTTTTGTAGTTGCGGCCGGCAAAGAAATTGGTCTTTCCAGAAATTCACCCGTGCAGAGCTTAATTTGGTTTCATTTCTTCTGATCGTGGTTTATTTAAGCAGAGAAGAATTTGATTACAAGGGGGGTGGGAGCTGCTATAGCTTTTAAGATTTCTCTTTTGAAAGCTCTAAAAACACTGCTGACAGGGATGAGCTCTGTTTGAAGAATTATTTCTTCAAGAGGATCTCAATGCTTGATTGCTGAAAGAATTGGGAGTGCTCAACAGTGCCAGGAGAGATTTATCTTCCATATCTGATGAGACGCTGCTAGTGGAGGTCGATAGCTTGGGGGAACAGAGATAACAAGACTGCGGTTTGATCTTTTGTAACTGGAGACAGATAAAATCTTTAAACTGGTGATATTTAATATATGTATACAGTTTTTATACTTTGCATATGATTTGTGATATCTCTAGGTTTTGTCACCTGTTCTATATTATTAATATTTGTTATAATTTCTTTAAAGAATTGTGCAAATATTATTTATCATTATCGACTTTTAAATGTTTCTATTTTGCTGATATATCATGTTATGTAGTTGATGATTTATATCGTTGCTTATATAACATGTAATGATTACTGTATGGTTTTGTTAATGTTTAATTTTTTTTAAATATTATCAAGGGTATTCATGCAGTAGTTTTATTAGTAGAATTTGATTTCAGTTTAAATATTTGAATTGCTCCTCATCAGGATCAAACTTACAGCAAAATAACACATTTTCTTTTCTGTTTATTATGTTATTAACAATTCATTAAATCAGAATTGAATATTTATACTGCTGTTAGGTTAGTCTTTGATTTTTGTAATTAATGTATATTTGTTAATAATGCAATTTTGTAATTCTTTTAACATGTTAATATTCAATTAAATTTTGATCATTATATTATAATTTATGTTAATTGAATAGATTTAGTTCATAGATTAATTTAATTATAGATTAACTAGTTTAATTTACACATTCGTTAACTAGTTTGATTTGTACATTTGTAGGAATTTGGTAGATTTAATTAACTAGAACGATAGCTTTGTTTTAGTTTTTGACTTTTAGGCTAACAGAGCCTTTAAACCTGTCGGAAACAACCATCCCAAATAGCTTGGAACCTGCTCTAAGGATCCCGGTTTGGGTTGTCTTCCCCATTACGTGCATAGTCACATATGCTCGTCAACAGAGTGAAAAGATCTCTCGGACATCCTGATAGGATGGAGAGGTCATCACACACTCCCAAACACCCAGTAGAGTGAGGATATCTCTCATACATCATGAGATGGAATGTTGAGCCTTGAACACACTAGTAATCTTACACACCGAAGGACTGGTTGTGTTGGTACATGTTCCCAAAGGATTGCGTTGATATGAGGAACATTGCATTAATGATGGATTCTCGATGAACCGAGATGATGAAATATCCAATGGATTGTGCAGATTCATGGAACTAGTGTATGTTCTTTGATGGACTAGATTAAGTTGATGCATAAATATTGATTTTTTGACACTTGTCGATGGACTGAGACTATGTTGGAAGACATTCCTTATGATTTAGAACTGTGATGTATAGATGATATCCATATGTGTTCTAGTATGATAATATTGATGATTCCTATCTGGATAAGAGGGAGTGTTGGAGTAGTAGCTGCATGAGGAACCACCTCATAGGTCAACCCAAGAAAGAGTAAAATTATAATACTATGTACAAAGAATACCTTCCTTGTTGGGAGGGACTGTTGGATTTTGTGCAACTTCAGAAGTTACTCTTATTGTAATGTTTTGTACCTCCTACAAAAGATTATATTGATGTAATTAATCAATTAAACCATTGAAGGATTAATTTCAAGCTTGGGGAAGATCATCCTCAAGTCAACCCTACAAAAGAAAACAAATTTCGACCCAAAGAAAGGACCAGTTAAGCACAATAGGACCTAGTTTAATTTCAGTGGAAATAAAATATAAATAGAGGGATCCCTTCCTAATTTTGACACATAACATCTTGAGCACTGCAGGATACATTTTCCCTTAGCTAGAGAAGTTTGTTACTGCAACTAGGAGATTGTTTTACGGGGTTTCTCCATTGAGAAGAGGTTTTCTCTTATTTTCTTGGGGTTGTGCTACTATCATCTCAATGTACATCATTCTATACTAGAAGATCTGAGCTCGGGGGAGATAATAGTGATATATTATTTATGGTTGGGAGGTGATAGATCATCACTGTGGTTAAACGAGATCCACGCTCACTTTGTTTTTATGGTTTGTCTTTCTTCTAGTGATCTTGGTTTTACAACTTTCAATTTTTAACAAAAAACACTAAGGGACCTAAATAATTTATCCATATGAGTATGCTCTTCATGATTTTTGTGAATTATAAAGGAAGGAATGAGTGAAATTCCTCCTTTACACTCATTTAATTCATAACAAAATCATTAAAATCAACCATTATAAGATGCTAACCAACTAAAATCCTCCATAGGAGGTCATAAAACAATATTTTAGCTTGGTAGACTGATTGGGTAAGGAATCCAAACAATACCCAATAACTTGGTTTCATTAGGCATATTTTTGAAACATAACATTGTTGTATTCTAGGGTACTTTAAATCCTACTATAAGCAAGTGTGCCCAATCCTAGATCAGATACATGTACCATGAACAAGGGTTAAAATACAAGGTATAACTGCCTTGCTCTCCCATACAAGGAACTCACCTTGTTGTTAGGGAGATGACATAATACCGCCTAGGCCTAACTGTTGATCCACACTTGATGCAAGGTAACCATAGTGGCCAAACTTAGTATACCGTCAAGGAACAATTGGGAGTGCAAGTAATTCTTGAAGTCAAGTATTTCCGTTGGGGGGTGTTACCAACTCTTCTTAATTGGAACATTGGACCCATCGTCGGTAGAAATGACTATATGTTACCTCCACTGGTCAATTGTTGTGTGGATTCCACTATCACCATAAATTGTGCTTTTGGGAGGCCCATTTACAATTGAGAGGAAGGACATTAGGTATTTTTAGGGAATTTACACTTGTTATTTTTTTCTAAATACAATCTCATCAAACTCATAATTTAAAAAGAACCAACATGTGGACACCATCGCACTAAGCCATGTTTGCACATATCACTCACATCTTGCACCATATTGCATCTATTGTGGTTGGAATATTTTTTCATTTGTCTATATTGTGTTTATTTCATCACCCATCACTCTCACTTGAAAAATAGACTTCTACCATAGAGGAACAAAATACCCCCCAAGTTAGTCTCAGAAAATGCAAGGCCTTTCCCCTCTCCCGAGGGGTGTTTTTCCATTATCTCGATGTGGCACACGAGGGAGATCAGCAGGACGGGAATGCTCCTAGACCACCTTTATTGGGTCTCATCGACGAGGATACACATTAGTTAATTCACTCTCTCCCATCAAATATAGTGTTGACCCTTCCCAATCCTCTTCTATAGGAAATAGGTTCACCATTAAGTAGTCCCCCACACATGAATACTCAACCTTCTTTACCCCCATCAGGAAGAAGTCACACTACATATTCATCTTCCCCTAGAATACAAAGCTCGCTGCCACATATTCCAAGGTCTCCCCTTGAGGAAACAACATTCAGAATAACATGGAGGCCCCCAATCCATATCCAACCTTACCATTCATGGCAAGTTTGAACCTCCTTGATCTAGCTAAGTTAGTTAATGATCCCATAGCCCATGACACTACTTGGATGGATATGCTAGAAAATCTACCTTTAGATATCCATAAATTTGAAGGAAAGCAGCGAGATCATCCTGCAAACCAAAGTATATCTTTCCACTTATGGTGTTCCTCTAAAAACATTGTGGAATATTCGATATTCCTTCGTCTCTTCCAAAGAACCCTTACCACTGCATCTGCAAAATGGTATGTCAGTTTGGAAATCGCCTCTCATGCTACATTTTAGAATATTTCCACATCATTGCTATCCTATTTTTAGTTTCCTATAAGACATGATCTTGGCCGCAAAATTCTCATTGAATTTTGACAAAACACAACGAAACATATATCAGACCATATCCATGAATGGCATCGTCACCGTGCATTATGCAAAATCGACATTCAAGCTCCCTTCCTCTTGGATTGGTTCCTCAAATCACTCCAACCAGCTATTGCAAAGGATGTGGCTACCTCCATGCCACAAACCAAGGAAGAATTTATTCTCAAAGCCAAACACTTTGACCTTATATATGCCCAATCAGGGTATTTGTACACTATACTTCCCGATGCCCCTTGGCATTGATCCCTCAATCTTTCCATTGTAGGGATGTCACATTTTGTGGATGGGATAATTGGGTCCATTTATTCCCAAAGTAAAGTTCCGATGCAAACAAATACTGCATCACCACCAATGGTAATGCATTACAAACCTGTCTCCATTATGTCAGCTCCCACTCCTACTACATCAAATCCTTCATTTGGTCAGTCTCAGCATGGAACACACAACCCTATTTATCCAAGTATAATCCAAGTACAATTGGTTTCTCAACCCCCAATGGAACCACTTGCGTTGACATCCACATCATATGCAATGCAACCTACTTATGTCCTACCCTAGGGATATAATCCCCATTACCCATATCCATGTCCTCCCAATATGACACCCATGCCTCATATGGGATTCAACTTTGTTCATCCATATATGCAACAAAAAACTCAACAATTCAAGAAACTAAATATTTCCAACCCCCTAAACCCACAAAATAAAGGGAAGAAGAAAGGGAAGAACAAAAAACCCCAACAATAAGGGAAAGGAGGCAACCAAGCCCCCCAATAGAACCAAAATCAGGTTAACGAATACCCACAAGGGGTAAATACCCCCCAAGCAAGGAAAGAATGAAAATTTGAGGACCAACTTACCTTACCTGATATGTGGTGAGTATGGTCACTATACTCACCATTTTCCACTTATCCTCGTTGTCAAAAGATGTTGGGAGCCCAGAAGAAAACACCAACAAACTCTCCTTAAGCGCCCCTTGCACAACAACCACAACAAGATATTTCGAAACAACCCTTTTCCAATCAATGGGTGTTACCCAATAGCCATAACATCATCCCCAAGTGATGGATCATTCAAAAACATTTACATGACCCAAGCGTTAATTAACCTACAAATTCGTAATAATGAGTACACTAATTCCGAAACCTCATTTTTCCTTGAAGGAACATATGTTCCTTCAGTAGGCTCTTTGTAGATCTTACTGCCTACCATAGAGCAGATTCTTAGGATACCTAAAGCACCATTAAGATGTACCCCTCATAACCCCCAAATGAAAGCCACACATAACTACAACATTATCAACGACTTGTCACAATAACCAACCACCATATATATATATATATATATAGGGGAGGATAATATGGGGTACCTGGGAAGGTATCCAAGGGGAATAAAGGATGTAATGGGTACCAAATGGGAATAATTAATGTAACGTGGCCATTAATAATGGAGTATGGGCCACTTGATGGTTGGGGGTAAGTTAGAAGAAATAATATAACAATAAGGAAGAGACCCCTAAATATATTCATGAGAAAGTATAAATAAACATGAGTATCATTGTGTTAGTCATGTTGAAGATTGTTATTGTACAAATGTGGCTTGAGGATTAATTCGTTCTTTAAGGAGTATTTGATGGTGTTACCCTACCTTAAGGGTTCTCTATATCTTGGTGTTATTCTTATGGTGGATGTCTTTGATTTATTTTGAAGTGTTCTATATCTTTGTTCTGATTCAATTTTCTGGGTTAAGGATCACTACAAGTGATATTAGAGCTCTTTCCTTAGCACAAGTGGATATTTTTTTTCATTTTGGAAAAAAATTAGTGAAAAATTGGGCGGTGACTTTCAGATCAATTTCTAAACTTTTTATGTATATTTAGAAGAAGCAAGTTGCATATCTGAATTCCTCTCACAAAAATACGTAATTAAAAAAAAAACATCTCATTTGGAGTTCAGAAAGTGGAGATATTAGTGATTTAAAATAAATGATTTTTCAGAATTTTCATGATGACTACGAAAATTGTAGAGCAAATATCTTTTGATAAGGTGCCTAGGTTTTTGTTCCGATTGTGTAGGTAGATGCAGAATGGTTGTTCCAGTTCCAAAAATGGGTTATGATATCTATTCTAAGTGATATTGATTGAGTTATTCTCATTTTAAAATTTTCATCTCAAAACCCTAGCTACAAGGAGGAGAAGTAAGTGATTTTTGTGAAACCCTAACTCTATTTATGGAATTAAAAAAAATGGGAAGTATTTATTTTACAGGAAATAATGATGGTTCTAGTATTGAAGAATGTATAAAAAACTGCAAATCAAAATCGGAAAACCCATGGAGGCTTTGGATAAACGCTTATTTCAAAGATTATGCTAAGGTATGGTGGTGCTCACTTGAATCTAGAAAGATGGATGCACTTTCTGATGAAGACTTTGGATACGTATTTTTAGATAAGTGGTCTCATGCCATGAACAAATACCAAGTGGGACATGAGAGTTTATTTTTTATATTGAAAGTCCATGGATGTATTCAAAAGGAGGTTTTTTTTTTTTTCCCTGTTAGCCCTAACTGCAAGAACAATTTTATCCATGTTATTTTGGCCAAAAAATTGCAACTTCATGCCAAGCATATTCAAAGCACATAGGTTGATGTGAAAATTTCCAAATATTTAAATATTACTATGGATAAATATGTGTTGCATTCAAAATTTTATTCTTTATATATGGATGGTGTGGATGTTGTTTTGGGATATCAGTGGATGCAATCAGTGGGTACAGATAATATTAATGTAGAAAATAAAATTTTAAAGATTTGGTACAAGAAGAAGAAAATTACATTGCAAGATATGTCTCTTGTACCACAAAAAGAGACTGACAAGGAACATGATGAAGTATTTAAAGGGGAACCAATTGTAGCATATGACACATCAGATGATGAGTATGTGGTGGAATAAGAAGAAGATACTATAGAACCCCATCAAGAAAATTATGAAGCAGGGAATATACAAGATGAAGAATTTGAGGAGCTACATGATTCCCAAGAATCACATGTTATGAAATCAGAGAAATAGGTTACCATTGTTCAGGTTGAGACATATTGCCATCCACACTTCTTCAAGAAGTAGCAATCATCGAGGACAAGTTGGGAGCACCAGAAAACCTATAATGGACCACAAGGAAACTAGCGAAGAAAGAAACACATAGATGCATGGAAGACCGCAAGCAATACAAGGAGATACCAAAGAAATGCAACATCATCTTGGAACCACAAGAGCATTGATCAAGATCAAGGATTCCATGAATTCGTTAGCCCATGTATTTGCATTCCACTCGGATGGATGGATGCACGTGCTTGGTATCATTTGACTAAGTTTATTGTTCAATATTATTATGTGTATTCCTCTCATGTTTCGAGGATGAAACATTTTTAAGGGGGGTGCAATGTTATATATCTAGGGGAGGATAATATGGGGTACTTAGGGAGGTATCCAAGGGGAATAAAGGATGCAATGGGTACCTAAATGGGAATAATATATTTAATGTGTACCAAATGGGAATAATTAATTTAATGTGGCCATTAATAATGGAATACTGGCCACTTGATGGTTGGGGGTTAGTTAGAACAAATAATATAATAATAAGGTATAGACCCCTAAATATACTCATGAGAAAGTATAAATAGACATGAGTATCATTGTGTTAGTCATGTTGGAGATTGTTAAAGTACAAGCGTGGCTTGAGGAGTAATTCCTTCTTTAAGGAGTATTTGATGGTGTTACCCTACCTTAAGGGTTCTCTATATCTTGGAGTTATTCTTATGGTGTATGTCTTTGATTTCTTTTTAAGTGTTCCATATATTTGTTGTGATTCAATTTTCTGGGTTAAGGATCACTACACGCCATGCCCACCTTAGAGGTTCTTCAATCATGCCCTTCCTAGCTAAAGGAATTGTTGAATGCACTATGTGTTGTCGACCCATTCGACGCAAATACCATGGCCTCTTCCCTCAAAAAGGGGGGACCATGACTACCATCATTGGTTGCATTTCAAGCATCAGTGATGGTAAAAAAATATCATCATCCATCGATGCATCATCAATGAAGGCGCATCCACATGCGTGATGTCTTCCAACGTGTGGAAAGAATTGGTGCATCGCTCTCTGTGCATATGATGGTAGGCCATCCCAACCATAAATATTGTACCAAAATGTACCCATTGATCTAGGGGGAAAGCTGTTTATGATCGATGTTGAAGTCATCGATTCACAATTGGATTACAAAATCCTCTTGGGTCATAGTTACATGATTCCATGAAGGTAGTTACCTATTCGGTGTTTTGCACCATGATGTTCCCATTTAATGGGAATGTGGTCACCCTTGATCAACTTAGCTACTACAACCCCCATACATCAACCGATCCTCCAATAATACACCATATGTTGAGATTATCCCAGAATTATATACAGACTCTGATCTCCCGAGGGCATATTTAGGTCTTCCACTTGTAATTCCCCCTGTCAACAGAAGGTCTCATGTGTACCCTTTCAACCATTGAAAAATAAGTGTCCACACCTGGATCCTCATCGTCAACAACCCCTTCAACCCATGACATAGAGTAAATAGTGAACCCATATGTATCACCTATGTTCCATATACCATTTCTTTAACCCCCCAAGGAGTACAAGGAACATCGGTTATGGCCCAACTGACACTCCTAGGACTCATGCTTGGAATACCTGTATGGTACCACACCACCATTTCTAGAGATGGATTCTCCAGTTGTAGTACATTACAAGATGGTCCCACTATGTCAAGTTGCCACTCCAACTTTATTCACTGAAACCACCACCTGTGTTCACCAAACCACAAAATCAGGGCATTCTTCAACCCAAGACAAATACCCCCTCCAATGGGGGCACTACTAAGCCCAAGTTGAAATCTCCCATCATAGCAACCATGCTCATGCATGATCATTAAGAACAACCAAAACCAACATGAATGGTTCCACTCAACAAACAATAACAACACCCATAATGCATGATACTCCCACCATGTGCTCTATGTGGACAACAAGGTCATGCCACAAATATGTGCCCTACCTTTCCTAATCTCAGATATTTTCTAAATACACCTGTCAATGCCACATTTCCCCCCCAAATTGAGACTTGGGGCACATCAAATTGTTCAACCCCTAAGTCCAAATAATTATGCACCAAAAAAACTTATTTAATTTGTTCCTGGTATGGGAATTATATGCACCATTGCCTTGATCTCCCTCGATATCGAAATGCATTGGAAACCATTTTCCTCACACACATAATAGAGAAACCTGATCCTACTCTACCATAGGAAGTAACCTTAATAAATATTATCACCATTGATGAAGTGGCCAAAATTGTATCGAGAGGTCATCCCTTCATAGAGCCTTATACTTCCATGATAATATCACCAACATCGGGTCACTCCAGATAGTCTCATGTAAGAATCCTCCATTGCCTCAAGCAAGCATAGTTCATAAAAATCATTACGCCCAACCTAATGGGTACATTACATGCAACCATCACCTCCATATGATTCCTAGTCTTACTAGTCCCTCATCTCCTATAAGGGCCCCAACACTCGTTCCGGTAAAAGGATCACACCCCTTTCGTGCATGTGGCACCACCTCCCATTATTCATTTCAGTTCCCTATTTTATGCGGTGAACATGAGGTTCACCTCGATCATATGCATCTCCAAGACCAATTAATCCAAATTAATATCTCATTCCAGGAAACACCATTGAAGCACAGTGTTGCCACAATAGCCGAAACTATTAATGATACATATCCCCTAGATGGATTACTCACAAGTGAGGATTCATCATCATTTGAAGAGGAGTCACCCTCCCCCAANCTCTCTCTCTCTCTCTCTCTCTCTCTCTCTCTCTCTCTCTCTCTCTCTCTCTCTCTCTTACCGAGAATTCCAAAATATACTCACTCCATTTTTCAAGGTATAGTTTCTTTATATTGATCGGATATCCTTATTGAACCCATAATTCACTACATAAATTTAAAAATTCATATATGTTTTCAATCCCATTGCTCAAAAACTAAATGATACCCTTTGTTCTTCTTGCAGAAGGATATCACTCACACTTACACTGGTTTTGCAGACAATGCAAGTCATTGGTAAAAAAAATTAGCATCAACTTCTTGGGCCATTTACACCCACCACACTCTACACCACACCGATGGAGTATTCCTAGGGGAACTTACCAATAATCAAGTTGAGGACGATGTCATTATAGGACTGTTAACATATGCCATACAATTTGTTATAACTCGCTTAGATGTCCACCAAGATTCCAATCTATTGATATCACAACTCAAAAATGTGTTTCATGTATTCCATCCACTTATTTTATGCAAGTATCTCTAAATACATCTCCTCATGCGACAATTTTAAATCATTATTTTCACTCACATCTTGAGGAGTACCAATGCAATTGCCGATGCGGTCATCAATGAAGTCTTGAACTGGCATTTAATACATCATCACTAGACATGCAAAAGAAGGTAAGGTCAACCCATACATGAATAAGTACCCAATACTATGCTTGTAATTTGCCACATAAAAAATATGTTGATACCCAAATATAATATCATATGCAAGTACATAAAACTACACATATAAAACATATCAAAATCCACACATAACATCATCATAATCATATGTTTCTCACCCATATCTTAGGTATATGTATCAACTACTGAACATCGATATGAACAACATACATGTATACACATCATAAGCATAAAAGAAACATTGACACACATCATATATACTTAGAGAACATATTTATGCCACACAAAAAAGGTTATATATATAACTCAAAATATAGTGTGTCATGTACAAAATGGCCCTCATGGGGCATATACAAAAAGAATCATAGTCCTTATTAGAGATACATCATATAAAACACCTCCTGTAGGCTCAAACATCATACAAAATAAGGCCCCTCAATCCTAAATACAACACAAATGGAGCACTCAAGTTTCCCCACTACCTGTCGAATCTCGTGGCCCCATAATGGCCAATGGTGGTATCGACTCATCTTGGACTGTATCTAGCTCAATTCCTCGTGTTAGTCCAGGTTAGGAACCAATCCTTTGTCGAGGAGGAGATCTGTCTCTTCCCCACAGTGCTTGTGCCTTATGATAGATAATCACAATCATCCACATAACATCTGTTAATATTTTAATGGTTATACATGATCTAAAAACATTTAGAATCATAACATCATAACCATATACAAAAGGATCACTGAAATAAAGAAAAGAACAACTGCACAAAAGAACACATATATTTATCCTAGGAAACCCTCATGAGGAAGAAAACCCAACAAAACTTCCTCGACATAGACTTCAACCAAGTACAGTGTAAGACCCAAAGAATAAGACTTGTAATACCCCGATAATAATACTGGACTGCTTCTTCTCTCCCAGATGGAATACTCTTCCTCTCTCTAGCGCAACTACTGAGCTATGCTGCTTGTCCAAATGAGTGAGGCCCCTCCCCTATTTATACTAATCATTGGAGAAGCCTAATAACACAACATGGTGGACTTATCCTCCCAAACAGGGTCAACTTTCCTTCGGAGACTCAAAAATACATTTTAATAATATTTTTGTGGGTACTATTGACTTGACTTACAATGGAGGCTTTACCTCGAGAGTTTACATGATCAATTACATCAATGATATCCATAATTAGAGGAACAACATCTATGAAAGAGGTAATAACAATAATAGTACAAAAATAGAATATCTTTTGCAGTTACATTTCTTTAAAAATACCTCTTAATAAGGAAGGTATTCTATAACCCAACAATACATCTGTACAATTGATTGGTAAGTCTATATGTCACAGAAATTTTTCATAACTATATCATCATTATCATTATCCGTAGAATATCGCCATCACAAAACATCACATCTCAATCATCATGAGCATCGTATCTCGACACATCATCATAAGCATCGCATCACATCCTGTCGCATCGTCACAAACATCACAAGCATCACATCTCATTGCATCATCATGAGCATCACATCTCATTGCATCATCACGAGCATCACATCTCATCACATCATCATGAGAATCACCTCTCATTGCATCATCATGAGCATCACATCTCATTGCATCATCATGAGCATCACATCTCATTGCATCATCATAGGCATCACATCACATCACCTGCAATAAACACAAAATTGCAACTTAATGCCAAATCATCCACATTATCAAAAGGTGCTAGATTGTCTACAAATGAATGCAGGAACACAACGTCAGCAAATGGATGTAGGACCACAACATTCAAAAATGAAAGTAGGACCAAAACTTGTGTAAATGAATGCAGGACCACAACATCTACAAATGAACCCCATACCACAACATCCGAAAATGAATGTAGGACCATAACGTTTACAAATGGATGCAGTTTCACAATGTTTGCAAATGAATGTCAAACCACAATGTCAGAAAATGAATGCATGACCAAAACATCCACAAATGAATGCAGGACCACAACGTCCACAAATGAATGCAGGAACACAACACCCGCAAATGAATCACCAAAACATCCACAAATGAATGCAGGACCACAATGTTCCGCAAAGGATAGGAGAAAAAGGTGAAGTTCCACAAAAGAGTATAGATATATGGTCAATATTAGATTTGTACAATATCTAAGGTTGAGAATATTTCTAAAAGTGTACAAATATCTATGGTGGAGGAGAGTTTTGCAATAGATCTATGGTTGTAGGAGGGTTCCGCAAAAGAAGGAGTGTGGAAGAAGTAATACGAATTTGATCAAGAGGTCAATGGTCGTGGTTGAATTCATAGAGGATTTGTGAGATAGAGAATGGACGGTCAGGGTTTAGCCCGTAGTAGATCATAGTTCGACAGACATGAGTGAACCCGCAAAAGAAATCAATGGTTCATAAGAGAAGCAGAAAATAGAAATTAGAAGATCAAGGTATAGGATAATATGGGTTTCCGCAAACTAAAGTCTGGAAGGGGGAAAGCGGAAGGAGGAGAATTGCAAAAAGAATGTGGGAAATGTCATAGTTCTGCATTCCACATCCTGCGATATGGAGGATCGATGGTTAGAAAGACATCCATGAAATATCGATGGTGCAGAAAGATTAGTGTGGAAAACAAAAGGAAGAGAATTGTGAAAGCAATGTTTGAGTTTTTAAGAACCCACACTCCGCATCCTACGATTCGGAAGATCGTCGGTGCAGAAAGATTAGTGTAGAAAATGGAAGGTAGAGAATTACGAAAGCAACACTTGATTTTTTGAGAACTCGCACTCTGCATCTCACGATCTGGAAGATCAACACTCATGAAGAAGCGCACAGAAGATCAATGTTGCAGAACGATTGGTACGAAAATATTAGTGCGGAAGTAAAAATCTCAAAATGGCATTTTGGAAAAGTCACAACCCTGCATTCCGCTATCTGCATCTTATCTCATATCAATGGTCACGAAAGAGCCCGCAAAAGATCAATGGTGCATAATGTTTGGTGCAAAAATATTGGTTCGGAAAACAGAAATCATGGAATGATAATTTCACACACCCAATATCTTATTTCCACCTCATATCGATGGTCACAAAAACCTTGAAGGAGATCAACGGTTGAGGTGGAAAGCTAAAAGTGCGGAAAGACATTTTGAGAAATGTCATAATTAGGAAATCCGTAGTTTGGGAGATCGACGGTCATGAAGAGCTTGAAAGAGATCAACGGTATGAAACAGTTGAGGAGAAAAACTAAGTTCTGAAATACATTCTGAGAAATGTCATAGTTAGGCAATCCGCATACCGCATCCTATCTTGGATCTACGGTCATGAAGATGCCAAAAATGAGATTAATGGCTTAGGGTGATTTCAGAAATAGATATTGCAGAAGAACATGACTGGGATATTAATAGAAGCTTAGGTAGCTCGCAGGGAGCCCACGGAGGAGGAAAAGAAGACCACAGGTGTGAGAGAAAGAGAATCCTGAAGGCTTGAAGATAGAATATTCCCATTTATGGAGGAGAGGAATCCCATAGGAATTGATTTGATGAATCCCACGATCAAAGAATAAGGGAGATCGGAGATCAGAAATGATCAAGAATTTTTTAATTAATTATTTAATTAAAAATCATTAATACCAAATTTGAAAGGGCATGATTGTGAAAGGGTATGTTTCCAGAATGAAGAGATGCGTCCGTAGGAAACATGAAGGTATTTATACATAGAGGGACGAATGAGATAAAAGGTATATGGTGTCTATATCATAAAACCATAAGTAGAGACCAATGAGTGTGACAGATATTAATGGGTAAATAAATACGGAAGATTATTGAAAACATATTAGGGTGGCAGGGTGGCGCTAGTGCAAGAAACAAGCCTATAGGGGGTTGTATCCTCCTTCCAGTAGTAGCTGGTAAATAGGGTGTAGTAGCATCCTGTCAGTTGTAGCTAACAAAACCAGGGGGTCGTAGCCTCCTTCTAGTAGTAGTTTGTAAATAGGGTGTAGTAGCATCCTGTTAGTTGTAGCTAACAAAATTAGGGGGGTCGTAGCATCCTTCTAGTAGTAGTTGGTAAATAGGGTGTCGTAGCATCCTTTCAGTAGTAGCTGATAAACCAGGGAGTCATATCCTCCTTCCATTAGTTGCTGGTAAATAGGGTGTAATACCATCCTTTTCTATAGAAGCAGGAAAAACTATTTGTAAATAACAATTTTGTAGTAATATGAAGTATTGGTGGTTTACCCAATTGGGGTTCCATGATAAAAATATGTGTTTTTTGTATCTTGTTGATTATATGTTTTGATTAAAGTTTAATAAGAGGTTAAAATGGTAAAATTTAACAATACGGATTCACCCCCCCTCTCAGTATTGACCAATATTCTAACATGAGGGATAGCTTCTTTTCAATGAGGTCACCAATATCCCTCTCATTTATTTCGACACTCACTAAGAATACCCTATGTTCTATCTCAGCTAATACTCTAGTAGCTGTATGTCCCCCTACAACACCACCTATTTCTCCCTCTATGGGAGCACCGACACTAGTTGTCAACCCACTAGCAACAACGCTCGATCCCCCTTCATCCCGACGATGATGACAATGGTGTACCCCAGGAGGAGGGGGCATGGGTCCCACATCCGTGTCGGTATCAATAAAGTGAGGAGTCAATACAAGTATTTATAAAAAATAAGTACATAACATCAAATCAATGTACACAAAATAGATACAATACTAAAAGTCCTCAATGTGTACATGTCTCGTCCCAACCATATAGAGGCTCAGGTAGCTCCAAATCACTTGTGTAATCCATGCTCCACTAGGGATATTGCTCCATTGGTTTGATCCTCTAAAGACACACCTCCATGAAGTGCAGAGAGTTGTATGCTCCCACCTTACCCCCTCTAAAGTGGGGCATTGCATAACTCCCCCAATATACCATTCGGGGCTCCCTAGGCCCTTGATCCTGTACAAAAACCACCAGCCACAATGAAGGAAACCTATAAAAAAATAGAGCCGTTAGGAAACTCCCATGATGAAATGTCCTCACCCTCCTAATATGAATCATATCCAACACCGCTATGATGCTCTCCCAGAGCATCATCCCCCATGCCACTTTCTCATTGGCTAGTACATGATTTACTTGTAATAACTGATCACTTGAAATCCTATGAGTAGAGTCCAGAACAAGAACCCTCAACATTACAACCACCATGGATCGCACACTAAGAAACATAAGACTGGTGATTCAAATATTCCTATGGTCGTAGGCATCATCTGTCTCTCCATAATACTAGTCGGTTAACCCCTGAATCGAGCGTTCCACAATCATCCATGGGATTTTAGACTCCCTCATCCCACAAGGCCTCAAACCTATTAGAAAGTATATGTCCTGGGCATTAATCACCAGACCCTGGTCGCCCACCTGAAAAACCTACTGGTCCAAATACCACATCAGTACTATCTCCCATAGGAGATAACCCATTGAGCATATGAATGGACACCTGAAAAACTTTATGAGCTCGACATTGGTCAGCTCTTGAGTCACCTCCAAATCTATCCGGACCACATCCACTTGGTCTAGGTAGGTTTTCTCCCTCGAATACATGTATATATCCATCTGCACAAACTAGGTAAACAAATAAACAAGGTTGATCCAATATCACAACCTTGTTGCGCTGCAGTGTGACCACATCCCCCAGAAACCGCACTAAGCATGACTGTATTCCAGACTCCCATGTGTAACCACTGGATGAACCCAAGTCTCTTTGACTATACATTAGTGTAGCTGTATCAAGTACAACTGTGCTGGGATAACGCGATATTCACACATAATCACACACTACTCATACGTGTGAGAGGTCCTCAAAATCTCACGCTACCATTGCAGGAGATTCACCCATTATCTACCGCCGAGATGTGCTAGAATCTGAAAATATTGCATGGGTGGTTTTTCATGGAAAAACCATCTGTACAAGTACCTAAACATACCCTAACATAAAATCCTACAGAACACAGTCAAACATGATATGATTTAGGCATACCCGGATCTCACTACTCAAAAAATTGACCACACGAAATCTCAGAATGCGTGGAAATGATCACAAAGGAATTATCAATGAATAGTACAAATGATGTTCACCAAGTGGGCCCCACCACCTTTTAAAATCAAATTCACCCAAACTTCTGAACCTTTCCATGACCAAATTGTGTATATTTTTTACGAACCGTTCACACCACCATAATCAAAACTTTGAAATCTTCACAATGAGACTCCTAAAACCCACAATGTACCTTCACATTGCAAGGTATTGTTTGGAATTTACCACTTAGGTGTGCCATGTTTTGAGTTATTATTTCTGCATTGTCAATACCTTTGTCACATACACTTGGGTATGCATGCCATATGTGTAGCAAAATGATCACAACATCCATAATAGTCGCCAATGACCAAAATGTAAAGTGTCACTCTCATGTATGATCATGGAACTTTCCTCTCGATAACACGTCCATTCCCATTTGATACCAATACCCATACTTGAAACACCACTCTCCTTCAATCCATATCATAGTTTCGATGTGCCATCATAATCCCAACTAATGACCACTTTGTTACTCCCATGGGTGATTACCCTCAACAAACCTTCATCTTCAGTGGAACCCATGATGTTTCTCCCCAGAGTTTGTCCCCACAAAAGTACCCTTCTCGAAGCCAATTATTCTATAGTTGTGCATTTACTCCCCTATCTCAAGCAATGCCACAAAATACAAGTTCCTAATCACCAATCACAAAAGAAATTTCACCAGATCCTACTCACACCTCCATGAGAAATTAACCCATATGCAAATTTCCTTCATATCATTACCTCCATCAAGACATTAATGGGACCTTCTCCCCTTTGAGATCACCAATTCCATTCAGTTGATCATGTAGGAAAATTCTACATGGAATTGATTCATGGGGCACTCGTTCTGCATTTTCAAAACACCAACCCCTCATTTCATCTCATAAAAGGTTCCTCAATTCACTCAAAACCTTAGGGACCCATCCCATCATCTAATTGAATCCCCGACCCACAAAAACCTGCGGGAGTACCACCCATCATTAAAATGGTCTCCCAACATTCCCAAAACTACGGGACCCCACCAATTATTCTTTATGTACAAATGAACAATTTCCAGTTCATGTATACATGGAACCAATCATTCTTTCAACAACAATCCCTTGGTCACCTTTGATTGATGATGAGAAAAGTCTCTTGGTATTTCATACAATCATGCCTTTGTTAATATTTTTTAGTTTTTATAATCAAATTAACTTGATTAGGATCTTTATATGAAATAATAACAAGTACAACAAGATACACAAGATAGATCAGATACTTAAGACATAAATATTTTCGTCGAGGAAACCATAAAGGATAAAACCCTACAAACTTCCTTAGAATAGTTCCATCACTAAGACAATACCACAAGATGGAAAAACCCAATAACAAGAAGTCTTTTGCATCTCTCTCTCCTCCTTGTCTTTCTCTCTCACCTCATGCGAACTTGAGTGAATTTGAGTGTGTATAAATGAGGGAGGGTTCCTCCGTATTTATACCCTTCAAGTGACTGACCTCCCAACTTGACTGGGCCGACCTCTAACCCTAACAAGGCTGACTTATCCTAGAGAGACTTCAAAAATACATTACATAATATTATACTGGGGACTATTTTCCCTAGTTACAATAGAGGTTGTACCTAAAGGACCATGTACGATAATGACATCCCGAAAGGAGGGAAGCACATCTCCAATGGGGTACAACAACATTCAATGACAATATACAATAGAATATCTTCCAAAGTTACAAATACAACAAGAATATTCACTCTCTCATGTATTGTGTCACTTATAAAACTCTTAATTTGAAGTTTGTATCCCTCCGCCATATCCTCATTTGAAGCATGAAACCATCAGTCCTTTCCCTCTTCCCAACATATCATTAATCAAAGGAAGTATGAGTCCCACTCTTATCGGCCAATATTGTATCAGGTCCATCAGTTACTCTTAGTTACATCATGATCTTGGTTATTATGACAAGGCCCTTATCTTGTAAATATTCTTTATCTCTCATCGATGCCAAAACATTCATATTTTGGGAGTTGAAGAAGTAGTAGTGATACCTTGGGATATCTTTCAATCACTATAAGGGATTACCTCAGACTAAGTAGGGGATTATTCGTCTCCTTTATGCTTGAAAAAAAATCATTTATTCACATCAAGGGGAGATGTACATTTTGAAGATAGAAGTGTTCACATTTGAAAATGATAAGTTTCAACAACTATGGTACAATACACCCCGCTTGGATCCACACTCATTCTAAGACACCATCCTGGTGGGATTCTTCAAATTCTCAATAGTTCAGCTTCCTCAACAACTGCTACACCACTCCAAGGTTCATGTACTCTCGCATGGTTTGAGGCCACCCTCATCCATGCCTTCAATATTTTATGAGAGATCCCCCAGCCTGTTCATTTTGTATCCATTCTGGCACACTTTTCATGAGTATGTAAATGCCCACCTCATTTGTATAAAAAACAACACATTGGAAAAACCTTATCCTCTGGAAGGTCATCCTTGTCCACAAATATTAACGAATAAACTTTAAAAGAAAACAAGAAATGATGATGCATTATCAGCTCTACAGTACCCTTAGAACCTCATACACCATGGGGCATCTATTATCATGAAAATCTTGTACACTTATGACCATTTCATGATTCACATGGTAAAGTATCATCAACATAGAACATGCACATAGGAAAAGTCACCTTCACATGATCTAAAGAGCATAATGATCCCAGGATAGCCTAAGAAAATAGTCGAAAACCAAAACAACATTGGTTAAACTCTAGTTACCAGCATTGCAACATGAGCCTCTAGAACAACACTCATATTGTAGCATGAAATTTCCTTTGATATACACACTACTAACACAAACAATGGGATCTCACCCACCAGTAGCACATTTATGTCTCATGAAATATCCACTTACCCATTTGAGTTCGAATTCGGTCTCTCACACACTTGGTTTCCTTAAGTGGCATCTTGGTGTACTTGGGAGATCAAACCATGAATCAATGGGTTCAGATTGTGATCTTGTCATTCGTTGGCCAACTCTTGGCCTATAAAAGAAATCCATGGGCATGCAATTTGTAAGAATATTTGGAAGAAAATTTATGCTATAGGAATTTTTCTTGAGTTCTCATCTTGCTCACCCTTTTCCCCATTTTCCAAGCATTTCTAGAGCTTCCTTTCCTCCTTCCCTCAAGGGGCAATTGTTCTTACCATTTTACATTGGTTCATTAACCACACTTCAAGTATTTGTTGGACAAGGAGGACATCCTTTAGGATGATTTTTTTCCTCCATTTGGATCTCACCTATCCAAGGTGTTGTATTAGCTTCACTATTGGGCAATTTATAAGTGGTTTGGCTCATAGTGATTGTTGAAGTTTGCATACTCTCCCCCTCTTTGTTATTTCATTCAAGTTTCATTATTTATATTTGTTTTGATTTTTTTTCTTCTATCAATCTCTTGTAGGATCACTTAGAGTCATCCTACCACATGAAACCCCAATAAGGGGATTCATACTAAGGCCCTGTTGCAGCCTACATGACCTAGCCCCATCCCAAAGTGGGAATCACTCTTGTGCATTATTTACCACAACATATATGTTTATAACACCATATATGTTACATATCTAATGAGATGATTGTGGAAAACAAGACTTATACTTCATATCATGGGTTAGTGTTAGGTCATAGGCATCTTGTAACATAGTTTGCACCATCCACAGGGTAATGGTTGTTGCCAAAAAACTACAGAAAAAGGAGGTCATTATTGATTGAATCCAAATATCTTATCTAATATTTGGTTAGATAAATTTTCATTATTCATAATTTATTTTTATTGTATAAATGGATTAAGTCTCTCAAAAACCCAAGTTTCGTCTAGATTGTACAATCTCAACACCTTATATCTACAGTTCCAACAATTCGAAATAGATTTCGAAAAATGAAAAAGGTCCAAATCCTCTAATATTTAGACAACTTTTTTATTTTGTTGATAAGACTCATAAATAATAATAAATATATATCCTTTATGTTGAAAAATATTTTATATTACATTCTAAATCTAATATCAATTTTTCTTAAGGAAACTTTGAGTGTAAAATTGTTTTCATCTTGGTGGAACACCTCTAATACATATTTTGTGTAATGACACTAAAATTCACACTTTTTTTTTGTATATTGTCACTAGACTATATTAAACATAATATGTAGTATGCTCAATGTTACGTAGAAAATATTCCTATGGCTTGGGGTGGACCACAACAGACATGATGACATCAGAAATCACATCCATTCTCAAATATGCTAGATAAATGAAAGAATCTAACAATTAAGGGCAATAGTCCATACCTCAACTGAATGTTCGAAGAAGACCGCCGTTGATCTCATGATCGAATGCTTGTTCCCTATAATTTTACCTCAACAAAAATATATATCCAAGCATAAAATATATTAAATGTTAGCATTCAAACTGTCATGTCCCCTCCTCTCATCTCGACGATGGAGAGGAAGTGACCTACACTGTTGTTTCTATCAAACGACCAATATATCCCCATGAACATAATAATAAAATTCATTTGAAATAAATACATATGTAGATGCATGATGCAATATACATGAAATATACAACGGAATAAAATCATTTATTCCATCATTCATCATATTCATAATAATTTATAAAGAAAATACATTCCAGAGGTTAAACACAAGAGAATATGTATCTTGATAAGAAGCTTCTTCGCAACTAGATATGTCACTGCAATGTTCCACCCAACCATAGGCTAGTGTGCTCATCAATATCATCAACACCATTTCCACCCCCAAGTTGGGCATGATTTCCACAAGGAACTAGGGAACAACAAACTTACACACAACAAGACCATACACCCACAGTCAAACCAACACATAGTTGGGTTTCACAGACTGTCCAACCAAGTCGATAAACAATTGGGTTTCACAGGATACTAAGGAAACAAGCCAATAACATATGGGTTCCTTGGACTTACTCAACCAAGCCAACAATCACATCCACACACAGTCAGACCAACTAACAGATAGGTTTCTTGAACTTACTCAGCCAAGCCAACCTTCACATCCAAACATAGTCAAACCATCTAACAGGGGCAAAAATGACCTCCCTAAACACCCAAAACATGAATCTCTACTGGCCATTCACTAAGAAACACAAAAATGGGTTTTCCCATCCATGGCAAGATGAGAAAATGCAGAAAACATGACAGAAAATCAGAAAACATGACAGAAAATTGCACAGCACGCTGTAGCTATGTGAGGAAGACAAAAACAGCCTCTTAAAACCCCCAATTCGTGGATATATTCTCCCATCAGTTGTGCAACACCCAAAAATGAATTTCCCCAACCGTGTGAATGAGGAAACAACAAAAAAATCCCAGGAGAGAGCCCATCCACTGAGCATTACAAAAACAACTTCCCAGTCATGGGGAAAAAGAAAGAAACTACTTAAAACGTGAGGAAAACGCCCAGGAGCTCCAAAAACGGGTGAGGAAGAGGATGGTGTGAATGTATAATGGGTTGGGCAGCATTTTTGGGCATTTACTTTCTCCGTAAGTCAAAAACATGTTTTTAAAAAATGGGTGGTTTCCCAAATTCGAATTTCACTCCCATACTCTTCCCATCCCTATGCATTAACTTCCCCAACCAATTTCTAATGACTAAGCACAAAAGACAAAATGGGTAGTTGACAAATTTATGGGTTTTCCCTTTGACATTTGGCTTTACCCTATTGTCTCAAGGGTTTGAATATCACCCCCCCCCCTCTATTCCTTGTGAAATCATGCCTTGATCTCTTGAATGTTGCATTGACATAGCTAGTTGTGGGTATTTTTATTAATTGCATATTTACATGTTGTCCAAAATTATATTGTGCCATCGGCTAGCATGATAAACATCGACGTCAATTTTAATTGTCGAAACATAAAACACTAAATCCATGGTGGGGCCTTTTCCTTGAGCTCCACACCATGATTTAATAATGCTATTTACATCATATATAATTTAATGCAATTGGGGTCAAAACGGGGTATTACACAAACTAACATAATTCATTTAAACATGTATAAAGAAACTATACCCAAGGATACAAATATAAACAATTGCACATGAAATTTGGATGAGAAATGGATATTTCTCTTAATGTAAAAAGATATATACAATGTGACAACCTTTATCGACAACTCATTGAAACCAGGAAACCAACTTCCTCTACCTAGGACTCCACCACTTCAATCCTCCATAGAAAGGCACGCTCACAAAGACAATGGAGATATTGGGAGATGAACATGAAGAGTTATATCAACAAGGATAATTGGATGCATACTCAAGCACATGGAAATGGAGCAAAAATTTTCCATAGTTTCCTTAACCTCAAATTTCTCCTCCTCCAATGCTTCACAATGGCTCAATATATAGTCCTCAAATGGGAAATGGAGGGTGAATTATAACATTTCCAGGCATATGGAAGGCCAAGGATCAAGATATTCATTACTTGATGAGAAAACCTCCAAATATTTTTTGTTTTTTAGAACAAACCCGATATATGCGGGTTGTAATACTGAAATATGCATATAGACGAGTTGTATAATTGCTGACCTGCATGTATCTTCAAAAATATCCTTTTTAGCATTATAATGGAGCATCAGGTCTATACTGAGTAAGGGTGGTATAGTGAGTCTACATAGAGACAAGGGAAGGCCATCAAATAATGATGCATATCATGTGGCTAATCACGCTATAACGCTCACCATTTCGCCTGTTACCCTGTCACGATTCAGAATTCATTTCTATTAAGGACTAATAGATTATTTTACAATCATATTTGCATACGATGGGGTCATTGTTTGTAGTTCCATCAGTTGTATTACTTCATTGAGATTTGTTTCTGTTGGAATTCTTAATGATATTGAGATGGGGGTGAATCAGTATCATGCACAAATTTAACCAATTTTTCATTTTACAAATTATGCACCATTTTCAATTTAGTCACGACAATGAAAGATAATTGTGCACAAAGAATTTGGAAACTAACTAACTAACTATATAGTAAGTAGGTTCCTATGCAAAGGATTGGTGTCCTCACAAGTTGTTTCTTGTTACAACGATTTGGTGGTTATTTACGGGATTGGTGTCCCAATTAGATTGGTGTCTTAGATTTGGTTCTCACATCTTGGATATTTGTGTTTACTATATATATATATAAACACCAAAATCCAAGATGTGAGAACCAACTCTAAGAAACCAATCTGATTGGGACACCAATCCCGCAAATAACCACCAAATCGTTGTAACAAGAAACAACTTTTGAGGACACCAATCCTTTGCACAAGCACCTATTTACTATGATGATGAACCAACTTGAGAGGAGACTATAATCTACTATCCTTGCCCCATCCTGCCACCCAAGTTCTTCAAAACCAATTGAAAGGAATCTCCAACTCCCTGTTATTTCCCCTTCACACCACCATGAAAAAGATGAATATAGATATACCAAACAATGACTTACACAGACTACGAATTTCACAATCTGGGACCTATGATTTCTCATCCACTACCTCGATATGCAATTGTCACACATATCACTTTACTGCACTATATATCCTCTGTGCAATCATGTATGTGCATTTGCTGCACATTTAGACTTGCGCACTCATATTTACACACAAAACACCCTTATCTTTTAAACCTAGGAATATTCATCTACTCACTTTTCAGACCTCTATTCTTACTTGGATGGACACCCAGTTAGAAGAATCACCTCCTTTATTTATATGAGTGTTGGATGACTTTGTGGGTTGACTAAAATTTTTATTGCACAAGGATAACTAACATTAATGACACCTTTATAATCTGGAATATATCAATGACAAATTTATGGGACAACACATCCTTTTGACATCAATTACAAATTTATTCTAAAAATATTCCCCTTTGTCATTGATGTCAAAACTAAACAAAAATGAAATTTCCCTCAAAATGAGCTCCTTTATCAAAGACTTTTACTCCCACTATCATTCATATCTATGCAATTCTCTCCACCTTTGACGGGGATGTATTTGCACAAAATTTTTTAGTTTCTCCAATTAACTTTATTCTACACAATATCCTCTATCAAAGCACAATATTATCTATTAGCATTTCTGGTTGTACTGTTGTTGTGAACTTCTGCAGAGTTTCTTGTGCAACTGCAACTTTCTCCTTGATTTCTCCTTATTTATCCAAAATAAAAACTTCCACCTGCTCATAGGGAGAAAAATTAATGTTTTTTGTACATTCATCAACAAATTCCTTAATTTTCACTTGTATTTGTGCAAATTATTCTGTAATACGAATGACTTCTTCTTGCAATGGTTCATTCCTGTTAGCTATCTTATGTCATTCATCCCAGATCCTGCTTACTTCTAGTTGATGTTTCCTGTATTCTCCCATTTTTTCTGATTATTTCTACAATTGGTAAACTAGTAAGGATGTCACAAATCTTTTGATCTGATTCTTGCATAACTTGCAGTCTTTGATCTGCTTCCTTTGGTTGCTCGTTTGCAACCAACCTTCTCCATATATGAGAAATTTATTCATGTAACCTTTCACACCTTAGTTCCAAAGTCTTGATATTTCCAATCACATAATTCATTATTTTTTGTCTATTTTCATGCTTTGCTATGACCTCTATAGGTGTTCCTGGTTGTTGCTTTACTAAAATCTCCTCAATTTTAGCATGGACGCCTTGAATGGTGTCACCTATCTTCAACAAATTTTCTTCTGGAGGAGTGCCTTTATCTATATGAACTTATAGAAGTGCACTATATACTTCCTCTATTGCCTTTTGTAGTTTTGATTTATTCTGTTGTATTTCTTCCATTTCCTATTTCATCTGATCACCTTTTTGTGGATGCTTTGTTTTATTTATTTTCTACCTCTGATTTCTTTTGTGTAGTATTCTCTTTTTTTTTTCATTTTTAAACATTTCTCCTGTAAAATTTCCTTTTCATCTTGAATTTTGTACCCATAAACTGTAACAACTTCATGTATCCCATGAATTTCCTATGCAATGGGAATATGTAGTGCATGAAAATCGTACATAGGTAAGTACGACAAGATCATTTCTACATGGATTAATGCCCCTTGGATCTCTTGGATGGGAAGCACCAAAGATGCACGTGAAATATTCAGGCTTTAATGTGACTATATTGCTACCTTCATATGTGTGAAAAATTGAGCCCGTGTGTCGTGCAAATGTGTTTCTTAGTGTGTTTCATGTGTTTCCATATCATTATGTCCTTCTACCCATTTCCTCATCAGTATCATTTGATTCATTGTCACAAAATTGTCTTCAACATTCAATAGGATCTCTTCTTGTTGTGTCACAAGATATTCAATTTCATCCTTTGTAGCCACATTCTCCATTTCTTCCTCAGTGACATTTTTAACTTCCCAGCCAATTTGATCAATATCATCTGTCATTAGATCCTGAGTAAGACTAGGTTTGTACATTTTCCTTTTCTTCTTTTATGACTCTTTATGTTGTATCTTTTTTGTCCTCTTCTTATCTGACATGGATTGTTGTGTAGCTTTAGTGGGAATTTCTGTACCTTCGGTTTCCTTTTATGTGGATAGTAAAATGCCAGGATATTTCTACATTGCATCCTATTCTTCTTCTATTAATGGACCTCTCCATGCTAGATCCAAATTATTTATAATTTGTGTAATGTCATCCTTAGAACAAATGAACATGGTAGTCAACTATTCTATCTCAGGATCCTTTCTGGCTTGTATGTAGGTATGGTTCATCCCTATCTTGAAGCATGCAATTCCCTTATATGCTTCGATTATGTGTGGTTGTATGTGAGGTGTTTCATTTAAAATAACCTTAATTTCTTCATTGTATAGGAAGAAATTAATATTATTGTCTGTCTATCTGAGTTGATTGTTAGTAAACCATAAGTTTACATACCTTTCTATTAAGAATGGATTCATATTTCTATAAAAAATTTGATTATCTTTTGGTTCTTTCTAGCCTACTAGTGCAATACATATTAAAAACCAAGTATATTGAAAAGGAGTACCTTTTTATTGTGCTTCCTTATAGTCATCTAGAAACTCGTTCGATAGGAACGTCGAACAGTTCATATGCATTGCCTCTATGCATTATGTTGTGAGTGCAATGATTTCTATTGAGACCTGGCCTTGGATAATTTTTTGGAATATCTTGCATGCTAGAATTTGGACGAAAAATATCATGGATTTTTCATTTATTTTCACAACTAAGAACCCTCTACTGGCCCTTTGGGTTCCATATTTTTGAGTCATTTTCTTTCCAAGGGATTTCTCCTATCTTCTATCTAGAAGAAAACCTACATTTTCTCCAGTGGTAGGAAGTCCAGTGATTAATTCAATCAACTTGAAATCTATGGAAATGGGTATGTTTAGGCATAGAACGCCACCATGTACCTATGATAGAAACATTTTTGCGATTGTTTTCATTTGCAGGGACCTTCCAAAGTGAGGGATTTTTAGCAAGTTCAAGACTGTTGCCATTTCATCAATCAATTTTCCAATGTCTGAAGTTCCAATACAACCAGTACCATAGATTCTGATCTGACCCTCTTCTCCATGTAATTACTACTAACTATCTCTAGAATTTTTGTTGTTGTTGGTAATGTCATGATTTGTAGATTGAAACGTTTATAGTTGGCCGAGCACATTTTCTTTAACTAGCACTCATTTTGGAGCCTTCTATGTTAGTATGCTGAGTCTTCTACATCGGGAAAGGTGACTGGTGTCATAGTAGGTTTTATGGATGAAATGGATTCACAAGGGAAATTTACTGGTTTTGATGATGATGCTTCTGGTGTTTGTGCAACCCCTTACTGCACATTCATCGATGGATTCTTCATTCTACATTGTCTCTTGGGTGTCATGGATTTCAAGCTTCAAACTTCACTCTCAATTGTTTACTATGTAGATGATGTTTTTAGTAGATGTTGGCAGCTGTATTTGATATGTCAATGGAGTATATAAGAAGTTGGGTAGATTCCTATTGCCATTAATTCCTTTCAATTTTTGTGGATTTACATGATTTTGTCCAGTATCGGAAACATGCATGTTTTGAATTTTTCGTATTTACTTTGATATTTTCCAAATTCAATTAACCATCCACTACCACTAATTAATGATTACGTGCCTTAATTGGTCACCACTACCATCATTAATTTATTGGGAATTAATGCTTACCTTTTGTCGTAATTCCCTTTTTTACTTAACTTTCTTTCTGCGATAGGTCTAGTTGTATATGGTTTATTCCTATTTTGGATTGCAGAGAGATCTGTTTCCCCAATCCTTAGTTATTACTTCTTGTTCCAATTCACGCAATTTATCTTGGTTTTCAGTTGTTGTCCTACTTTTTGTACATATTTCCAATTTATCAATATTCTCCTTTTGGTTTGTCGATTTTATTTTTCGGATATTTTTATAATGTTCTTTCTCTTGATTTTATAGGATACTTAATTTTGCACTTTGTGCATATTGCATTGGTTGGGGTTCTTTTTCAATCATTTATTTATTTATTTTCAATATTTATTGGAATTCTTTGAGTTCTCACGCCCATGGTATTTATGGCCAAATACATTGAATTTGTAACATACTACATTATTGCATAGCTTTGCAATATACCCAGAGTTACTGCAATCCCATCATATAATGTTTTTGTGAATGATTTTAACTTTATTGTCCATAGATTCATTCTTATCACACACCTCAGAGTCCATGGCTTTATGCCAAAATTTATTACAAGAGAAGTAAGAACCAAGGAAATTTGTGTACCTTAGTGTATGTCGTCTCCATAGTAGTGCATTATTCCTGATCTTGGACTTCATCTTCTGAGTGTCCTCTTAACCTTTACTTGTAAAAATGTTACTATGATTTTAATACTTGCTTCATTGTTATATCCTAGCCCATATTTGTCAAATGGTGAACTCTATTTGCTAAGGATCTCCTCTAGTATTTATGTACTTTTGTTGTACTTGTCATTTGTTCTCAATTGTGTTTATAGCTTAGCGAATTCATTTCTTAGTCTTCCACTTTATTGTTCACTTTCTTGTAGTTGAGATTTCTATTCACTAATTGTTCTTTCATCCTCAATACTTTTCTCTTTTAGAGAAATCATCCCAATCTCTCTTTCTTGACAAACCTTTCATTTCTCATAAAGTGACTTGTTAGGTCAAAAATTGTCTCTTCAACATCTGTCTTTTCTTGATGCAGTTGAGGCTTCTGTACATTAATCACCTTGCTGGAATCATCAACTTGATTTTTAGTTTTTTGCAGCCAATATTTTAGGATATGGGTCTTTTATTTTGATTTAGAAGCCTCTTTTTCTCTTTATTGTTCAACATCTTCCCTTGGCTTGTCCAATTATTCCTTTAGAAACATAATTCCTTTGGATAGGTCTTGATTTCTTAACATTGAATTTTCAATTTCTCACTCTTGATGGCTCTTGAGCATAATGATTTCCTTGAGTAGATTCTAGTTTTCTACAACTAACTTTTCAAGTTCATCATCCAATAAATCAATTTTAGACTTCTTTGTTTGACATGTTTCATTTGTATCCTGCAATTGATTGGTGAAATATGTTTCCATTTCCTTCTATTCTTCTTCTTTCCTTTCTAGGGTTTCCATGATTATGGTTGCAATATTTTTGACTTCTTGTATGGTTTTCCTTTGAGCATGAATGACACATCTCACTTAAGAGAGATCATCAAAATATTTTAAGCTTTTGCATTTTTCATTTTCACAAAATAAGTTTTCTTAATCCTTGATAGTGCTTAGATTCATTAGGAAAATAATCTCGAATTTTTTCCAAATTTCATGAGCTAATGATTGAGATCCAACCTTAGTCTTCACATATTCTAGTAGGATATTTAATATTGAATTCCTTGATTTTTCATGATATCTATGAAGTTTCTTCACATTATTATTCTTTGATTTTTATTTTGTAGGAGTATATCCATTCTCTAGTATCTCAAAAACCTCCAATTCTAGGGTTTGTAGATGTTCCTTCATCATAGTACTTCATGAGCACCAACTGTCTTCATCAAAATTTGTTTCTCATTTTGAGAATATATTTCCTTTATACCCATTTTGTGCTAAACTATAGTTCACATTGTGATCATCCTTCTAGTGGTTAAATTGTCTTCGAAGGAAACCTTCTCTGATACTAATTGTTGGAATTATTAATGATATTGAGAAGGGGGGTGAGTCAATATCATGCACATATTTAACCAAATTTTCACTTTACAAATTATGCACTGATTTCAAGTTATTCATGACAATAAAAATAATCGTGCATAAATAATTTGGAAAGTAACTATATATATGATTACATAGAAACATAGGAGACACCAATATCTAAGATGTGAGGACCAACTCACTCAAACACCAACTCACTGTAACGGGGAACAACCTATGAGGAAACCAATACTTTGCACAAGCACTAACTTGATATATACAAGCTTCAATTTGTGAGGACAACATTCCTCTACACAAACACCTACTTGTTGTGATCATGCACCAACCTGAGAGGAGACTGCAATCTCCTTTCTGTGTCTCATTCTGCCACTTAATTTCTTCAACACCAACTGAAAAGAAGTTCCAAATCCCTACCATTTCCCTTTCTTTCCACCCTGAAAAATTTGAAGATAAATATACCAAACCATGACTTCCATAGACTGTGACTTTCACAATCTATGATATGATATTTTTGATCCACTACCTCGAATTGTGATTATTGCACATATCACTTTGATACACTGCATATCTTCTGCGCAATCATGTCTACACATCTTCTACACTTTTACACTTTCATACTCATATTTACGCAAAAACACCATTATCTTTTAAACTCCATAATATTCATCTTCACACTTTTCATACCTATGATTCTTACTTGGATGGATACCCAATTAGAAGAATCACTCCCTTTATTTATTTGAGTGTTGGATGATTTCGTGGGTTGACTCAAAAATTTATTGTGCAAGGATGACTAACATTAATGACATATTTATAAGCTGACATATACCAATGACAACTTTATTTTAATAGTTTATATCCTAGTCCATCTTGGGAGCTTACATGTCTTCATATTATGTATGTATGTTATCCAATAAACCAATAAGTTTATTATTTTGTTTATTTTACATTTAACCAATAAACATTATTAAATAGTAATAATATTTACCTACCATGTAAATCATATATTTGCTTGACAACCCATAACTATCATGAACTATGTTATTCGATGACATATCATAATTGTGAACATGGATATAATATATGTACTTTTTTTATAATTAATGGCATGATTAAATTTTGTAACTTTGACCCCTTGATGGACATGCATTAGCTTAGCATATGAGTGACATTATAAATATTATTATGAATGATATCATAGCATTGAACTGGACTTGGAGGGGGTGTCCCATAGATTGTTGTGGGGTTTACTAGCCACCTTTCCAACACATAACTATTATGTGCAGGTGCACCAAAAGTGCTAAGTGTGAAGGGATGAAGGTCTGTACTAGAACCCATGGTTTGATTTGACCCCAAAGTGAACATATGCAACATTTATGAGATAAAACGCAGTCTCAGGGATCCTCCCAACCACACCGGCTTGTCATCGTAATTGTATTAGTTGTAATCATTTCCAAAAAGTGGGCCTGCCCGTGCGTTGGCTTATGCTTGGATTGGGTACGGATAGTACCATTAAAGAATTGTACCAACACTCCTTATGAAATTCATTAGTGATTTTAAGACCCTTCCTTTGGTCATTTGTGCATTGAGGTTTGAGGTTGTGGGATTTTGGCCTCCTCCTAGACCATCCCACAACTCAACCTTTAGGTTATAGTGTATTCATTCCCCATGAACTCTAAGGTTTAGACTCAATACTATCCATGGCATTTGTTGCATAAATTTTGATGAGTGGTTTGCATTTGGGGGAGTTTTCAACATGCAATGGTTGTGAGGGTTAGAGTGTTGTGGTTGCAGTCCATGATATCACTCCTTGGCTCGATTCACAGGTATTCTCATTGTTGTTCTTTGTTTTAATTTTATATTTTAGTGATATTTTCTTGTTATAACTTGCATACAATTCCAGTGTTAATTTGCATTGTTTTTTTTTGCATGTGAATCCAGGTTAGCAGTTATGGCCATGGTTATTCTTAGGGTTTGCACAGGGATGGCACACCCATTAGTAAGCTCATATTTGTATCTAGGGAACTCTCCTTTGGGTCGTTAAGGTTTAAATTCCACATGATAAATGATTATTGTAATCGTGTTAGAGTTCTTGATGTGATTTGCTGAAGCTTAGCCTTGGGATATCTTAGCTGTGACTCACAATTGTAAATCCTAATGTTATTTTAATGGAAAAATTGGATATATTATAAGTGTTATGCATTTGTTTTCATTATGTATTTTTTATACTTGTATAAATCCTAGCTTGTATACATTGCTTAGTTTGTGTTGATACATTTTGTAATTGTGAAAAGGGAAAATCCTATGTATTGACCCTGAGTCATTTTTCTATGATTTTTATCTATTGATACTAGGTTATTTATGGACATGTCCTTAAAGTTCGATGTATACCATGTATAAATGTCTATAACAAGAGCCACGAGGTGGCAATGTCCCTGCCATTGCTAATAGCTATTGCTATAAGGAAAATCAATCTAAAGACGAGAATTAACGATAACAAAAAATGCATTTTCTATTGTAACGTTCACTATCTCATTTCTCATATGATCAACAAAAATAGGTAAACACAGGTAATTCTCATTGAATTTTATCATTAATATTGAATTGAAAAAGATTGTACAAGAAGTGGCACTTTCCTTAAACCTCTTAATCCCAATTTTTTTTTGGTAATTGTTTCCTAAAAAAATTAAATATTTTAAGAACCTCGTAATGTACCAAAGAACAAGAACTGCAACATCTCTAAGATTTAATTCTACTAACATATAAATAATTTTCTTCAAAATATGACAACATAATTTATAACATTGGACACAATATCCATCTTCTTATATAGGTCTACCGAAGTGTTTGTCAAAAATAAAGCTATTCTATGTATGTCATTTTCCTAAATAGAACAACATTCATCATATGAAGAACAAGGCATATCTTTTCAAACCTAAAAGTTTATTCAAAAAGTCCTTATCAAGAATATATCCATGCATTTTGTTATAGTAAGTTAACTGACTACACCAATTTCCTCGTTAAATCTTGATTCATCCTTTCTCTAAGTGGAAGGGTTACACTAACCATTGTTACCTACTATGTCATGAAAAATTTAGCTCACCGTAAATTCTCTATAATTAAACTAAGAAACTCAAATCTTAACTTAATAAGTAAAATCCATGCGTTTTTTTTTATCTTGATAATACTTTCTATCGAAAGCTATTAAAGTACTTGTAGATTTGTGTAAAATTTGTATAAAAATGTGAAATTGAAAGCATGAAATATTAATAATGTCAAAAAGTTTCAGGAAAAATAAAAGTTGGAACATGTAATAGAAGCTAAGCTAACCCATTTCCAAATAAATATGGCTTTTGTCCATCCCTTCTAATTGAACCGAAAGTTTTGAACTTTCTATAGGTGAAGCAGAATAAAAGAATAGAATGGTAGCAATCACTTCTTCAAAAAAAATGCATTCGACGATTTCTGAGATGGGCATAACCAAGGTTTTTGAAACAACCCATTGAAATGCATTTTTTTTATTGTTAACTTAATCATAACCAACACTCAATGAACTAGTTGAACTAGCCTTTCTTCTAAAAAAGAACTACAATGACTCGAATAGTTTTCAACCTAAAAAGAATCAGTCGGAACCATGATAGATTATACTTCATAAACCACGACAATTTGTCTGTTTTGGAAATCTTTGTGATTTTACATTTGATAATGCTTACGATAAATTCCAATTAAAAACTAATCCAATACTTTTACTTAATTGTTGGTGTGTTGTATTGCACTCAATATCCATAAATTATAATTAACTAACACTTATGTTTTTTTATGGGTTTGGTTGGGCTAAAGAAGGAAGGGCCAAATAAAAAAAAAACAAACCCAAAACCCACCCACCCATCATTTAAATTTTTTTCGACCAGGCTGGTTAGTAGCTACACATCTATGGTGTGAGATAAAATAGAATTTAAACATTAAAATGTTTTTATAATGCATAAATAATTACAAATCTATGGTGTGAGATAAAATATAATTTAAACTTTAAAATGTTTTTATAATTAATAAATAATTAAATATGAATTAAAAAAATAACACAAACCTAAAAAAAATTTAATGTGTTACATAAACTTTATATAATAATAATTAGTTAATCAATATTTTAATTACAAAAAATTAAATTTATTTAATTAATAATTAATTAATTAAAATTCAAAATGAATCTTTCTACCAAATTTATGCCTAAATATTACTCTCTTAAAGCTTAAAGATTAAACAATCAATACAAGAAATAAGCACTCAAACTTTTTTAACATGATGAAACACTAGAAACCATGAACGAAACAAAATTGACACCCTTGTGTGATTTAAATGGGATTAATTTACTTTACCAAATTGACGACAATCATATCTCATAACAGATAACAAATAGGAACTCTATCTTAGCCTCAAGAAATACCCACTAGTGAAATGACTCTAATAACATGAAATCAACGAAATACCACATTCTAGCAAACGCAACTATATATCTTAAAAAAATATGAAAGATCAGACGACGCTAGCCATTGATAACAATTCATGAAGGAAAATAGCACTAAATCTTTTATTACATTAAACACACACAAAGCCGAGCAAGGAGCAAGATTGACAAACTAATCAAGAAACAAATTAAAACGATTTTACAAAATTAACTAAAAACATCTACAAATTTGTCTATCCCTATCCTCAAGCAAAAGTTGTTTCGTTTACATGAATTCCATAATTTTAAAACAACTCTGACAATAAGTAAAGCATGCATTCCAGCCTATCTTATCCTTAGGAAACTTCAACTAGTTTGTTCTACATAAATTCACATATAAAATAGTTTTGATAGGCACACATTCCAACAATCATAGCTATAAATTTTAAATAAATATGCTCTGTATACTCTTTCATATACAAAATTCAACGCTAAACTAGACAAAACCTAAAATCAAATAATGCTTAACTATGAATAACAATTCACAAATCAAATTAGCTTTAACCCTTGAAACACATGTTGAAATCCAGAAAACACATATGCCACAATATTCAAAGCACAATAATTCGAGAAGATTCCTGCATTTGTAATATTCATCCAAGTTTTAATTTATTATGTATGTAATGTAATTTCAGAGTGAGGTGTTGCAGTACCTAGCCTTTTTAAGAACACGCAGTTTGAAAAATTAATAGGTAATATTTTTTTACGACATTAAACCTTTATATCGTGGTATTTGGTTTGAAAACTTTGAATTATTTTTTTTCACAACAATAAACCTTTTAAATCATAGTATTTGGTTTGGAAAATTAGTAGGATTTTTTTTCACATCATTAAACCTTTCAAACATAGTATTTGTGTGAAATTTGACAATTTCAGCCATGTAACAACTTTAAATATTTTTCAACATATGTAAGTGCAGACTATCTGCAACAACTTTGCAGACAATAAAAAATCTAGCTTTGAATATTTAAAACAATGAAATGACTGCACTAGGTGACTTTGGATGAGATGGGTAAAGCGAAAAAATAGAAGCAACCAATCGCTCTACTTCTTAATATTGAAATAATCAGGTTGCATGAAGGTAATTATAATGATTTTCCTTTTCTTTTTATTAAGACCGGATCAAGAACAAACTATTGTTTTCTAGCAGGATAACCCCATTCTATGTAAAAAAATGAAATGTTCAGAAGGATTAAGGGCCTCTAAACACTTCAAATTTTGAATCATTTTCCTCTAAATGCTTAGAAAGACAAAACTGGGATTACAAAAAACCAAAACTATTTAAAATTTTCTATTTATAATTATGAAAAATCCACGGGGTCTTCACTTGTAGAATAATATCCTATCACGTTAGTTCATATTGTGGGTTTTAAAATTATCAAAAATTGAACCAATATATTGTAGGTATTGGGGGGGATGAGGAGTTTGAGGTGGGGGTGGGTAGTGTGGTTTATAAGGATTGAGGTATAAAAAGGGGTGGGGAGGAGGTTTTAAGTATTGGGAGGGGGTTTCAACAAAAATAGTTTGGGTCAATATCTCTAGAAATTAAGGGTATTCTTTAATATCCCATGATCATATGTGCTATGTGAGAGGTTCACTAAGTAAAGTCCCCGTGGAAAACCAGTGTCTTTTTTCCCTGTTTCAAATTTTTCTTTTTCAACAAGGAAAAACACTCGAGATAATTTCTTTATATAGAAAGAAGATACAAAAAGAACATGCCTTGGACACCCCTATGCAACACAGAAATAACCATATATTTATATATAGATTAGAGAATTCTCTTAAACTATGTTTGCACACTTGTAGACTATAGCTAGGGATCGATAACTAAATAGATTTATCCCAAACACCATGAACCACATGGGGAAACACAAGGCAACACCCTACAAGTATTTAAATAATGGAAAATATGCAAGGAGGACATATAATCCACCCATGGAAATCCCATTATAAATCAAACATGAAAATCAATATGAAAGTGTGTAAAAGTCCATAGATAAACACCTTGAAAGAATGTAGAGAATCAACCTATTCAAACACCGATTAGGAATTAAAACCATAAATACCAATATTTACTAGCGCTTTCATCCATCTTAGCATTTCCTTTATTTGTCTTGCATGCCATGTGGCTGCCTAAGTAGTTTACTGTTCTAAGGTTGTGAGCATATTAGAAGTGCTTCTCTAGACCTACAAACTGAACTATAGCCAAGTCCACAGGTCCAACCCTATCATGAATTCCAACCTTCGATGGGAATGAAGCTTGATCCTTCCCCTTGCAAGGATTTAACCTTCTAAGAAGTAGTCAACCAAGATAGTCCCAAGTGCAAGGGTGGCTCTAGGAGGAAAGTTGTCTGCCCAACCCTAGTTTATCATACAGAGTGGAAATGGAAGAATCTATGGTGATGAGAGCAATCATTAGAATGATAGCTCAAAAGTCAGATTCCTAGACATTGAGCTCAACAATCCAAGCCAGGAACATAAGAAGGGAACATACGAGCAGTGAAATATTCATCCAACACGAGCTATGATGCATGCCAATAAGACAATGAAATATTATGTAGGATATTGATTGAGAGCATAAATAAAAACATATCAATTAAATATCGTCCAATAAAAGGTTACCTGTCTTGTGATGAATTTTTCCTCCAAGAGAGGGTTTCTAGTGTTATGATGATTTTTTCTTCATTAGACACATTATGACCAGTTTCCAACCCCTACCATACCCAAGGAAAGTTCCTTACATAAAACCATTGCACTATGGCATCATGATCAACAACATAAATGAAACATAACAATAAATCATGCTCAAATAAAGGAATTGTCGTCTAGTGTATTTTTAACATCAAACATATCCAAATCTAGTATCATAATCAACAACATAAATGAAACATAGAAACACATTAAGCTCAAATAAAGGGATTTTCATTTAATGTATTTTCCTCAGCAAACATGTCAAAACTATATCATTGCCAAAATAATTGATGAGAATACAATATAGCATTCAAAACATTCAACTTCACCTTCTAATGCATACACCTTTACAAACCTTTAAATAATAACTTATGCATACACATTTATTTACATAAACACATTATGTATTAAATCATATTCCAAATCATCTCATTATTCAAAGGTAAACAACCTAGTGATATGCAAAATCAAGCTAAAGAAAGAAGCATTTCCAATAATAATAATAAAATCTTGAAGGATTTCCAAAAATATAATAATAATAATAATCAAATCTTGTCCTTATAAAGATTGCAATATAACCCATCATTAAACAGAAGTCAAAACTCAAAAAACTAAATCTTTAATAAAAACGAAACCCTCAAAACTAATGACCCAACACTTCACCAAAGCAAAAACACTAGTGTAACCAAATCCCATCAAAATGCATACTAACCTAAAATCTAACACATGTAGTGTGATTATAAACATAAAGGGTCATCAACCAAAAATGAATTTATTTGATTGCTACCACTAAAATAAAATAAACACCACAAAGAACTCTAGTATGTTTTTTTGGCGCTATGAGAGCTATTTTGGGAACTGCATGGAGAAATCCATTTCCCAATAATAACCAATAAGATCCAAATTAGCCAGTGAACACCATCACTAGAAATAAGAACTATTGAAATACAGTCAAGGATAATCTATATTGTTACCTTTAACCAATGCAACAGCTAGTCATGAAAAGTACGTACATGTATATGTTCAATTTGTTTCTTCAGGATCTGCACAATTTCTCCATTGCATCAACGACAAACAAATGACCATGTTCCATAAAGACAAATGGAAATCCCAGTTTACCGATCAAAAGTAGCCTCCCACATGTAAACTGAATAAACACCCATAACTGGGTATACTTTTCTTGGAACTTATACATGCTTGGAATTGGTAGGAATGCTTGCTTTCCAATAGGCCATACAAGTCTCCAACAAGGATCCTTCAAACAATCTCCTAGTAATTTTATTAGCAAGAGCTCCAAAAATTCTGAGTTACAAATGAGGGAACCAATGATTAAAACTACTATAGAGCTTTGGTCGAAAGGTTGGTTTCTTTTCCCCACTCAACCAATGAGTGAGGGGTATGAGTTTTAAACATCCATCCTTGAGGAGTGGTCTTGAAAGAGTACAGGGATGGTTCTCCAAAAATACCAATGCAAAACAGGTAATTTGTGTTGCATAACAACTCAACCCACATTTTGCACTTGGGATAGAGGAAACCACCATAATTGTTGAATAAGCACATGCGAAAGAGGGTAAAGAAGAAAGGGAAAAACATATGTGCAACAAAGGTTCTAGAAAAGTATGAATGCATTGGGTATCATTTACACCAAATCTAGATATAGAGGAAGTTTGCACCGTTGACTCTCAAATATCATGCCTAAATTCTACTCCGTGAATCAACTATTTCAAATAAAAATGCATATTTGTCTTAAAATATTGTGCTCCGTGGGGATGATTTTCAATTATAAAATACAGTGTCATTCTGTGTAATAAAAGTATTTCAAAATGAAGCAGCATAAAGGATACAATACCAATGAGCATACAACAGGAAACTCAAGAATTTAGAATGTATACCCTTTTAGTTAGTTTGTTTAAGATAAATTATTTTCATTTACTTAATATCTCTGTAATTATGTTAGTAGTTGTTTAGACATGGTCCTTTTGGAAGTTGTTGGTATAGTCAACTCTGGTATTTTTATAAACAAGAATTTTTGTAACCCTTTCAATTGTTTGTCTACTGCTTTTATAATCTAATTTGTCACCATTCTTGTCTTAAAAAAAACAAAAAAAACTGCTTTTATAATTTAATATGTCATCATTCTTGTAAAAATAAAAATAAAAAATAAAAAAAAAAGTATTTTAAAGAGAAAAAAATCCTGCAGCAAAGAGCCCCTCCCAACTTTAACAACTTTTAGAAAAGCCGTTAAAACTTTTAATGGCTTTGGAATTTTTTTAATTAAAGGATTTGAAAATTTCTTTAAAAAAAACATTAAAGATTTTATAAAATCAAGATTTTCAAATGTTGAAGAAAGATAAATTCCATCAGGATATGCAACTGCCAATAACTGCAATTAAGAAAAAGTTAGATTCGAAACAACATATCCAACCTGTAACAAAGCCAAAGAAACACTTTTCCCATCTACTGAAGTCTCTACTCTAGGCTAAACCCAAATATTTGCTGAAATACATCTATTAAGGATTAAACTTCTAGCCCCAAAATCCAGAAGAGCTCGAAAACCAAGGAAAACAATAGACACAAAAAAATACCCAGGTCCTGTACCTGGCTCATGAGTTTGCGCACTAAAAACTTTGTTGTCTACCACAATAGTTGAGTAGTTTGTTTTGTTACATTTCTAAGAAAATCCCTGTATGTGGATGCACTTGTGTAAAAGAACAATTATCATGGCATGCTTTGACAAATGCTGAAATGACTGGATTCAACCCTAAACCAGAAAAAATGCTAGGAAAAAAAAATCGACTGTGCGAATTAAATTGAATTGGACCCCAAAATCCATGAAAGAAAACTCATATTTCTAACAAAAAGAATAACATGACAATAGGCACTAGCCAAACGCCATGCGAGAAGGAAATCTTATTATACTTTTCGTAGGTTAAATTGCAACCCAAAATTTCACAAAAAGAAAATTAATATAATGACAATAAGCTCTAGCTAAAGAACCATCATTAAAAATATTTGTGTGCATTAAACTAGACGCATGTCATTCGTATATTGCATTAAAACCCAAATAGGCCATGATAAGAAATTTCCTAGTTTCCAAGCACATGGATATATCACCATAAGCACTAGTTGAGAAAATGTCATAACTTAAACCATAATGCGTATATTAGATAATCAGTGATAATGTGTAATTAACAGACTTTTGAGTTTCAAACTTGCAAAGGCATGCAAGCAGTGAACAACGCGTTAACTATACCTCACTACAAAGGCATGCGAACAGTGAACAATGCGTTAACCCTAGGTCAATGCAAAGGCATGCAAGTAGTGAACAACATCTAAGTGGCATTGGGCATTGGGAAGAATGGCATCCATAACCCTGCTGCTCATAAGTAGCCCCAAAAACCAAAGCAACATCATTAAATAATTGATAACATCACTTCACTGCCGAGTCTTGGGGCACGGGAATCCAAGCCAATGCCACCTTGGCAGAACCAATGTAACAACTATAAAATAAAATATTATTTATATTAGTTAATTATCTTATGAAAGGGTGTAACCCTTCAGTTTACACACTCAAAGCCTATAAAGGCAAGCTTCCCTTGTAATTATTAAATCATCCAATATATTATTATTATTCATATTCATCATTAAAATGATAGTCGGATTTGACTAACGGACAACCAGATTTGGTTCCTCCATTTGGTATCAGAGTGGATTCGCTCCTGCACTGAGCTTAGACTTGGTTAATCAATCCCTACTTGAGCTTGGACTCGGATCATCAACTCTTGATTCCTCTGCTGCTCCATTTCACCCATATTTTCTTCTGTCCACCATCTCCATCTCCCACACACTGGTCTCCTCTTTTCGGCCCTACACACCTCCACACCATCACCTCCTCCAAATCCCCCAGCAGCCTTGTCCACACCCTCATGTAGCCCTCCCTCCCCTTGTCTTCCTCCAGTGAAACCCCTCCCTCCCTTCACTCTTCATCCTCCATTTCCTGCACAAGCTGCCACCTCTGCTTCCACCCTCATCCACAACGTCTAGACTACCATCACTCTTGCAACCACCACTCTCCTTTGCACTTGTTTCTCCCCCCAATCGTACCTCATTCTTCTGCTCTCTGTTCCACTTCTGTCATCCACCCACCTCCGCTCCTGTTCCCTCTCCACCAGCGGCCACACTCCCATGCTCTCCTGTGCGCGTAGCATCCACAGTATTCCTGCGTGCTCTTGGGAACCTCCCCTCACACCTCCCTTTCCCTCTCCTGCATGCTGACCCCTCCAACCTCCAATCTCCAACCCACCTCCACCTTCACACCACCTCCTTCATCCACCGCGCACCTCCACCTTCACGCCACCTTCCACATCCACCGCGTGCCTCCACCTTCACGCCACCTCCTTCATCCATCTGTCCTCCTCGACACCACACCCTTCTCTCCACACCACACCATTCGCTCTTCCCCGGTGGTGCCTCCACAGGCCATTGCTACCATCTACCTCCATGACCTGCAACATGAAAAAAACAAAACCAATTTTTAAATAATATTATATAATAATAAAATTATTATTTCAATATTTATTTTTTTATAAACTATATAAAAATTAAATATTATATAATAATAATACTATTATTAAAATATTTATTTATATATATATACACACACAAATTATTATATAGTTTATAAAAAAACATATAATAATAATAATATTAATTAATTAATTAATTAATATATTATTAGCCAAAATAGCGTGAAAATACACACCTCCGCATACAAGGTCCAAGACCATGGAGGAACTAAAAGAGAAGATCAAAAAAATGGAGAAGGACATCAAGTCCCTTGTCGCTAACAAAGAAGGCTTGAAGGAAAAGATGCAAAATAACAATACATTACTAAAAAACGATCTTGTTGTGGTACTAGAAAGACGGCTCGACAAAAAACTTGACATTCTGAACGAAAAACAAAAAGACGTGGATGACAAAATGAGTACCATAACGCAAAACATAAACACCTTAACACAGAACATGAGCACCATGACACAGAACCATAATACATTAATCGAGATGTTACAAAGGCTCATACCCAGTCCGGGCCAAGTCAGCGGTCCACACATGCTAGATGCCTCATTTCATGTTGCCACCCAGGAAACACTCGTAAAGAATCAAGAAGAATTGCAAAAATAAATAAAGATTAACAATGTGATGCTTGAGCAAGAGATAGAAACACAAGTACTACCAGATATGGAGGCACGGTTAAACAACAAAATAGACTATATAAGTAAAATAGTAGAGAAAAGAAAAACTAAAAATCACTGCCAACAACAAAGCAATTCAGATATGTCACTTTCACGTCCAGTAGTTCCGAGCCACCATCAAACCATAATGCAAAAGGAAATCAACATCATCCTTACAAAGTGTACCCACCTAAGGAAAAAATAGAGTTGTCGAAATACAATGGGAGTGAAGACCAATGCGTTGCTTGGCTAAACAAAGCAGAAGAATACTTTGACATTTACAACCTTCAATCTGACGAGGAGAAGGTGAAATATGCGTCAATGCATATGGAATGGTACACCTATAATTGGTACTTATGGTGGAAGAGAGATAATTTTACCTACACCTGGAACTTGTTCAAAAATGATTTTTTTAATAGGTTTCAAGGAATCAAAGAAGATGCTTTTTTCAGTAAACTTACTAGACTACAGCAAGTCGGAAACATTGAGGAATCCACTCATCAATGGGAATCCTTATCAACATGAGTATTTGGGTTGTCTGACAAGCAAAGACTCGAAACCTATTTAGGAGGTCTTAAACCATACCTCCAAAAAGAGTTAAAGTTACATGACATACCTAACGTAGACGTAGTAAGACGTAAAGAAAAAGCCGTAGAACACAAATTGGAAGGAATAAAAACAAAAGGCGATAGGTGTTATTGACAAGAAAAAGAGACACAATGTAGGTATTGTGCAGATACTTGGTCTCTCGGTCATCAATGCCACAAACCTCAATCATACGCCTACAAAATGGAAAATAGATCAAAGTCATCTAACAGTTACGCTAATAATAGAAAAAAGAAGAAAAACATATGTCATCGATGTGGTGATGATTGGACCCCTGGTCATAAATGTAGGAACAATGAGACAATATAGTGCAAAATCATCAATGGAAAGGAAGTGAAAGTCTCTGCACAAGAGGCCTTGTTTGATTCTAATACCGACACCGAGTCAGAATGAAGAACGACACTAGGAAATTACTTAAGCTTTGAGGACAAAGCTTCCTTAAAGGAAGTGGAAATCTAACAACTATAAAATAAAATATTATTTAGATTAGTTAATTATCTTATGAAAGGGTGTAACCCTTCAGTTTACACGCTCAAAGCCTATAAAGGTGAGCTTCCCTTGTAATTGTTAAATCATCCAATATATTATTATTATTCATATTTATTATTAAAATGATAGTTGGATTCGACTAACGAATAATCGGATTTGGTTGCTCCAACCAATGACAATTTTAAAAAATATGTAAATAAAATTTGCCTTACACTATAAAAAAACCTTAATCTAAATTATATTTTTTCCAAATTTCTAGAGATTAATACACCTGACCGAATCATATATATCCCCTGGTGGAGACATAATTATTTGTTTAACAAGACTAGAACACTACCAATCGGATTAGTTTTATGTGACTCGTTTACAACCTATATATTTGGATATGTTTTATTGGTATAAATAGAGTTGGATAATGTAATCAGGGCTCGCCCTTTTGATGAAGGATATATACATTGTTTTCATGATATTATTGTAAACTAATTAGGGTATGGCCGAGAGGCACATCTCCTTATCCTGTAATGTAAACATGTTACACAAGGGTTTGTAGATGTGAGGCTTGATACCAAGCATGAATGTATATTCATATACAATGAAATATTTATGTATTTGGATTAAGAATGTGACCAATAGACCCAGTTCTATGTCCATATGATCATAAGCATTATATGCACCTGCTGGATTTGTTTATATGAAATAATTTAGTTGGATTAATCCACGTGAGCGACCCTTAGGTCATGTATTTTTATGCAAGGTTTATTTTTATTTACATGGATTAAACAGGAAGGGTTGTAAGGATCATCGCATTAGTGGTAATGTATGTTTGCAATTTTATAGAGTATGATTTCATGAGGCTTGATCCTGGAAACATGTATAATATTATTGTGTTTGCAAAAGAGATAGGACGTGGATCCTAGGGTTCAATCCTTGAATGATTTAAGTGGTATTTATTTGATGGTTAATCGTATTTTGAAATTATATGGGTGACCATGAGACTCACCCCAAATTGAAAGGATTAATACTTATGGTTATGATTATTAATATTTTTCATGATATTTTTAAATTTATTCTCTTGTAAATACTTTAGATTGTATAGAATAACACACACACACAGATGGTTAAGGGCCTTTCCCTGGATGAATCCTCTCCTCACCTTATATATTGCGAGAGATTTCTCTCTAGGGATATAAACACCCATGATAATTCTATTAATTGGTTAATACATATAATATTCCTACTTTTTCCAATTAGTTCATTCTGATGTCCTATTTAAAATAGATCTTAGCATAATTAAAATAAACATAACTTGAAGTAGTTTACACATGTATAATCAAATACAAACTCGATAAATTCTAGCTTGACAGAAAATAAATAAACATCTAATAGATGGCATTAACTAAGTATAACCTTCATAATAAACCAAAAATATTTCAATTTGAAAACATGGCTTAATTAACCATGAAAGTTACTAGGAGAATCATGTAGATATTTAAATGTGGAAATTGAACCCAAGCAATAGAACAATTACACTCACCAAATTGCTAATCAAACATGCAAAATTCCACAAAAAAGAGACTAAAATTGGAGCATAACACAATCCTATATTGAACAAGTGTACATCCGAAAAAATCATCAGGTAATAGGCTGCCCAAATATATAATAAAATCAGACATTCAAAAGCATAAGGATGCTATTCGAATTGGACAAAAAGAAGGCTTACTAAACTAGTCAAAATCCCCTATAGGTGCATAAATCACTTTCCTAATTTGTCAAGATGCTCATGAATTGGATAAATCAGATGTACCAGATGATAAGTGATGGAAACATATCAGATCCATGGTTTTGGATGGATAAAAATAAGGAGGATGGTTAAGGAAAAAAACAATACAATTGCTCATAGACTAGCTTTTCCCTTTTGCCATAAAATTGCTGAAAAGCAAGGCAACTTTCAGAAAAAGCAAAACTGCACTTTTACTATTTTGGAATTACTGCAAAGTTTCCCAAAATGATTCAAGGATGTTTCTAAACCGCTCCTTAAGCCATTTTTGGCATTTGTTGACCTCTAGGTGCAAGTGGATGCAAACTAGCATAGTAAGGAATCTAAGAATAAGAAAAAAATGATTAATTAATGTCAAATATGGGTAACTATGGGTTTGATTAATCTAATACCCCACCTTAAGCCTAACTTTATGTGAAAATATTAGAAAAATATAGGGCCTAGCAACAATGCTTAGTCACCCTTTATATACTGCTTGCCCATACAACCAAGGAAAGAGGCAAAAACCCAGTGGGAAAATACTCCCTTAAACATGGGCATGAACAAAGATTTAGGAAATATTGTTATCAATCATTATTCACCACATGACCAAAAATCCCCAGCATTTATTTCAGATTACTGAAGGTCTTCTCACAAAACACCTTGGTGAAGATGTCTGCTACTTGCTCTGAAGATGCATAGTAGAGTAGAGAAATGGTACCATCATGCAAAAGCTCCTTGATATAGTGCATTTGGATCTCAATGTACTTGGTTCATTGTCTCTAAATTGGATTTGTGGACATTTTAATGGTGCTTTGATTATCACAATAGATGATAGTGGAAGTCTTTGATTCAATCCCACATTCTCCAAGTATCCCTTCAACCACAAACATTGAGTAGCTGCATTCACAACTCCTCTATACTCTGCCTCTGTAGATGAGAGTGCCATGTAAATATGCTTCTTACTTGACCAGTTGATTCATCCATCTACAAGCATGAAAACATATCCTGAAGGATACTTTCGATCTATGTTTTCACCTTCCCAATCACTGTCAGTAATCCAACTAGGTCTAACTTAGTCATATTTTGCTGCATAGAAAATCCCATGAGTTCTTGTTCCTTGAACAAAGTTTAGGATCCTCTTGGCTGCCCTCCAATGGATCTCATGAGGCTGATCCATGTGTCTGGAATCCACACTAACTACATAAGATATATCAGGTCGAGTATGAGTCAAATAAAGAAAACACCCAATCAACTGCCTATACAGTGTGTTATTTACCAAAGGAGAAGAAAATGTGTCTTCAAGCTTAACTCCAGAAAGGAATGGAGTCTTTCTTGGCTTGGAATTCTTCATGCTGAACTTTTTGAGAATATATGAAGCATACTAGGACTGATGAACTTTGATTCCATGTTGGGATTGAGAAATTTCGGGACCCAAGAATTGGCTCAACAATCCCTTTAAGGATGCAATCTTTTTCTTCAAACTTCCTGTTATCAAAAGGTCATACACATATAAAAAAAATTCATTAAAGAACAATGTATCTGCTTCAAATAGACATTCATATCATACTTGCATTGAACAAAATTTAGTGACAACAAAAGCCATCAATCTTGGCATACCAAGCCCCGAGGGCTTGCTTTATCCCATATAATGATTTATTTAACATGCACACTAAAGATGGATTAGACACAAAAAACTCAGGTTTCTTCATATAAATCTCTTCATTCAGATATCCATGTATAAAGGCACACTTCAGATCCATGTGATGCACCTCCCATTGCCTTGAAGTTGCAATGGCCAAAGCTATCCTTATGGAGTCCATCTTTGCCACAGGTGCAAATGTATCATTGTAATCAATAAATTGAAATTGTGAGTAGCCATTAGCTACCAATATTGCCTTATATTTCAAATTTGAACCATCAACAGCAAATTTAGTTTTATAAACCCACTTACAATTTACTAGCTTTCTCCCTGGGGGGAGATCAACTAGTTCCCATGTGTTGCTCTTCTGGAGCGAACTGTATTCTTCCTTCATGTATTTTTTCCATATTGGATCATATGATGAATCTTCATATGTCTAAGGATCATATTCAACCATCAAATAACACTTCTCATCAAAGAGTGGATCTTTCACACAAAGGGCATTCCCAAATTGAGATCTAGTCCTCCTAGTGTCACTAGGATTCCCAGCTAGTTCCCCAGCTGCATGAATGGTCATTTCTGCCCATTTTGGTCATGTAGGGATGTTAGGATATGAAATTAAATCATAATTATCAAACATATCAGAATCAGAAAACTCATTATTCTCTTCACTTACAATGAGTGGTTGTGGTGGTGAAGATGACTCTCCAACGTCTACTGCTAATAGAGGCTTTTCTTCAAACTAAACATTCCTTTAAATGAAATATTTTTGAGTGCTAAAGTTAATCAAATTGTACCCTTTTTAATATTCAAAACACCCAAAAAATAGGAACTCTTGGATTTGGGGTTGCAAATCCTTCCTCTTTTCAGATGGAATTCTAGCCCAAGCCTTTGAGCCAAAAATCCTGAAATCAGTCACATCTGGCTTATGCCCACTCCAAGATTCAAAAGGAGTGATTAATTTAAGTTTGTTGTGTGGAACCCTATTTTGGATATAGGATGCACATTTTATAGCTTCAACCCAAAACTTTTGTGTCAAAGTTTTAGACTCCATCATGCAATTTTCCATCTCCTTCAGTGATATATTCTTCCTCTCAGCAACACCATTTTGCTGAGGTGTGTAGGGAATAGAATTTTGCATCTGGATACCTGCATCTTAAAAATAATGGATGAAATCAGACTTGACATACTCTCCAACATTATCATATCTAAGGATCTTGAGTTTCCTCCCATACTAGTTCTCAACCAAGGCTCGAAAGACCTTGAAGAGGTAAAGAAATTTAGACTTATGTTGTAGGAAGTAGACCCAACAATACCTGGAAAAGTCATCTATGAAGTTTAGTGCATATTTGTATTAACTCATGGACATATGAGGGAATCTACCAGCAATGTCATTGTGGGTTAACTCAAGGGGTGCAGAGGTTCTCTCATGACTGTCTCTCTCATACTTGTGCTCTGGGTGTTTTCCCACGATGTAACCTTAGAAAACTCCCTTAGAAAACTTGATCTTTGTTAACCCTATGACCATGTATTTGTCACTCAAATATGAAATATATACTTGTAGTTAATATGGCCAAATATCTCATGCCAAATCTTGCTTGCTGCATTAGGATGAGTGAGTAGAGTTGAGGGGTTTGAGAAAGGTAGGAAATGGGAAAAATTGTATACCTTCGAACTGTGATCTACAACACCTTTTTATATGAATTTACCATTCGAAATCTCTAAGATTTCAACTTCATTTGGATATAAGATGAATTTCTTTGGAGACCCAGTGTGGGTGATATGATACAATCACAAGAGGTTAGCAGTTAGACTTAGGACATACAACACACCATCGAAGGAACCATGGTCAAGATCAATCCTACCCTTCCCCATACTATCTGTAACAAATTCATCTCCCAAAACAATTTTTGAACCTTTCGAATCATCAAGAGAGGAGAAAGTTTCTCTTCTCGAAACCATGTGTATAGAAGCTCCAGAATCAATGATGAAGGTGGATGATATTGAAGTGCTAGCAACCAAGGCATGTACTATCTCCTTGTCATCTGAATTTGATCCTCCTTCCCTATTTCTTGCGCATTCAAGAAGGGAGATGTTGTTATTCTCCAGTAGTTGGGTCAACTTGTCAATTTGATTTTTCATACAAGATCTCTCAGGATGATAGCCCTTACTGCAGTATGTGCACTTTCTCATTTCACCTTTGTTCTTCTTCTTTTGGAAGTTCTTCTTGGATCCAGAGGGATCCTCTTGAGAATTTGACTTGTCTCTCTTTTTCTCAGGTGGATTTTTGTTTTTCTTCTCTCCCTTTGAATCCACCCTTGAATCTCCATCAACTAAATCTTGGTCTTTGTAAGGTTTGATGGTGCCCATCATTACCAATTTATCTTGCTCTTGGGTGAGGGATTCCATGAACTCAACAAGCTTAGGCATCTTCCATGCTCATGCTGTCAATTTGGTAGTATGAAAGGTTGAAATAAATATTGAGTACTTAGGACCAAGCTTTGAATGTATGGTCAAGACTAGTTGCTCATCCTTCTTTTCAATTCCACACTATTTTAACTGTAGAACAAGGGCCTTAAACTTGGAAAAGTAGATTTGCAATGATTTGAAGTTGTTGGGAATCAAAGAGATCATCTCATTCTTGAGTTGGTGTCCTCTCATTTCATCTGTATTTCCAAAAATATCCTCAAGCTTCTCCCAAACGTCATTTTCTGATGTCAATCCATCATGATAGAATAGGAGGTCTCTTGAAATTCTCAAGCACAAAATACCATAGGCCTCATCCCTCCTATTGTGCCATTTAATTTTCTCTGCAGCTACATTGGCATATTCCTCAGTTTCCATGGTAACCCTGTAGAGGCCCTTGGCTCTCAAAAAATTCTCCATCTCAGCTTTCCATTCGAAGAAATTGAATGGAGTCAAGATGATCCTTTGAGATTGGTCCATATCTAAGCAACTGTACCCTTCAACTAGAAGAATGTGCTCCCAGTCAATGATGTCAAACCTATAATAGAAATATGGAAGGAGATAAATTGAACTACAAAGGCTGTGATACCATGTGGAAATTGAACCCAAGCAATAGAACAATTAGACTCACAAATTGCTAATCAAACATGAAAAAAATCCACAAAAAGGAGACTAAAATTGGAGCATAGCACAATCCTGTATTGAATAAGTGTACATCATAAAAATTAATCAAGTAATAGGCTTTCCAAATATATAATTACATAATATATTCGAAAGAATAAGGATGTTATTCGAATTGGCCAAAAAGCATACTTACTAAACTAGTCAAAAGCCTCCATAGGTGCATAAATCACTTTCCTAATATGTCAAGATGCTCACAAATTGGATGGATAAGATGTACCAGTTTATAAGTGATGGAAAGATATCAGATCCATGGTTTTGGATGGAGAAAAAGAAGGAGGATGGTTAAGGAAAAAAACAAGACAATTACTCCTAGACTAGCTTTTCTCTTTTTCCTTAAAACTGTTGAAAAGCAACGCATCTTTCAAAAAAGCATAACTGCACTTTTACTATTCCAGAATTACTATAGAGTTGCAAAAAATGATTCCAATATGTTTCTAAAGCGCTCCTTGAGCCTTTTTGGCATGTTTTGACTTATGGTTGCAAGTGGATGCCAACTAGCATAGTAAGGAATCTAGGAATCTAGGAATAAGACAAAAATGATTAATTAATGTCAAATATGGGTAACTATGGATTTGATTATTCTAACACTAAAATTTTAGCCTATTAATGCATAATTCAAAGAAAATAACTAACAATAACCAGACTATGTATTAATATAAATATGTAATTTAAGTCACAAGATACATATCAACCATTATGAAACAAGAATAATAAAGGAATAACTAGAGTCAGGGTACTTATTAGCCTTTAAACTTCCAACAGTTTGGGGAAATTACACATTCCTTATAGCCTTAGACCTTGAACAGTTCCTTGTTCATTCCACAGGCCACCCCTGATCTAGACCAAGCATACTAGGAAATAGTGACATAGGGTTTTGTTCTCTATATTGCTTACTAATTGAGAGTAGCCACAAGTTGTTTTACCAGCTCTATGTAGATCCTACAATTTTATCCCCTTTAACATAGTCCTCCTTAGACTAGCCATATACTATCCAAGGAAAAATTGAGTACTCAAGGAAATACAATTGAACCTTCCAGTGTACTAGGGACCTATCAACACCTTGTAATTTTCCTATGGTTGCAATAGGAAGTCACAGGGGTAACCATGTTAAACCAACCTTTAGACTGCATTCTAACCAATGCAGTTAGAGAGGGCTCTCTCATTGTCACAGTAATATTCACATGTACATATAGATTGGATAAGCATTCATAAGGCTAGATTTATTGTGGTAACAGAGTTGTTTGTATTTAAAATATTGAAAGACAAACATATATTAAACCATTGGGCGATGGATTCACAGTATGAAACATTCAAGGAAATTGTAGTAGATAATGAACGATGATTTTCTCTTATGTATTATGAGGCAAATTAAGTGCAACATTCATCCAAATATCTTCAAGTGGTGATAGGAGAAAGGATAAAATCCTAGTATAGCAAGGGGAATCTATCTATGGATGAATCCCTTGCAACACCTTTAGTAGAATAAAATGATAAGGGAAATGGCAGAGATGGAGCATCTAACTAGGATGAATTCCATAACAACCATTACAAACACATGACAAATGATACATCTGATGAAAAGAGAACTTAGTGAAATGAATTCTTCTCATGCAACTAGAAATCATTTATCACAAATTAACACACATGGAAATGACATAAACAGAGAACACAAAGTAAATACAGAAACTGTGATGAATATCACAACCACATAGAAACATTTCCATTACTACTCCCAAAAATGTTTATAGAGCTAAAATTACGGCACAGAGGCTTAAAAAATATGAAAGTCAAATCAACCCCTTATCCTCCTATGAGGAGGCTATAGTTATAATGCAAAGGATTCTGATACCGACCTCGAAATAGAGCCCAGTTCTGTTACAAAATTTTGGGGATCAAATCCTGAATCATTAACATGAATCTTGACAAAATCCCTGAGCTGGAATATTCTCCACGATTTACACCTACAAAAGGAAATGTGATTTGACAGCCAAGATGGACCAAAAATAGCAACACAACATCCGTGATGCGAGCTTGCTTTATTTGGCAATGATGTCTCAGAGCTAACGGTTTTATTCCTCTTATGCACATTCTGGTGTATAGGATAAATTATCCCTGTGACCTTTTCTACTTCTGACCTTTATGTTCCTTTTGCGTGTGATGATCTTGTTCTGCCTGTGTTCACAGCTGGCTGGAAGGTTTATGTCCCTTCTATGTTTGGCTTCCTGTCTGGTACCTATGTCTCCTGGTAACACTGTTATTTACATAGAACTGTAGAAGACAACCCTATTTTTCGACAGTACTAAATCCTTAATGGTATTACCATTCTCGTCTACTTCTTTTACCAGGAATAGGTCCTTCCTACAGGTTATGCTAGTGCAACACCTCTTTGGACTGACCATCACCTTCAATAGAGTTGGCAATTTGCGTCAACGACAATGATGAAAAATACCTCTTCTCCTTTCTTCCCTAGTCCAAACATTCGTTCAGACCGACCATCCCTAGCAATGGATACTATATATCATGGTAATGGAGTCCACGACCTTATCTGGAGGTTTTGGTAGGACGCTCTTGGGACCGGGAACTCTAGGCACTGCTTTCGTAGTGGTGTCACATTTTACCAGGACAACATTGTCTTCACCAACATCAGGAAATATTTCTAATGTAATGAACATCTTTATACTTCCCTTATTGGCAACAAAAGATATTCCTAATGTAATGAACATCTCTACCCCAATGGTTGGAGCTATTGTAGAGTTAAAGTCCATAAATGATTGAAATCCCACACAGCGCCCAATGGTCAGCAAAACACATCAAACACCAAGATTCTCGAGTAGAATAGTCATTGCAAGTCTCGTATCAAGACCCTCAAGTTCCTTAGCAGGAAAAACCATTAGTCATCCTTGTTCTTCACCAGTATTTACTCAATCTGCCCCTCCAAACAACCCATATTGCGACAATATAACGAGTTGGGCGATGGATTTTCAAAAAAGAGTCTATCAACTCTTCCCACATGCCATCATCAAGTGACATGATGACAACACGAATAGTCACGTGGGATCTTGATATGATTCCTTAGGTGGAGACGCTAGCTATGCCACCCCTTTATGTTGTGACCTCATGATATCATTGGTGGAAGTGACTTTCAGCCTCACTCGTAATCAACCTCAGTTTATCTCATGGTGTGTGGACTTTACATTTGTCACTTCATCGATCCCCTTTGTGATTATTATTGGTATGCCCCAGATTTTCAGTGCCCCTTCTTTTCAGTGCCCCTGCTTCCTCACCGTATTCTAGTCTAGGAAGGACTAGAATACGATGGTCCTTAGGTTGGGAAGGTGGCAATCCCACTGGCTTAGCAAACACACATGTATATCGATCCAAAATTTGTCGGAGATCCAATGGAGTAGTTGAGATTGTTGAAGGTTGCATCTGAATGAAATGGAGCTGAGCGATGATACCATGTGAACTTTTATTAATAATATTTTCCATTCGATGTGAAATGATGAGGCTGAGAGACCCTAGTTGTAAGCCTCGCAATGTGTGTTTGGTACCATTGATTGAAAATTGCATCCAAAGTTTAGCAAAATCCCATAAAATGGGTCCAAGTGTGCGTAACCATTGAGCGCCCAAAACCACATCACATTCGCCTAAGGGCAAGGCAAACATGTTAGAGCACAAGTTATAATCCCCATAGATATGCGCACATTTAGACACTTCCATTTGCAAGGTAAGGTGCCCCCATTGGAAATCATGACGTCAATGCTAAAGCAAGGATGGATGAAACAATTAGCCTGTTTGGCGATCCTTGGGTCAATGAAGTTGTGAGTGCAACTAGAATCAACGAGTATTGTAAGAGGGATTTTTTTGAAGAACCCTCTGACCTGCATGGTTTTTGGGGTGGTGACTCCGGCTAAGGAATGGAGAAATATATTTGGTTGGTTGTCTGGAGCAGGAAGTTGTTGAATGTCATCATCATCATCTATTGGATCCTGAGTATCATAAATTTTTTTAGGTGCGGGTGGAGAATCCACATCCAAGAGATAGAGCTTTTGTTCAACACATCTATGTTCCCGGGTGAATTTCTCATCATAATTATAACAAAGCCCTTTTTCTCAACGTTCCTGCATCTCTGCTTCAGACAAATGCTTGATAGGAGTGGTTTGAGGAGCTAACGGATTTTGGGTTCTTTGGGGAACCATAGCTCTGAATGGAACAAGAGTGGATTTGGAGCATTGTTGAGCCCTGATCTTGTCCTTTGCTAGCTTATCCAACCCTAGGGCTTCCATCATTATGTTGGGGCAGAATATTTTAACCTCAGATCGTATGGAATCCTTTAGACCACTGATAAAAAAAATGAGGTAGAATGCATCAGGCAATCCCTTGGTGTGATTGGCTAGTTTCTCAAATTTTGTCTGATCCTCCTACACAGTGCCAGTTTGGTGAAGTTTGGCGAGTGCTCCTATGAAGTCATCAAAAGCACTAGGGCCAAATTGTTGAAAAGGGGTTGGGAAAAATTTGTCCATTTTGGATCTGCATGAGCCTTGATGTACCAACGGAACCATTGAAGTGCTTCATGTTCCAAATGAAAGGATGCAAGTGGGACTTTATTGACATCAAAATTGTTATGTAGACTGAAATATTGTTTTTCTCTATAAATCCATTCAGTGGGATCATCACCATTAAAGCGAGGAAAATCCAGCTTTGGATCGTGGAAGTTGCTAGACGACGAGAACCTAGTGTTTGCAGAAGACTCAGGTTGGCAGCGGTTGTTCATGGGTGAATGTTGAAGATGGAGGCTGAGAAATTTTTTATCTAGATCCTTGAGTTTGGACTTGATGGTGGCAAGTTCTTCTTCCATTTGTTTATTTGCTTCGGTGTGGGTGACAATCATAAGCAGTTTTTTTCCCCAGGTAATGGGTAGAAAAACAAAAATGGAGAGGGTTTTAGAAAAGGAGATTTTTTATTTGGGAAAAATTCGAGGGGGGGGCAAGCGGGGTGTAATTGGGGTTTTGGACACTTTCTTACGGACAAGAAGCAGAAAATGTGAATTTTAGAGGTGGGATGAAGGAATTGGAAAATTTATAAGAGAGGGACAATGAAGCATAAATAGAAAACGAACACCGTGGAAAAATTTGAAGGCGATTGGGTGAGAATCAAAGAAGTTATGACAAACCCTAAAAATTGACAAATGTGGAATTTCAGCCTTTAGGAAGTGAAATTGGGGATAGGGTGCACAATGAAGGAATATGCAGAATGGTATTACGGGGGTTGCAGTGAAGTTTCAAGGGAAGCAGAGCTAAATCAAGGAAGATATCGCTAAAAATAGTTTTTTTTTTTAAAAGAAATGATCTATGGCGGTGCTAGAAAGCTATGCTTTATCAACAGGAAATGGAGTAAATGATCTGTGACAATTCTAGAATGTTGCATGTTATCAACTATAATTAGATATGGACCCCAGGTATATTCGGATCCCTAATGGTTCTAAGGTAGTCACTCTACCACCAAGGTTGTCTCAGGCTTGAGTATTGGGGCAGTATCCCTCACTTCATGGCATAGGTAAAACTACTAACCTCTTGGCCAAAAACGATAGCTCTTTGGTTTTTCTCATGGATGGGAATCTAGTCAATCTGGTGGGGGTCGTTTCCCTTTTCGCTTGGTAGGTCCTCTCAATGGCCAGCTACTTTGGGGTTCTTGTGGTACTCCTCACAATGAGTTTAGGGCTATGCCCAAGTACTTCCCATAGTTAAGCAGATAGGGTTTAATCCCTAATCTGGATGAATAATACCGCTGCAAGAAGAAGAACAACTGTAAGGCTCACATCGCCAGGAAGCACGGAAGAATTTTTTTTTCCAGAAATTCCAGCCAACGAGCCCAAGAAAGTGTACCAAATGTGGAGAACCTCCTAAAATAAACAATAAGAATGCACGATATAACAGAAATTATGGATCACAGAAGATATTTTATTAATCTCAGGCCACTTCGAGGGGGCAACCTCCTTTGAGAAATCTCAATACAAAATAACTCTTCGATGCTTTCATTAGCCTCAACACATACTTATATACTAATTCTAATCTAAACAACTATTACTCCCCATGAAGGTTGGATAATGCAACATATTAACTGGATGACTTAACAACTATTACTTACTCCCCATGAATGTGGGATAATACAACATACTAATGGGACGACTTACAAAGCATATGCGTCCGACAAAATATACTAACAAAATAAAGAGGGGGGTTGACACAGGTTATTAACACAATACTAATGCTCTGTAGTCCTTAAACTCAACACCGATCATCACAATAAATCTAAATAGACTTGATGTTCCAGAGTCTCTTGAATCAACAACATAATAAATCTAAATAATATTTATGTTCTAGAGTCTCTTGACTCACTATAAAATCATGAAGGTGATTTTAACTCCTTGTTACTTTATTAGTAAGGGTCCAAACTTGGGGATATTACATTCTACCCCCTTAAAAACAACACCATCACATTATTAACACTTCTTAATAGAAATTTTAAAACATAAAAGGGTATTCCTCTTTCATGGCATCTTCCCTTTCCCACTTGGCCTCTTCAAGCCTGAAATGATTTCATTTAACTTTTAGCTGGACAATGACCTGCTTTCAGATATGCACTTCTCTCCTATATAGAATATGAAGGGGATTTGGCATAAAATCCCCTTCTAGTTCTACCTGCAACAAATCCAAATCGATTACATGTTTAGACTCATAAACATAATTTTTAAACAAGGATACATGAAATACATTATGAACCTTAACATGAGCAAGTAATACAAGTTCATAGGCCACATGGCCTTTCTTTTCTAATATTTCAAAAGGCCGACAATATATGGGTGCTAGCTTTCTACACTTTTCTAAACTCAATGAAATTATTTTTGTTTTCACGTTTAGGTAAACTTATTCCCCAGCTTAATACTTTGTATCCCTTTTGTTCTTGTCAGCATAACTATTTTGTTGATCATATGCCTTTTTAAAGTTCCTTTTCACCTTAGTTACCAATTTTTCTAATTCCTTCAACAATTTTATTCCCAACATTAGCCTATCCACCAAACTATCCAAAGTCACATGTGTTCTACATATTCTACCATAAAGTACAAACTATGCAAGGTGTATGTAGTCATCCCAATGGGATGGATTGTGCATAACATACATCAAGAGCATAAGGCTTCAATATATGATTGGTATGTTCTGCTTTTCCATCCATTTGCAAATGATAATCAATTATGAAATTAAGTTGTGTGGCTATCCCCTAAAACAAAACTTTTCAGAAGTTACTTGTGAACTTTGTATTTCTGTTTGAGATAATGTTTTTCGGTATGCCATGTAATTTGAAAAATTCCTTTGGAAATATATCTCCAATGTGGATGTATTTATAGGTTTATTTAATGGGAACAAAGTGTTTATCCTTAGATATATTATTAACCACTACCATGATAGAATCGTTTTCCATCTTACTCATTAGAAAATCTATGATAAAATCTATAATTATCACTTCTTACTTCCATTTTGCAATGGGAAAGGGTTGGAGTAGGACAACTAGGTGTTGATGTTCAATCTTAACGAGTTGACATTCTTGGCACTTGGTTATAAAAAGTGTGACATTAGCTTTTAATTTTGGCTAAAATTAATGTTTCTTAATAGTTGAGATCATATTTTGGTACCCAAGGTATCCTGAATAGGGATGCTTGTGAAATTTTTGTTAGTTTTTCATCACATTTAAGCTAGCATTATGATCTTAGGATCTTTTCACTGAGAGAATAACAAGCACAGCAATAAAACACAAGCACATCACAAGAGACAAGAGACACAAAGAGTTTTCGTCAGGGAAACCATAAAGGAGAAAACCCCACAAATTCCTCTAAGATAGAATCAACACCAAAACAGTAAGAGATCTCCCAAAATAGCAGTAGTCTTCTGTCTAGTCCCAAAATTTCCTTCTCCAGTAGTGCACCACACTTGGGAGAGCAAGTGATGTATTTCACAAGTGATAAATAGAGAGACTCTCACTCTCTATTTATATTCATCTGTTCACTTGAATTGCCTTTTCACACATAGGCTCAACCTAATAATTACTACTCGAGCCTACACCTTAATTAGTGTATAATAACTCAAGTGCCCTGAAACTGTGGGGACTTACATAATGACTTGATATGACTTGATTACATTATTAATCCTCTCGATCGAAACATCGGGGCATGACCACATGACTCAAATACATAATAGAGACATCCCGGAATAAACATCGGGTTACAATACATAAGATACATAGAAGAATACATTCCGAAGTTACATATACATCAACACTCCCTCTTAACTAGGAAGGTATTCTTTCGACACAATTTTCAGCACTGGTATTCTTCTCTGTATCAACTGGATCATCTCGTCTTCAAGTCATCTTCGTCTTCAAGTCATCTTCATCTTCAAGTCATCATCAGATCTGGATCATCTCTCGATCTGGATCATCATCGAACATCATCACTAGATCTGGATCATCTCTCAATCTGGATCATCATCACTGGACTGGATCTGGATCATCACTCGATCTGGATCATTACTGCTGGATCATCATTACTGGATCTGGATCATCACTCGATCTGGATCAATACTGGTTCTATCTCATGATTCTTCTTGTCATAGGAAGTTCTACAGAGCCAGCCCTTTTTCATGCTGGTTGTAGGCCTACCCTTGTGTAGGTCTTTGCCCAACACTTATATCTGACCTGCTCATCAGAAAGGCACGCCCAACACTCACATCTGATCATGTAGTAAACTACAATCCCATCAGAAAGGCCCTGCACTCACATTCACCAGCATGATAGGACACACCTACTATCATCTGTGAAATGGCTCAGCACTTACAACCACCAGCATGATAGCACACACCTACTATCATCTGTGGAAAGGCATAGTGCTCACATCCACCAGCATGGTAGGACACACCTACTACCATCTGTGGAAAGGCTCAGCACTTACAATCACCAGCATGGTAGGACACACCTACTACCATCTGTGAAAAGGCTCTGCACTTATAATCACCAGCATGGTAGGACAAACCTACTACCATCTATGAAAAGGCACTGCACTTATAGTCACCATCATGATAGGACACACCTACTATCATCTGTGAAATGGCACAGCACTTACAGTCACCAGCATGATAGGACACACCTACTATCATCTGTGAAATGGCACAGCACTTACAGTCACCAGCATGATAGGACACACCTACTATCATCTGTGACAAGGCTCAGCACTTACATCCATCCATGCGGGAACACATCCTACTCACAATGATGGAAGGGCATGCACTCATATCTGATCATGAGGGGAACACATCCCAACAATCATATCATAATGGCCCCCAGTCCTCCTCGACTGAGCTACCTGGTAATTGACCAGGTGCTTCCATTATCCTAGAGAATGGCAGTTTCCCTTACATCCGACCTGCTCGTCGGAATGGCCAACACTCACATCTGGCATGGAAGGAACTTAATCCTTTAGCCATGAATAGAATGGTTCAGCCCTTACATCTGATCAAGTGGGAACACATCCCTCTATCACATCAAAATGGCTACTCAGTTCTTACACTGAGTGTTCCTGGTAACTGACCAAGTGTCTCCATTCCTAGAATGGCAATTGCTCTTACATCTGTCCTGCTGGATAGAATGGCCAGCACTCATATCTGACATGGAAGGGAGCAACCCTACCACCATGTTAGAATGGCTCAGCCCTTATCTCTGACCTACTCATCAGAATGGCTATGGATCTCAGCACTCATATCTGACATGGAAGGAACCAATCCTCTCACCCTGACAGAATGGCTTAGCCCTTACATCTGACCATGGAAGGAACCAATCCTCTCACCATGTCAGAATGGCTATGGGTCTCATCACTTTCTTTGGGAGGAAGCCTTGATCTGGAGAACACCAAGTCTCTCTCTAAATTACTCGAACTTCATCCTAGCCAATGGCTTTGTCAATACATCACCTATCTGTTCCTCCATCGCAACATACATGAGCTTCACTGCTCCTCTCTGCACCATATCCTTGATATAGTGATACTTGATCTCGATATGCTTCGACTTGTCATGAAACACTGGATTCTGTGACAACTTCACACAACTCTGGTTGTCACAATGTATACAAGTAGCATCTAACTGGAGATCAAATATATCAGACAGTAGCTTCCGCAGCCATACTACCTCACAACTAGTTGAACAAGTTGCGACATACTCTACTTCAGCCATACTCAGTGCCACACAGGATTGCTTCCTGCTAAACCAAGAGATCACACCTGATCCCATACTGAAGCAACATCCCAAAGTACTCTTCCTGTTGATGGCACTACCTGCCCAATCTGAATCAGCATAACCTTCTAGGTTAATCTTCTGATTCACATCGTACTTGAGCCCATAATCAATTGTACCCTTCAGGTACCTCAGAATATGCTTTGCAGCTGTCAAGTGAACACTCCTTGGATCTGTCAAGTACTGGCTCAAGGTGTTCATAGCAAAGCAAATGTCTGGTATCGTGTTCGTCAGGTACATCAATGACCCAATCATCTGATGATACATCGTAGAATCAACCGACTCTTGACGAAGCATCACTCAATAGCTTCAGGTTCGATGCCATAGGTGTGGCCATCGCCTTGCAGTCCATCATCCCAAACCTCTTCAATATCTCTACTGCATACTTCCCTTGTCTAAGGAAGATCCCATATGTACTCTGCCACACCTCCATACCTAGAACAGTAGTGCATCGACACATAACAGGAGCATCACTGGTCTTCCACCTTCAACCTTGGATCAAAGGTTGGAATCTGCTTCACTCTTAGTAAATCCTAGAATCATCAGTAATCTGCCCATCCTGTCGTACCATGTCGAACCTCAGGATCTTCTGCAATCACTTCCTCTGAAGCGGAGCATCATACTCCCTCTGTCTTCCGTACTCTATGCACTGAAACATTCTGTTCTGGAGTGACAAGTAGTATCCATAGCTACTAATATTCTATGTGACCATCTAGTGTATAGACTTGCATCTTCAACAAAGGTTAAGATCTTCATCAATCTCATCATGTATGTGTTTCAACTCTTACTGGCTGCAAATGTCTCTTTGTAGTCTAGGCCTTCCTTTCGTGAGAAGCCTCATGCTACGAATCTTGCTTTGTATCCCACGATGTTTCCATCTACTGCATGATGGAACTATGAACTTCTCTTCAGGTCTCGATACTACGCCCAGACATCATTCTTCTTGAACTGATCTTCCCTTTCTTCTTGGTGGCTGGAAGGTTCTGCATCAATGATGTCACTGCACTCATCATATTATTCTTTGTCTTTGAACTGTCGTCACTTGTTCTTCGGAACAAGTCTTCATTTTTCTTTGCTTGTAGGCGATTACGTATGCGATATTTCCTACAATTCAAATGCAATTGTATGGTTAGAAACATTTCATAAGGAATATTTATACTGGAAAACACTTATGCATAAATATATGATCATGCAACATTCATCCATATCTCATTGAAAATTTCTAGATGCCTTCCATCTCTACCAGGACAACATTGAGATTGTGCACTAATCCAATATGTCAGCAAAGAGGTTTCATTCTAGATAAGTAGCAATGGAGAATTTGTATAGCCCCATGAGCTACTTACCCATCACATGCATATTAGTAGTATTCTGTCATTAATGCAAACATCCTATCATGCATAATACAATAACTGAATATAAACAAATGCATAACAAAATAATATAATGAAATGACAATTGAATACTTATCTTTATTTGTTTTGAGGGTAGACTCCTTCTTGAGCCTTCAGCTTCATCGTCTTCTTCATTCATAATAGCATCATTTCTTATCCAAAAGCTAAGGTGGATAAGAAGTTCTTCAAGAGTTGAGTTTTTCATATTCCTCATTGATTGAGGGATCTTCTTTTGGATGGCGATATCTTGATCTTCAATTGCACCCCTCTTCTCTTCTCTTCTTATGATTCAAGCTTCTTCTTCTTCCCAAATTTTGCTGAAAGTAATCACTTCCTTCTGGAACACACTCCTTGAATGAATTCCATGATCTTGGGAGGCCATTCAAGGTGGCCATCATCACTTCTGCATTCTTCACTTTTTCTTTTACCGCTTCAAGTTGTTCTTGATTTGAGAGACTCTTATGACTGCATGGTCTCTGCATTCTAGATCTTCACATTCTTCAACTGGATTCTTTAGGTCATATTCTGATTTTTGTTCTTCCCTTCAAATAGCTTGAAATTCTGTTCTACAACCCCATTCTGTTGTGGATTATAAGGAGTTGACAACTCCCTCTTCATCCCTGCTTCTTTGCATAGCTCTTTGAATTCATTCGAAGTGAATTCTCCACCATTATCTGTTCGAATGGTCTTGATCTTCTTTTCAGTATGGTTCTTGATCAAGGCTTTGTTTTTCATAAAGTAAATCCATGTCTTTCTAGAAAAATCATCAATAAAAGAAACATAGTATGCATACCCACTTAGTGATTTTGATGACATTGGATCGCATACATCGGAGTGGATGATTTCTAGAATGTGTTTGGCTTTGCTTTTGCTGCTAGGAAATGTCTTCTTTGTATTCTTCCCTTTCGCACATCCTTTGCAAACTCCATCATGCTTTGTTTGGAATGCAATAGGTAGTGCTCTGTAGTGCACATGTGCAAGCCTTCTATC
>LPNX010566165.1:0-31127 GCA_001517045.1 Pseudotsuga menziesii | reverse complement strand
TTCTGGATGGTTCATCATCCTCTGCAGCATGAGCATGATGTCTTCTTTGGCCTCATCTCCCTCTGAAACTGGAACCTCTATACTCATGTAGGTGTCCAATCAAGTTTCTTCAAAGAGATCAAATAATTCTATGCTTGGAAGTTTTCAACTTCACCAAGCTTATCATCAAGCTATTGTGATAGATCATATTGAAATGAGAACCTCAAATGGAAATACAAAAGATTAGATCTTACCTATTTGAGGTGTCCGTCCTTGTCCCGGAGTTTGCTGATCTAGGGTTTGTCATAGAAACCCTAATTTTCAAAACTTGGAAACTTTCAGATCTGATTGGAAAAACAGATAGATATCTTCAAATGGAGCTGTCCAATGTACTCCTTTTCTAAAAACAGTGGAGGGAAGCTCCCGAAACAGGAAGCCCTAAATTACTGATTTCTTCTGCAGAAATTCCTGTTACTGTTTCTGTGATATCTCCGAAATTACTAATCCTATATGTCTGAAATTTTGCACTGAGGTAACCTCACATGTCCATGATCCAACACCACAGGTTTCATCAGAATTTGTTTCACCATTTTGGATTTATGATCCTTTTCCCAAGGTGTCCTGTTACAGGACTGTTCAAAACAGCAAAGTTGTATGGCATGCCACGTGTCACTGGTTCATCTTCTGAGTCTGATATTCAGACCACCGAAATTACAGTCTGTGCTATTTTTGGAACATCTTCAAGAATTTCATTTGGACCTCTGTAGCTCAATATATTACAGATCTCCCCAGATATCCTGTTCAGGGATGAATTCTGGAAGAGGCTCGAACCCTAACTTGGAGAGATCATATCACCTGGAGCACAGTGAATCTGAGTCTGATTTTTGGACACAGGATTCATCATGATATTATATTTGGCCCCTGTAATTTTCATATTTTGAGACTTCATCAATCTTGGAATATAGTGACTGTACCAAAACTTAGCAGTTTTAGTATTTAGGGTTTCTCCTAGCTCAGCGTCAAACTAGGGTTTGACTTTCCTAGAGTTTTACCCAACCAAATTTCTTGATCCAGTTCTCTAAACTTCGGTTTTGATGAGGATAATAACCTTATTCTGGTCTCACTAAAAAATTCATCTTCTATAGAAATCCCTAATTTCCGCATCGAGGACTGAAAATGCTTGGAATCAAATTCCGCTTCGATAGAACAGTAAGAGATCTCCCAAAACAGCAGTAGTCTTCTGTCTTCTGTCTAGTCCCAAAATTTCCTTCTCCAGTAGTGTGCCACACTTGGGAGATCAAGTGATGTATTTCACAAGTGATAAATAGAGAGACTCTCACTCTCTATTTATATTCATCCGTTCACTTGAATTGCCTTTTCACACGTAGGCTCAACCTAATAATTACTACTTGAGCCTACACCTTAATTAGTGTATAATAACTCAAGTGCCCCGAAACTGTGGGGACTTACCTAATGACTTGATATGACTTGATTACATTATTAATCCTCCCGATCGGAACATCAGGGGATGACCACATGACTCAAATACATAATAGAGACATCCCGGAATAAACATCGGGTTACAATACATAAGATACATAGAAGAATACATTCCGAAGTTACATATACATCAACAATTTTGTCTAAACTTTAGATAGAATATTATTTGTTTATGGTACATAAAATCTATTTTTAGACCATAATAAACTATCTCATTAAGTATATAGTCTATATGTTGTTGTCCAAGCCCGTTTTCCTAAAATTTCTTAGTGATTTCTGCATAAAAATTGTCATTTTTAGTTGTTGTCTTGATTCTGTCACGTGGATCAAAATTGATTTGACTAACTGTTATTTCATATACCACATTTAAGTTTGTGACTTAATGCATCAAAAACCTTATTCTCCTTCCCCTTTATCCGTTTGACCTCAAAATTATATTCACTTAGAAAAGATAACCATCTAGCTTGTTTAACATTTAAATCTTGTTGTTCAAAGATATATTGTGAGCTCATGTTGTTCATTTTCAGAAATAATTTTTTTTTCAAATTTTCAAATTTTCAAATTTTTGGAAATGGGGAAATTCCATATATCTCTATGCTTATATAATTTTTACATGTTTATAAGCAAATAATTTTTTAGTGTTCATAAGCATTTCCTTCTTCAAATTCCTTTTGAAATAAGGACTCCTCACCAAATTAATCCCTTCCACAATTAGAAAGTTAGAAACATCTATGTAGGAATTGTTTATGGGATTGTTCCTGATTTTGGAGGGTAGAAAATCAAACTTCATTTTTTTCCTCTTGATGGTGGATCATGGATGATCCACCATTATGATAAAGTTTGGAAAAGCACCCACTCCAAAACCTTAAAACAGATGTCAAACCTCAATCAGAAAGGTAATTAGATAAATTTCATATGTACATAGGGTTTGTGACCTATTTGAGTTGTAGGGTGAGAGGAAATCATAGAGAAATTTGATTTCTTAGATATTAAAGGGTTTCTTGGATCGTCTCTATTTAGATTCCATTATTCTACTTGAATTTTTCTTTTTTCATTCTTCTTCATGATTTAATGGCATCATCTAGTCTAATTGCCACCATGGAAGAGACCTCAGGATAATGTAACGATATAGGACTGTCCTCTTTGGGGTAATATCCCAAAGTTGTAAAGCTTGCAAGGAGGTGGATTCTCTAGTCTATGTTTTATATTTTGTTTTCAAGTTTCTTTGCAGTTTCCAATCTTTGTTCTTCCAAGCCCATTCCAACTATTTTGGCCATTTCGTAAGCATTACTATAAGTTAATTTCATTTAGTTTTTGTGTGGAAGGATTTACCAAAGCTCTGATACTCAAGTGATATTTATTTTTTCATTCTTTTTCATGATTTAATGGCATGATCTAGTCTACATGCCACCATGGAAGAGACCTCGGGATAATGTAATGATATAGGACTATCCTCTTTGGGGTCATATCACAAAGTTGTAAATATTTCATTAGAGAAAATTTCAACTCAAAATGGGCCTCCTAAGGAAAATTAATAAAATAATAGTTAAAATAATAAAATAATATTTATTCATTTTGGAGGAAGAAAAGAAAAAACTACTTTTTTGTTCGTGTTTTCAACATATCTCCCTGTGCTTTTACTCAAATTTTGATTGGGAGATCTTGTTAGATGTGGAATTTAATTCCACATCCAATGAGTACCCACTCGACATACTTTTGATAGGGCCCACTATCCCAAAAACAAGAAATACCTGAAAAAATGTGATGAGGATGTCATCATCATGTTTTTTTCAGGTATTTCTTGTTTTGGGGGTAGAGGGGCCTGTCAAAAGTATGCCAAGTGGGTACTCATTGGATGCGGAATTAAATTACGCATCCAATGATCTCTCCCAATCGAAATTTGAGTAAAAGAACAGGGAGATATGTCGAAAATACGAACAAAAAAAGTAGTTTTTTTATGACACCTATCCCCAAATTTATATTAAAAAATTGTTTAAGAGGTGCTCCCTTTTTGAATTTTAAACAATTTTGATTTGCTAATACATGATGACATGGAATTTGTATTATTTTTGGAAGGCCCATTTTAAACTGAAAGCTCCTCTAATGTAAGGAGGCGGAGTTTCTAGTCTATGTTTTATATTTTGGTTTTTGGTTTCTTTGCAGTTGTCATTCCTTGTTCTTCCAAGTCACTTTCAACTATTTTGGTCATTTCACAAGAATTACTATAAGTTAATTTCATTTTATTTTTGTGTGGAAGGATTTACCAAAGCTCTCATACTTAATTTATATTTGTTTTTTCATTCTTCTTCATGATTTAATGACATCATCTAGTCTACATGCCACCATGGAAGAGACCTCAGGATAATGTAATGATATGGGACTATCCTCTTTGGGGGCATATCACAAAGTTGTAAATTATGCAAGGAGGTGGAGTCTCTAGTCTATGTTTTATATTTTGGTTTCCGGTTTCTTTATAGTTGTCAGTGCTTGTTCTTCCAAGTTCCTTTCAACTATTTTGGTCATTTCACAAGCATTAATATAAGTTAATTTCATTTTGCTTTTGTGCAGAAGGATTTACCAAATCTTTGATACTCAAATGAACGTTCATGTTTTGTAGAGTTTGGCTCGTGATTGAGGTCTATAAAGTAATAGAAAAGGTAGAATATATATTTCCACTAAGGGAATAACATCAAGTAACCACAACCATGGAAATGAGGACTTGGAGAAGAGTTGGATCTCCTTATACTCTTCACTAAACATGTTCAAACCATGTATTCGAGGAGTCAAGAAAGAAAAAAAATAATGTCAAAATGTTTGATGTTGTAAGGAGAGTCGAGGTGGATAGCAAATTGGACAAATACATATAACATCCCCCCCTTTTTATCATAAATGGATAATGATATTTTATATTAAATTGGATAAGGAGGATCCTAAGCACCCCATAAATAACAAAATAGGTCCAATTCAATATTTTTTGGCCATATAAGCATAGTTTTGTCAAAATTTTCTTCAACCATGTACATCCAAAATGTAATCTGAGTTTTCAAAAAGAGTCTACTACTATACTTCTGAATAAACTAGTTTAAAAGTAAATTGCATCAAAATTAGATATGTAAGTAGCTAGATTATATCTGAACTAGGTTAAATTTTCCTTCCTCCAATGATTGGTTTCCATCAATCTGATCTTGAACTAGAGAAATTGGATAATCGAACCTTGCCACAGTTGTTTGTTGGATTGTATCCTCGTTCAACTCCTTTGAAGATGAATATTCTCCTATACTGGATTGACTCCCTTGGTTGAACTCTAGGATTAGGTTTAGGTGCAACACTATTTATTTTGCTAGATTTTCAAGCTTATCCCCTTACTTCTCCACCTTGGACTCTAGGCGATCTTGTCTCTGATCCTGAAGTTCAATGTGACGCTAATGTGTTCGATGGCCTATTCCATTTTTCCTACCTAGATCTTTTTGATGTCTAAAGTGACTCAAGAAAAGTGCAAAATATGTCTTAGAATAGGTTTCAGAAAAGAGAAAGCGAAAACTCCAAGTTGGGCACTACAAATATGCCAAATATATCATGCAAAACAATTTTAAAAAGACCCCAAACAATGATATGGATGAGCCTCAAATAGTAGGGATTGGACACCAATTAAGAGGTCAAGTTTAGCCATAAATATCCCTCTCAGTTAATTATTGCAGCCAATCTCTCAATAATTTGATCAAAGAGACATAATCCTTTTCACTATTCTTATACTTACTGTCATCTATACTGTATCCTTTACACTAATCTTCACACAGAACCTGAAGAACTGAATTGAGACCTCTGAATACTTAATTCCTAATCCATGAAGGGTCATTAGTGAGATATACTATATGCACTAAACTTCAAATATAATTTCGTTGGATAAAATACCTAAATAGGCATGCATTTTAGGTGTTACGGGTTCCATATTGATTTTAGATGGAGACTGTGTATTGGAATAAACAAATTTTGTCCTTTTAATATGGCAAAATCATCACTAACAAAGCACTTTCTTGTAGAGTTGCATGGTTGGTTATGAAGACTAGATAGGATTCCTTGCATATTCATTCTTTGAGCTCAACACTTGAGAAGGTGAACATTCATGTTATGAATGCGGAATTTATAACCTTTGTTGAGGATTTTTTTCCACATGAATATGAATTTCCTTGTGTTAAAAAAATTAAGTACAAAATAAGAGTGCGAGTGTAATAATTCCACATCAGCAACAATTGTGAGGTGATGGTGGTTTATGAAGTACTAGTTGCACCGAAATCTTTTCCAATCCAGAAGTTGTCTTTGTGGTGCCTAGTTCACTATGCATGGGGTTTCATTCCAAAGTTCAAGAAATTTTGTAGGTGGTCAAACTCCAACTTCAAGGGTTTTGGGATTACTATTGTAATACCTTGGGATGGGTTTAAGTAATGTCTCTTTAGTTCCTAGGATAAATTGGGTCTCCCTCTAGATAATTTTATTCAATTTTGTTTCCTCCTAGTAGGGTTTTAGGTGCTATGGTCCTCTCCTACTTTTTTTTTGTCATCCAAGTCTTCCCCTTCATCTGCTTGGAGAGTCTCAAACTGGTTATTGTTGACTTTTTACTGCAATCCACAATTCTTTTGGCAATTTCTTGGAAATTTTATCCATTAAGGTTAGAATCCTTCTCATATGTCAAGAGTCTTGTTAAGTATCTTGAATTCTAGCAGATTATTAAATGGGAGGCTAGATTTTCATAATTGAGTTACTATACATAGTTACAATTTAATTTAATTTCAAACTTTCTCTTTGTCAACCCCTTGGGTTTTCCTAAAGGTTACATTAGAATTTCTAGCGTTGTTGAAAGTTACAATAGGGTTTTTATGAATTCTAAAGGTTACATCGGCTTTTCTATTTGTTTTAGTTTTGGAAGTTAAGTCAATTATTTCCTCTGATGAAATTGAGCAAGCACTCACCAGAATTATCCATTATTGTTAATATCACTTTATTGATTCCGTATTTCCATTTTGGATAATTTTGTTTCAAAACATGGTTTATGCCATATTGAGTCTTATTTTAAGAATTTATAGAAATGTATGCAATAACCTGCTATGAGAGAAAAATATGTAAAACAACTCTTTTCTTGAATTAGTAAAGAAATAATCTCTTAGAAGTGAAAGGCTCATGTCATTTTTGATTCTTGAGTATTGAGGTTTTCAAAAAACAACATTGTAAATAATTTTTCCAAGAATTGAGTTTAGATCTTCTGGGGATTTCACCTATGTTTCCATTTTGTTACAATTGGAAGTATTAGGGAATATTTATACCTCTATAGTATTCTACCAAAAGAAAGGAACTGACTCCAAAGAAAAAGTGTGTTACTCATATTGAACTAAATATTTTTTGCACATGAGTTTCCACACCCTACACAATTCCATGAGGAATCTCGTCCCACAGGTAAAAAAAAAAATCTTCAAAAGTTACAGATCCTCTTCCACTAATTTACCCTCACCTTGGGAGAAAATTCTTGTATGATAAGGACAACACCATACAAGACAACATAAAATACACTTCTTATTTTCCTATTGATGGTCATTGTTAAGCTTAGTATTTCCTAGCCAATGACTTCTCCTTTTGCTGATCCACTGTTAACGTTACACTATTTCTATGTTGTGCATGGGGTGGGTTTCATTCCATAACTTGGGGAATTCAATGGATAAACAATGAACATGCTAAAAGAATATGCATTTGTCCTATGGACCAATTCAAATCGTTTATTTTTCTGTTGATAGAAGGGTTGCTTCTATGGAGCTTGTCTTCCTTTAATGACTATAGTGTACTTACAAAGTGACCAAGAAATGTAGATTACAATTGGATAAAATAGAGTTTGACAATTCATTAACCTTCCGTACTTACCAATAGAGTTGGGTTATCTATATTTAAATCCATAGTCGTTTCTCTACCTATTGGTTGTCTTGGATGTTTTGCACAATGTAGATTCTCAAGTACATTTCTTTATTATTGACTATATGTGGCTAGTAGAATTATCTTTGCAACTTGTCACTGATAGTATTGACCTCAAATTGCATTCCATTTTTGGAATGGTGTGCTTCTTTGATAAAACTCTTTCTATCTCCCGTATTAGATGAGAAGAAGGTACCGAGGTGATATAAATAGCCATCCATTGTTGCATTTTTTTAAGGAAAAGAAAAGTTTCATATGTATGAAATAGAAAAGAAAGTATAATAGATACCCAAGATAGATTTGGCCACATAGAAAAGAAAGTATAATAGATACCCAAGATAGATTTGGCCACTCTTTTCATGACTTGTTCATGTATTTGATGACTGAAATTGTTCTAGATCGCAAATTTGCGCCACCTTTATAGAAGGTTATGGAAGAAAAAGATAGAAAATTACAGAGTTCTTACTTGGATTAATTTGGGAATTTCCTAAACATATGATGCAGAGTTTGGGGGATTTATAGTCAATAACATATGTAATCCATCAAGGTTGATCAACTGGATTTGTCCCAATACCTCCACTATTTTTCTTCAGGTAATGCATGCCTTATTGCCACAACTGCATTTTCCCACTTAGATTTTAAGCATGGTTGTATTTAGATTTTATTGTATTTTCTTATAATTACAAATGATGCAATCTTGGTGTTAATATTTTTTATTTCCCCAATTATTAAAGGGTTTTAGCTCAATGGAAGATCATTTTGTTTACAAGAAGGAGGTTGAAGGTTTGATTCCTTCATGCCCTAATGATATTGCAATATTGATATTTTTAATAAAATATATTTTATTATGATTTATTATGGCTATAGGGGGGGTTTCAAATTGTTTTTGTATGTTTCTACGAGGGGGGGTTCTAAACTGACTTCATATGTCACTACGAGGGGGGTTAAAAACTTATCTTGTATGTTACAACGAGTGGGGGGGTTCAACCCCCCCCTCCCCCTTGTAAGTTTATATGAGGGGGATTCATAACCACCCCCAAAGGTTTGTAAATATTTTTAGAGGGGGTTTCGAACCGCCTCCATAGGTACCTACGAGGGGGGTTTATAACCGTCCCCAAGGTTTTGTAATATATAATTTTGGGGGGGTTTTGAACCACCCCCAAAATTCACTTTTAGCGTCAGTTTTCATCTCTTCTAGAACCTCCCTTAAAAGTACAAACTTTTAGTGTCAGTGCTATTGGGGGGTTTTGTTAAGACCGCCCCTAAACGTTTGTAATAAGGGGTTTTAGGGGGAGTTTAGAACCTATCTTGTAGGAACCTATGAAGGGGATTTGAAACCAGTCCCGTAGGAACCTATGGGGAGGGGGGCTTGGAATCACCCCCATAGGTGTTTATGAGGGGGGTTTAGAACCATCCTTAAAATCCACTTTTTGGGGCGTTTATAACCGCCCCCAAAAGTCACTTTTAGGGACAGTTTTGATCTCTTCTAAAACCTCCCCTAAAAGTCCAAAAATTTAGCATCGATGATATTAGGGGAGGTTTTGTAAAGACAACCTCCAAATCCAAACCACCCCCAAAAGTGAATTTTGGATGCAGAAGACAACCCCCCCTAAAAGTCAAATTTGTTGTAGTTAAAGAATCAAGATCATTCTCCTCAAGAATATTGATCATCGTCGCCTTCCATGTATTGAAGTTGGATGTTCCTTTGAGTCCATCTTCTGGTCAAATCACTATAGAAGCCATTGCTTCAAGCTCTTTCTCAATGCTTCAAGATCTATGGAAGATTATAGTGTTTGCATAAAACTAAGCTCTTTCACGCCTCGCTCTGATACCATGTTAGTGATTGAGAAAAATATGAAAATAATTGAACTTTAAAACTTTAATCCACAATAAAAGTGCACATAAAACTCATCAATAATCCAAAGACATAAATCAAACCATAGAACACACGATATACCGTGCAAAAACCCTCCACTTATTAGGAGGATAAAAAAAAAACAAATAATCTTATAGTATGATTGGTAATTGGCAAAGAACGATTACAACATAATGGCATATTACTTTCACTGAGAGCACCAGAGAGTGAAGATCAAATGGAACACTGTATCTAACTTGCTAAGTGCATATCACTTTAATAACAAGCCAAATTAGGTTATAAAACAAAAATAGAATGGTTGCATGCATCAGTAACTTGTTAACACTTAGAACACTTTTTTGTCTTCAATCATGCGCCCCCCATTGACTTGGTGCTAAGATGACACTCCATAATTATCTCCCACAAGAAGATATGTGCCTTCCATTAATTAACTAACTCTAACTGATTTGTTAACTGAGTGTAATGAGCTAAATTGAATGGTATTGCATGCAACTGAGTGTAACTGAACATGACTGAATGTAACTGAACAAAACTGAATGTAACTGAACAGAACTGAGTGTAACTGAACATAACTAAATGTAACTGAACAAAACTGAATGTAACTGAACAGAACTGAGTGTAATTAAACATAATTGAATGTAATTGAATAGAACTAGCATTTTTCTAGTAGTGTCATAAAAAACCACTTGCATAAATTAAGGATTTGATTCCTTAATTAACCTAATCATAACTAATACTCAACTAATGTCTTATCAATTTGAGTTCACTTGGTGTCAACATAGGTAATTCGAATTCTCTCTCCATATTTGTGCTCATATTAATTTTCTGTGCATGGTCCATATGTCTTTTCATTAATTCTATATCACATCATACTCATAATATTTTTTCTGAACTCATGATCATATTTATTACCCTGGGTCATATAGTCACATGCTAAAGTAAATCACTCTAGGGGTAGTTAATCCCTAAAGAAGACTTGCAGCACCTGTTAACCATGACTAGCCATACATCACATAGTATATCATGGAGAATTAATACAACATAATTCATGTGAACTTAATACACATAAGTTACGGACTCGACACAAAAATTATCAGACCTCAACATAAGGTCATGATCTTAACCATAAGATTCTAGTACAAGCATCTCTCTCGAATATGATAATGTCATGTGAACTTAATACAATATAAGTTCCAAACTTGATACATCACAAGTCTCATACAATCTCATGTGCATACAATCTATGTTGTAATTAGATTCATATCAGACACATGTGGTAGGCTTAGATTGGGCCTCAAACCCCCCTAGGTGGACCAATAAACTCCAAACCCACCTCAAATGGTCACAAATGGCCATGTGAACATTGGGGAATCATGCTTGGTCATAAATAAGGGTCAGGTAGGCATGTTTAATTGCATGAGTGAGTGGGAATGGCTCTAGGAAGTCATAAATGGTCCAAAATAGCAAAAAACACTCAAATACAATGCATGGGAGCCTCAGATCAAACCATATCCATGATTTAAGGAGTGGGAGCACCACAAGGGAACAAAAGGTCATTAATGAGGGTTCCCAATCTCCTGTTTTACCAAAATGTGGGTGGTGGGTGCAATGAATGGTCCAAACCCCCTAATAACCTTAGGAAGACACCATAAACCAAGTTTGGACTATGCAACAGAAGTGAAAATGAATGAGACTATGCTCCTAGGTGGTATGATGACTATGCTACTATGTGGTATGATGTTATAACAAACCGCATTAAGCCTAAATTAGTGTAACCACATCAAAATTTGAGGCCTTGGAAACTAAGGCTCAAGTCACCTCTTAAAAAAATCATTTGTCCATATAACCAAGGTTAGAAGGAAAACCACATGGTTATAAAACCTCCCCTCTAAAATGGACAAGGAGAAAAATATGAGAGTAAATTCCATCCATAACCATGTGTCACCCAATCCAAGAATTGATCTCGTATAGGTGAATTTCTTCTCTATGAAGCTCTTGGTGAAGATGTCAGCAGTTTTCTCTGCAGATGGGCAATACTGCAATGGTATCACCTGCTCATGCACCAAGTTCTTGATGTAGTGCATGTGAATCTCAATGTGCTTGGTACTCGATCTCTTGAATGGATATGTGTATATCTTGATTGCACTTTTATTGTCACACCAATTGGCAGTCATTGAATCAAATGCAAAACCAAGTTCTCTAAGAATGCCTTACAACCACATACATTGTGTAGTTGCATTCACTACTCCTTTGTACTCAGCGTCAGCTGATTAAAGGGATATAGTGTGTTGTTTCTTAGTTTACCATCATATGGGACCATGTGCAAGCATTAATACATAACCTGGAGTGGACTTCATGTTAGTGGAATCTCCATCTAAATCAAAATTAGTAAATCCAACTAGTTCTAGTAGAGAACTAGCAACATAGTGTATCCCGAAGTGTTTGGTTCCTTGCAGATAATGAAAGATACTTTTAGAATAATTCAAGTGGATCTCATGAAGCACCTACATATATATTTCAATATCACCTACTTCATAATCCAAATCAGGTCAAGAGTGTGTGAGGTACAACAAGCTCCCAACTAGTTGCCTATACAACGAGTTGTCCACCAATGGAGATGAACCAAAATAACCTAGTTTTACTCCTGAAAGAAAGGGACACCTGGATGATTTAAATTCATCTAGTTTAAAAATTAATAACAGGTCTGAAGCATACTTTTATTTGCTGACATTATTACTTGCATCAAATTGCTCAATCTCCAAGAAAAGAAATTGTTTCAACAATCCTAGGCCAGTCATAGAAAATGCATTGTGAAATGACGACTTAATTGAACCTATATCGACAATGAAAATTCTATTGATCAAAATACCATCAACATATAGCACTATTATATGAATAGATTCATATAAATTCTTAAAATACACATTAGTATCATATTTACATCTTTTGAAGCCTTGTGAGAGAAGAAAGTTGTGCATCTTGGCATACCAAGCCCTGTGGGCTTGCTTGAGTCCATAGAGAGACTTATTCATCCTGCAAAAAGAGAATGATCATGGATTAAACCTTTAGGATTCTGCATATAAATATCCTCATGAAGATCACCATGAATAAAATCACTCTTCATATCGATATAATGGTGCACCTCCCATCGCTTAGATGCATCAATGACCAAAACTATCCTGATAGAATCCATCTTTGCAACCAATGCAAATGTATTTGTATAGTCCACTCCATGGAATTGATAGAAGCATTTGTAAAACAACCTGGACTCATACTTCACATATGAAACATTATCATCCATATCGGTCCTATAAACCCACTTACATTGAACAACTCCCAAGTTTCATTGTCTTACAAAGACTTGAAAAATTATTGATGGATGTTTGTGATATTGGGTCATGTGATGCTTCTTAATATTAATTTGTATCATATCCAACCATCATAAAACACCATTTTGGAAAATTTGAATCACAAGTGGAGAAAGCATTGTGAAACTAAGATCTAGTCTTCCTAGATTCTAATGGATCTCCAACAAGATCACTAGCTGCTTGTATAGTTTTATTAGCCCATTTTGGAACTATGGGTGAGTCATGGTATGAATTTATGTCATCATATTCATATTCCATATCATAATTATAAAAATCAGAAAGAGAAACATCACTTACATCATAATTGAGTGGAGGGTGTGAGCAATCCTCCTCTACTAGCTCAACCTATTGCATGGGCTCTTCTTCGAACTATACACTTCTCTCAATGAATGTTTTCTTAGATGAAGGATAAAATAGATTGTATCCCTTTTCATATTCAGCATATCAAACCATTATTGACTCCTTTATTTGAAGTTTCAAGTCTTTTCTCTTCTCGAGAGGAATTCTATCCCAAGCCTTTGACCAAAAAATCCTGAAATGAGAAACATTGGGCTTGTGACCTCTCCAAGCATCAAATGGAGTTTTCTCTTCCAATGATTTGTGTGGAACTCTATTCTTAACATATGAAACATAATTGATGTCTTAATCCCATAGCTTAGGATACAAATACTTATCCTCCAACATGCATGTGGCCATCGGGTGAAATCATGAATCTGGGTGTCTATTTTGGGAGTGCTTATGAGAAAAGCAGTGTTGTTTTTCCAAGTTTATCAACTTCGAGAAAAAAAAAAATAGATTTGTATTTATAATTTCATTTTGTAGTAAAAACAAAAGTTGTAGAGAATTGTGTTAGCTTTCTATCGGTTATTTTTTAGTTTTTTTTAATTGACATTTGATATGTCATTTTTGCAAGTGTTTGATAGTATGTTATTAATTAATGAAATTATGATAAATAGACATGTTTTTTGACACCGGTTTATTCATTATTCAACTATTGTTCATTAAAAAATATATATGTTATGATGATCTAGACAGATTGTACTAAAGCTGTCTATAGGTTTGTATCTAACAACCGCATGCAATAATTATTAGAATTTTTTGAAGTGGACCAATATGAAAAACTACCATAAAACTTACATGTTTAGTTGGCACAGCATCTTTCCTAATTTCCAATTCAAAAAATAAATAAAAGTACCCTTTTGAAGACAACACATCAATGTTGAGCACCATGATTTTTCCAAATTTTTTATCGTGTCTTTAAGAAGTTATTGATTTTTTATTTCAATGAATTCTATTAAATTTTGAAGCAATCCACACACCTTCTAAGAAATATAATAAATAAAATTAGTGGATCACACCAAATTAAAAAAAAAAGCATCTATAGAAAGTAGATTGAATTATGCAACTAATGGTATTATTTGTGAAGAGAAATTGTAAGTATTTGATATGATCCGATCTATCCGAAATTGGAAGAAGAGTAAAAAATGAAATGGAATTCCATTTCTGAAAATTTACAGGTTTTCAGCCGAACAAATATTTTGGCCAAAAGTTACTTTTAACGGATGCTGTTAATTTTAGAATTAGAAAGTTAGAAAGTTAGTTCTTTCTAACTTTAAAGTTAACAGTATTCGTTCAAAGTAACTTTTGGTCGAACTATTTTTTCGGCCGAAAGTTATCTCTATGTTTTCGACTAAAAACATAAATTAGTTTGGCCAAAATATTATGGAAAATGAATTCGAAAAAATTATTCGCACAGAATAGACACCCATATTCACGATTTCACCCCATCTCCTTCAATGCTCTATTCTTGCGCTCTACCACACCATTTTGTTGTGGTGTGTAAGAAATAGAATGTTGGATTTGAATGCCACTATATTCACATAGATGTTGTAGGTTCTTATTGAAATATTTATTTCCATTATTAGTCCTTAATACCTTGATCTTCTACCCACTTAAATTATCAACCAAAGCTTTGAAAACTTTAAAGATCTCATACACTTCAGATTTTTTCTTGAGAAAATATACCCAACAATACCTTGAGAAATAATCTATGAATGTTAAGACATACCTTGATTTTCCATAGGAGGGTGTGGGAACATTCCCTATCATATATGAATGGATCAGTTAAAGAACTTGTCATCCCTTCTTTTCTATCCCTTGTCATACTTGCGCTCTGCATGCTTCCCAACAATGCATCCCTTGCATGTGCCTTTGGAAAACTTGATGCTTGGAAGCCCTTCAACCATGTTTTCTTTGCTTAAAGCTTGAATATATATGAAGTTGAGGTGTCCAAACCTCTCATTCCATAACTTTATGGTCTCATTGTCATGTGATAGGAGTGCATTCCTTGAGGAGTAAGGAAGAAAGTGTGAAAACTTGTACATTCTTGACTCATGATCTGCAGTAGCCACTAAAACAACTTTTCCTATAGAAATTTATGATATTTCCACATCATCTTGAGTGAATTTAACTCTCTTGGTCGAACCTGTATGTGTCATTTTATAGGAACATAAAACACATTGTTAAAGTACTCATTGTCAAGGTTAATCATTCCAATCCCTTTGGATGTGATCTTAGAGTCATCATCAATGAGAATAGATGGACCATTGTATGGATGTAGAGCTGAGAAGGAGTCTTGTGTGGAATCCATGTTCCTTGAAGCACTTGAATATATGAGTAAGGAGGAAGAGTCAGAATATCCAACAACCAGTGCACGGCCTCTTTCCTTCTTTTCAGAATTTGAACCTCCCTCTTTCTTCCTTGAGCCATCTGGAAAAGGAATGTTGTTCTTATCAAGTAGTTGCACCATCATGTCAATGGTTTTATTCATGCATGCACTCTCTAGATGCCAACCTTTGGGAAAGTAAGTGCATTTGGTATTATCTTGCTTCTTTCCTTTGTCCTTACCAGGATTCGAACCCCCATCAGAAGATTTGGGATTCTCCTGCTTCTTCTTCTCTTGTTGCTTCAAATCCTTGGGCTCCTTGTTTCCCTTTCCTTGATTCAAAACAACTACAAAAAAGACTTGATCCTTGTTAAATTTGATGGTACCCATTTGAATCAATTTATCTTGTTCTTGATTCAAAGAAGCCATGAAGTCTGCCAAAGCTGGCATTCTTCAATTTTGAATTGTCATCTTTCTTGAGTGGAATGTACAAAAAAACACTGAATATTCAGGCCCTACCTTCGAAAGTATGGATAAGATCAGACGCTCTTCTTTATTTTCAATGCCACATTGTTTCAATTGAAGAACCAAGGATTTAAATTTGGTGAAGAAATATTGTATCATCTCAAAGTGAGTTGGATTCAATGTGATCAATTTATGTTCGGGTTGGTGGCCTCTTAGCTCATCAGTCTTCTCAAATAGTGACTTGAGCTTGAGACACACCTCATTTGGTGTTGTGAGACTATCTACATGAAATAAGAGATCCCTCAAAATATTGAGACAAAGCATACCAAAAGCTTCATCCAATCTATTCAAATACTTAGACTTCTCAACAGCTGAGTTAGCCTCATTTTCTATCCCCATGGTAACTCTATAGAGACCTATCGATCTCAACTAGATCACCATCTCATCCTTCCACTCAAAATAGTTGAATGGAGTGAGAAAGGTAACATGATACTACTCCATTTTTTTTGCACTAAGTGACAAAGAACGCTTGAACAACCTGTAATGCAAACTCTCACTCTAATGGAGGAGACACTAGAGTGAAATTCAAAACCTATGAAATATATAAACTCTACTTGCATCTCCAAAGAGCTGTGATACTATGTGAAATTATGATTCACATCAACATCTAGAAGCTAAGAGAATCCTCACAACAAAAGAATTTGACAAAACATGAAGAAAATAGTGTAAAATAACAAAATTAACACAAAGATATGGTGCCAATAACTGAGTTTTGTAATACATTCCAACATGTAAACATGTATGGAACATTATTATAATACAATAGGAGAAATAAAATCTCACCCAAGAATAGTGAGAAATTTATACCAATATTTATTTCAAACTCTTTAGTGAGACTTTATTTCAAACTCTTGGGTGATATTTTAGACCCACAATGATCGTGGTTAAATTTGTCTCTAGGTTTATTTTTTGGGTGGAAAATCTCTCGTCCAATATTTTTAAAAATCTCTCGGTCAAGAGTTTTTTTTTTCTTTGGAGAGTATTTGTTCAATGAAATCACAGAGTTATTATTCAGATTTTATACCAATAGATTCAAATTTGACTTTACTTTCTCATGGTAAAAGTTTTTTTTTTTAAATTAATAAGGATTGACATGTTTTATTATTTTTTTGTAAACTATATTGTTAAAAAAAATAGGGAGTTGAAAATCAGTCACAATGAAAATTCAATATCTTAACAAATACACTACAAAAAAATTGAAATCTTCACACAAATATTCCTTGTCATGTCCTCTTCAAAACGGTACTTTTATCTTTTTTCAATAAGATTCACACTAAAATGAAAATTGATGCTCACCAACATGTGTCTATAATGCACCATTTTCTAAACATATTCCATTTCGATAAATATTAAAAAATAATTCACAAGTTTGAAAAATCTCAAAATAGATTCCATGCATAAGTGCAGCGAATGTATATTATGAGCATACATTTTTTTGTCTTAAAATGTCCAACTATCTTTGAAAAAACTAGTGCTCACATAGGTCACTCATTATCGATACCTAAAATTTTCAAGTATATGCAGTTGGTGAGCACCAAATTTGTCCCACCATGAGACCATAATTTAAAAACAAATGCAATTATAAAGCTAATTCAATTATCAAAAGCATTTTTTTTTACTTCAAGCTGAAATTCCTAAGGGATGTATGGGTTTACAGGGGTTGAAGTAAAAAAACATCATTTTTTTTCAATTTTGTTTGTAAAAAAAAAAAGCAAAATAGTTACCCAACTTCACATTTTCACCATAATGCATNATAGTGAAGTTATTCATGATTTACACACGGAAAAAAAAAAAAAAAACATGGAGAATAGTGTGAAAAATCATTTTATTCTCAACGTTTTGATGCATAACATTGAGCTTCTAAAGGTGAGTCCAACCTATGGCTCAAAACATTGAATATCAATTCACGTAGTTCTCCATGTCCTTATCTAAAATAGTGAATTTCTTCAACCACTCATTAGTGAATAAAATTATCGATGCTTCCACTGTCCATCAACACTACCACTTTGCAGTGCTTGATGCAAACCAGAAGTTTCAAGGTTTACAGGGATGAAATACCAAACAATTCATGAAGAGAGATTAGTGGTTCTTCTTGATGAATTGAAAATTCAACTTCTTCTTGCATGGGATAATTTTGGTTAGTAGTCTCCAACTTAGGGGTATCTTCCATAATGATGTTTTCATAATGGGTAGGAGTAGTTGCATCAATTTGAAATAACTTATGCTCTTTGTATTTATAACTCGGAGCATACTTTTCATCACAAATATCGTAGTAGAGTCCCTGTATTTGTTAGTCTTCAATTTATGATGGATACAACATTTGTCCTTTTAAGGGAGGATAAGGAATTGTGCTTGAAGAGTTGACCCGTGTATTTCTTGAATGGGGAAGGAAAGAGGGTTTGTTGGTTTGTGCATTGATCACCGCCTCTACTTTTAAAGCCCTCTATGATGCCTCCAACTAGGAAGTAGGATGATTCATTTTGACTTGTTATTTAATTACCTCCACGATTCCACTAATGAAACATTATTTATAGAAATAAAATGTTTAGTTATCTATAAAAATGGATAATTCTATGACTAAGCTTGGTTGGCATAAGTTGGTGAGCCACACCAAATATTGAGGATCTTGCTTATAACAAGAATAAATATAATTAACAAATAGAATCCAAACAACATAGTGCCCATAGGAATTTGTATGCCACCCCACCACCGCCATCATTCTGAATCCAAATACAAGAACCTCATGTTTCATCATGTCATTAATAATACCATGGAGTGAAAAATAATGTTCCTTTTCAGTGATCCATCAAACCTGTTCAAGTCTACTTTAGGAAAAAAGGTTCTAGGTTATCCACAAAGGGTGGTTTATCTATATGAGGGTCCAAAGGTGTTTTCTTGTGTATAAATAGTCTCAAGTAAGAATTTTATTTCTAGTATGGCTCAATGTGTTATTTGTTCCCTTTTTATTTTTCAGATATGCCAGTAGCTATCAAATGCATCAAAATATCATCCAATATCTTCTCTAAGCGGTCTAATTTTTCCTCGAACTTCTTATCGTATGTCTGATCCCAACTATTGATGGTCTACTAAAGGTATTGATCTAGACCTTAAGACTTGTGTATTAAGCTTCCGTATTGTCCAACTTTCTAGTAGTAGAGTAGGTGGCAATATTTTTTTGGGTATTGGTGTAAGGTGGTTTATAGGTTTCCACCATGGGTGGGATCTATAAGGTCCTAAAGATAAGGGATTTTTAGGTACTATATATCTCTGATATACGCATGGATTCTAGCAATAGTACTCGACCCTATATCCTAAGGAGCTAACTAAAGACATACTTTGGTATGTATTCTATCCAATACAATTTATGGAACTAAATTTTGATTTTCAAAACTTCATCTATAATGGTTTTACCCATAACACCTATTTAAGGTTAGTTTTTGGGCCATTCAAAATCCCTAACTTACATGGAGTGCATCTTTGAAATTGTTGCAACCCATAAGATAAACTTTGAAATATGATACTTCCATGCATCCTCAATAACCTAAAAATTTTAGACCCTAAAATATCACATAAGAATATTTGGAGCAAAAATGTCAAGATGACATGTTTGAAGGAATCTTTTGGATGAGTGACAAACCCAAACTTATAAACCTGATATCTCCAAAATTATAGCGACCTACATGTCAAAATTTTGACACAAGCTACATATGTATACCTCTTTTGTACCAATAAATTTTAGATCCTAAAATGACATAAAAAAATTAGAGTGAAAATGCAAGATGATTCGTTTAGAAGAGTCAAACCCTAACATTATAAATTCTTCCTTTTTGGCCCAGGTAAGAGCTCTCATACCACTTGCAATATAATCAAACCTAAAAATTTGAAGAAAATATAGAAAAAATACAAGAGATCATAGATAAAATGCATAGCTACCTTCACATATTCAAGGAGGAAACCTCCAAGTACAAAGATCCAAATACAATAAAAATTCTTGACTAAACATTACATATCTTACTACTGTCTATATAGTACTTCAATAGAAACAATCCTAATTACTTGTAGTCCCACTATTAATTAGGGTAAATGGCCTAGTGCCATTTATTCAATAAGAACTTCCTTTCACATTAAGACACTACCCACTAATTAGTTGAAGGGCCTTATTGCCTTGCACTACAAGGAAAAGGCCCGTTTGTGGAGGCTATAGCGGATGCTCATCTAAAAAGGGCCCAAATATATGTTTATAGAATAGGAAAGTGGGTAGAGGTTTTAGAGATTTTTTTCCCCGATGTATTTATACATCATAAACACACTGGTGTGTATAAGACAACAACACAATAATGCAGCAAATAAATCATGTGAAACCACAGTTAGAAACACCATTAAGACAATTTTTGTTTTTACAAATAGTGCATTTATATTACCCAAGTGCATCGGGATGCCAAGTAGTTGAAATCACTGGATTACTATTATTTTTTATTTTTAACTTCTATCACTAGTGTACTTTTTCTTAGCAACCACACCGAGGTGATAAATCCTAAGTCGCACCACATCTAGGTTAAAAAAATATGAATTTAAAATCCATAGAGTATATTTTTTTTAATTTTATTTTTTATTAACGATGTGTTTTATATTATTGACCGCACCTTTGCATTAGAGTTTCATGTGCACTATAATAGGGTTTAATAAGAAAAAAAATTCATGAAAAAAACATTGTTACCACATCTACATTGTTTTGATCCCGACTACATCAGTGTCGTACATCCACTGTACAAATGCTTTGACATTTGGATCCTTGTGGTGGAATTATGCACCTCCATTGGTTGCCAACTAGATTTTGAATTTTTCCAAATAGTGGGAAAATTTTCAAATTTGACATATATCATAACCGTGCCTCCCATATGTGTAAGTGAATAGGTAAATTCTCAGGTACTTCATAATTTCATTGTTTAGTGGATTAAAATTGGAAAATAACCATGTTTTTCCCTAAATTAAAAACCCTGCATGGTGTGTTTGAGACGCTCTTCTCACACTGCTAGTCAATGCACCCTATAAATTTATAGGGTGCGTCAGGATCAGTGCATTTCCTATTGAAGCTCGTGATGGAAACACCATGTTATAGTTTCATAGGACAATAATTAACTGGGTTTTAAAAAAACTACCAGCATAAAGCAATGTGTTGACATGTGATAAGAGCACTGCATAACTGAATGTAATTTTAAAAAATATATATAATGTTAAATGGTATAGTTCATTAACTTGTCCACACCAATATCACGATGCACTGATGTGTAATAGGACCATTGTTATCACATTCAAATTTTTTAAATCGCCAAGGGTGGATACAATGCACTCTAAGAACCCTTATGCATAATTTATGGTGTAATGACATGTCCACAAAACACCAGTTTACGGGTGCAAAACTTTAAAAAATGTTTAATAATGTGCTTATTTAAACTCATCACATCGATTTTTTGGTGCACTAACATGTTATTGGGACACCATTAAACCATTAAAAATTTAAAAAAACCCATAAAGGGCTTCTACGATGCACATACTAAACCCAATCACACCTTCGAAGTGGTGTGCTAACATGTGCCAAGTGCACTACATAACCGAACATAATTTAAAAAAAAGTCATAATGTTAAATGGTGTGGTTCATCAACCTATCCACATCAATGTCATGATGCATTGACATGTAACTGATGCACCATTGTCACATACAAAGTTTCAAAATTACTAAGAATTTCTATGGTGAGCTCTAAAAAACCTTAAAAACTATTTACGGTGTGATAACATGTCCACAACGCACCATTTAAAGGGTGAAAAACTAAAACAAACAAACAAACAAGAAAAAAAAATCTAACAATGCACTATGTTAAATCTTTGTATTGATTTCTTGGGGCATTGATGTGTAGCTGGCGTACCACTAAAGCATAAATTTTTTAGAAAACTCACAAAGGACTTTGATCGTGAAGTTTATGAAACTTTATGTATCATTTAAAATGCGCTAAGATGTAATGGGTTCACAATAAACCCCCATTTAAAATTTATAAAACACACAAAGATTCGTCTGTACAACAGAGTGCTCTATTAATCGTTGTGCACCGTTTGTGATGCGATGGTGTGTGCATAATGCACCAATGGACCACATTGATGGGTGCACTTATTTTTTTAACATATTTAAAAAAATCATCATGTTACTGGTGCACTTGTTTTATTGTGGCACATCGTTAGTGGTGTGCTTGTGATCTAAGAGCACTTGTAGTGGTGAGCGATAGTAATTAAGGTGCATCACCATTGAAAATCATTTTTTGAGAATTTTTATTATTATTATTTGATGTTAGTAAATAGCATTCTCATTAAATGAGATATTTGATATTTTTATGTTATTTATGAGACTAATTGATGTTGTATGTGAAATATAGACATCCGAGGCAAGAGGTTGATCAACATTAGCAGGCATGGGTTGACCAATACATCTTTGTGCATATGTGAGAGGATAGAGAGAGGGAGAGGGATTTGTACCCTTACCTATTTATTGATCATACCTGAGACCTAGTAATGGTTGTTAGCCTCCTATATTTCTATCAAGAGGCTACATCCATTAAGGAGAAATCATCTTTGTTGGGATAGTTCATCCATCATTAGGATCACAAGAGACGGGCATTTCACATTGGTTTCGGTTAGTGGTTCTAGCCCATTGAAGAGGAAATTTATTTCATCACTGGGATATCTAGGAGAGGGGAGGATTTTCCCTAGCTGGTTTTTCAATAGAGATTTAGCTCGCTTACTCTCGAAGATATATCAATTCCCACATCATTGATCCTGCTGATTTTAAGGTACATGATGGACAACCATGCATTTATGCTTTTAGTGTAGAGAACATTATGTGCCTCTCACTATTGGTTATGATCATCACACACCTCACCAGTGATGGGTAGCACATTAGTTTTCCTCTTTTATTTTATATAGATCATTTATTGTAGGTACCTATATGCATTAAATGGTCCACTATTTTTTATGACACTTTTGTTTTACTCTAGATTGATGTTGTGCACATAATGGTGAGAGGGATAACTTCCCTTTTGATTCATAGATTTTATTTTTATTTTTTGAGAGTATTCTAGCCATGGGTCCATCATTTGAATTCCTCCCTCCTAATCCAATGATCGAGGTGTGTATTTTCATGGGGTGATAGATGATTCCCAAGAGGGGATAGTTCTATTTCCTAGGTAGGATCACCAGAAATGTGTTGGAGATGTTAGCCAGCAAGGAGTATCATGCCTTGGACCTAGTTCCATATTCGTACATGGGGTTGGACTGGAGAGCATGCCCTAACATATTTTTCACTTAGGACAAGCCACCAGATGAGAGAGGTAATAATAACATTATGTTTAAATTAATCTAGTTTCATTTTATTGTCTTATTTAATGAAAATGAAAAATATTCTACATTTTATTTAAATTGTTTAATGAATTTTTCTAACTATATTTTTTGTATACTATATATTTTGCATATATTGGCATGTTCGATGGGGAGGGGCCTTCTCTCGTTCATCTTGATGAATATATGCAGAAGGTTGAGGTTCCTACATTACATAGACCTGACCTATGACGTAGCCCTGATGAGTGGTTTTGATAGGTTGAGGATGATAGGTTGTTAACATTATTGGCTTGATTATGATTCAATATTGTACGAGCCGTGAATATCATGCGATACCCTGAGATCATAGAGTTATGAAGTATGATTCCTTGTGATATGATATTTTTGATGTAGTATGTCATCAGTGCATATCTCTCTTTATATTCTTGCAGGCCAAAGGATCATTCTATTTCATTTGATGAGGATGGTGATCATCATCTTCTTCCACCTCCTCATCCTTCTCCTCACCATGACAAGTGAGCATCGAATTCTCATGCTCCACTTCCTCCTCCTTCTTCTCACTATGAAAACAAACCACTATTTACTCCTCCACACCCATTTGACCCACTACCATATCCAATTCATATACATGACCTGCCATCCAATATAGCATCTCTGTCATGTACCCATAGCCCGATTATCATGCAGAATTATTCTTACAGAACCTTTGTCGTTCTTTGAATCACAAGGCATGGCCGTGAAACACTCCTCAACATTCATGTTCTGACACCACATTGTCACATCCTCCTCACATCCACCATTGATCAATTCGAGGATCTACAAAGAAAGATCTCAGAGGAGATCGAACAGCGAGGAAAAATCGCGTCAAAAAACAACGGTCACAATCTGTTCCGCATCTAGGAACATATCAATGGATGAAAATCAACCTGCAAGAATCAACGACTAAGAATCAATCCACAAGGATCAACAGTGCAGAAAGATTGAGTTTAAGGAATCAGAAACTATCATGCATCCTGCATGCAGAATAGACCAATGCGGAATGAAATTTGTAGAGGTAGATATTTGCGATGTCGCATCCTACATCCCACATGTGGAAAGGAAAGTCGTGGAAGGAAAACTATGGAAATAGAGATCGTAAAGACGCATCCCACATCCTGCATCCTGCAAGTTGCGGAAGGATATTTCTACCATGAAACTCAGCCTGTTAGTAGAAGTCTTGGACCGATTCGATCCTTCAGGCCATCACCATTCCGACCAATCTAAGCCCATAATGAAACTTAGGAAATTCATTGAAAGTAACATACATAGATGCATACAATTGCAATTATGTATCGGAAGCAATTCATCAATTCAACATATTAAGCATGTTCATCATATTTCACTACACAAATACAAATGCAGAGATCAACAAAGAGATACTTATCTTACGAAGAAGCCTATTCTGCAACCAGCTATGTTGCTGCAACGTTCCACCCAACCATAGGCTAGTGCACTCATCTATCTCTCAGCAGCACTGCCACCCCCGAGCTGGGCATGATTTCCCCAAGGAATAAGGAACACTAGTAGGCTCACACAGAGCCAAGGATACACCAAAACTCACCCAAGACAACACAGTTGGGTTTATGAGGCTACAAGCAAACAAGCCAACTAACAAATGGGTTTATCAGGCCACACATCCAAGCCATCTCACTGCTGGGTTCATCAAACTGCAGTTAGTCAAGCTAACATTCACATTCACACAAGGCCGAACACAGCAAGACACAGGCAAGCCAACAGATGGGTTATCAGGCTATTAGCCAAGCCATCCTTCAAGTTGGGTTCATCAGGATTCTAAGGGAGCAGAAAGGAAGAACTGCTAAGCTAGTGAGCTAATCCAAAGAGCTAAGGAAACCTTCACAAGACCTATTTGGCCTGGCATCCACGTTTCCTACACACCCAACACAAGGAAGTGTCCCCTTCTCTTCTCCACAGTCCCTCAGGCCACACCTTCCCTTCCGGTGCTCTTCAGGATGTGCAGAGCAGATTCACCAGCCACTATTATCTTATTGTGAGGTTCCCACTTGGTTAATCAAGCACATTCTACGCCACTTCCACTCCTAAGTCTTGTACATAGTTCAGACCAAAACCAGGGTGCACATCATAGCAACCACAGGCCCGACACAACAACACAGACTTCACTATGATACATAAAGTAATAGGTCTCATAACACTCTGTAGTTCAGGATAACACTGCAACACTGCAAACAGGGTCTTGGAAAAGGGAAAACACTTGCAGAAATGGATAGCAACCCTGATCGCTCTCGCCGCGTCTATTTGATCAGGAACAATAACCAACATGTGGGTGAATCCTCATGCATGAACAACCCAGAATAGAACACATTTATGCCAACAAGACGAACACATAGCGCGCATGCATAGAATGGAATAGGGAAAAATTAGAATTGACCATAACGTTTTTGGGTGAAAGCTAGATGATGGACCGCATGCATGCACAAATGAAGGAAAATAAATTGAAAACGTTGAAGGATGGATGATCAAAACGTCCTGCCGCTCCCCACAACATGAGGGAAGATGAAAACATGAACGTATGAGGAGAAATGGGCATACGTTTTTGGGTGTTACCTTTTGACACATGGATTTTCCCCAATGGCTCAAGGTTAAACATTCCCCCTCCCTGTTCCTTAGGAAATCACCCCCCCATATCTTTAACTTTTGTGACGCATAGCTAGTTGTGGTATTTTTATTAGTATTTATTTTACATGATAGTCACAAAGATATATACTGTGGTTGAATTAGCACCATAAACCGTAGGCATCAACCTTGACCACCTATACATAGAACATCAATCAATGGTAGGGCCTTGGCCTTGAGCTCCTTTCCATGATTCCATACAATATTTACATCATGTACAATCAAAATACCATGGGGTCAAAATTGGGGTGTCACATCCCCCTCCCCCTTCAATAGCACTGTCCTCAATGCTTTATAATAATTTAACAATTTATACACTAGCACCGCCCTTTGTGCTCTAAAAATTTGAACCAAAATGGATGTGCCAATTGCATGGCATCCTCCAGTTCCTATGTATCCTCTTCAGGGATGCAGTGTTTCCTATGCACCATTATCTATCCAAAGGAATGATCTGGAACTCTTTTAAGTCCTTGCTTACATGCATCAACACACACCACATGATCTTTTCCTGGTCTTGGAGAATCCTTCTCCTGAGCTTGGAACATTTCCAGCATCTTTGCCAGCCAACATTACCTATGCAATGAGTCAATTCCCATGTTAATATTCACAAGATTTTCCAAAATCATAGATGAATCCCATGCATAAATATATATATTGACATACAATCAACAAAAGTTGTCAAGTGATCCAAATACTCATCTTGCATAAGTCTCTTCTTTTGGTTCCACAGGTGTCTTGTTAGAAAATAGGACCGCAAAGAAATAACAAATATACAGTTAAATCATCAAACAAGATTCAAAACACATTAAACACATTACAGAGAGACACAGATATAACGTTGTTCACCCAAACGATGGGCTACGTCCACAAATAAATTTCTAGTCCTTTTTATTACAGTCCAGAACCACTGCACTTCCTCTTCACGCTCTCACAGTCTCACTCACACAATCACATAATTTTTTTACAATGCTATAATACCATACACAACCATGTTACAATGCTTTATTTTGTAGGCGAAAAATACCATGGGAAAATACTACGGTTAACCCAATACCATGGCTCCGCAAAACTATTGGCCAACAAACATCCCAAAGCAGGGGGGACGAGTGTATTGTAGACCTGGGGTACAAACACAACTGAATAATATCTCTGGATCTGGAATATTAGGATCCACAACCAACATGTCTGACTGGGATTAATACAACCATGACACTCACAACCCTGCCCCGCCCCACACCTGGGTGTGCATTAAAGGGTATCCAAATTTTTGCAAACCTCAGATCACCCAAAAATATCTTTCAATCGAGATCTGATAGGTCTACTTCAGAGCCTAAAACTACTTATAGGTTCTCACCAAGCTCGGCGCCTCTTTTCTGGACACCACCAAAATTAATTCACATGTCAGATTCATTCATATAAGGTGCAATCTATAACAAGATTTCCAAAACCATGGTTGCATCCTATGCTCATGTATTCTTACAAGAATCAACAACAACAATAGTTTGATAAGTAACCTAGATACTTATATGTATAACATATCTTAACCGAGATCCAATCAGCCCCTCTTTAGATCCCAACACCTCCTCCAAGTGCTTACTAATGCTCAGGTGCTTACTTTCTAGACATGCAGTTTACATCGGATGTCATTATAAAATTTCAATCATAGATTTTCAAACCTATTCCCAAGACATCCCTCTGAGAAGCTATGTACACCCATTACATCCTTCCGAGGAGCCATGTATACCCAGTACATATTTTCTTCATCTCACCTGCATTACGTACAAGCATGCAGTTCATATGAGATGTCATCATAAAAATTTCAGTCATAGATTTTCAACCTATTTCCAACATATCCCTTCGAGAAGCTATGTACACCTAGTACATCCTTTCGATGAGCTATGTACTCCAAGGGCGTACTTCCACTATCTCACTTGTGTTACATACAAGTATGTAGTTTACATGAGATGTCATCATAAAATTTTAATCATATATTTACAAATCTATTTCATACATACATGATTTTCCACATATCAAATGATCAATATCATTGATAGTTAAAATAAAAATCTAAATTCCGAGAATTCTTCTTCCTACAGATAATCATATCCTTGCAATCATGAGGCCATCCTCATGTTGTTTGGCTTCTGCAAGTGGGGAGTAGTCATCCCTTACTTACACATGCCACCCAAAACCTAGAAATCCACATGCAACATTTCATCCTGACACAATTTTTAATCAACCAAACAATCACAGTTTGAAACAAGAAACTTCAAACATCAAGCAATGAAAACAAGCATATCCATTGTTATCATGAATCAAAACCATCACAGGAGATGACAATCTCCCATAATGAACAGAAAAACTTGCAATCTGAGTTTCAAAATATGTTCTCATCCATGAGATCCTTCTCATGGCACATGGCAATTTCCTTCTCTAGGTTTCATTGGCACAACATTACTGCTCTGCTCAGGCCATTCTACCCGAGTCTTTAAAAAGTCCTCATATGTATTGCCGTACACACAAGGGCCATTTCCTCATGGAACTACAAGTTCACATGTAGGCTTCCTCATCCTATTGTCACGTCCCCGTCCCTCAACCGGCGAAGAGGACGCGACCAACACATCAACACAGCCGGGAAAATGGCCCCATGAACATAGACAGAAAACAAATGCTGAAATTGGGAGCTTTAACAGGCATCATAACAGGAATGCCAAGCATACAAGGATGCACAGATGCATAATCCTTTAATTATACAGCGGAAACAAACATGCATTCCAACATTGAACATGTTCATTGAACATCAATGTAATTTGCAGAGACGAAACAGACAACAGAACTTATCTCTTGATGAAGAATTCACCCGCAACCAGCTACGTCACTGCAACGTTCCACCCAACCATAGGCCAGCTTGCTCATCAATCTCTCAGCAACGCTGCCACCCCCGAGCTGGGCATGATTCCTCCGGAATAAGGGTCAATTGCATGCTTATACATAGCCAAGGGGACATAAACAACAAACCAACACAGCTGGGTTTCACAGGCTTTCAACAAACAAGCCAAGCCAGCACAATCCAAGGCTCAACCACTACATACCAGTAGCAAAACAACTTCATTCACAGCTCTGTGAAGAAGCATAACAACCGGTGACAGTCCCAACAAAGGGCGAGACACCACTCCAGCCTACAAGGCAACTTAGAGCTGGTTTTGGCCCTAACGTGACCAAAACAACCCAGCTACAACCCAAACAGGGTACTTCAGCAGCCCAAACACACAATGAACATTAACACAAATCCCAGACCACAATGGATAATCAACAGTACTCCCAGCATAGCCACAGACCACAACAGAAAAACAACGCACTCCGAAAAACCCAGTGGCCCAAAACACAGTTGGTCACCACAGCCAACAAAAACGTGGGGAAGTCAACAGCCCCAAAACACAATCCGTGAGCATGGCTCACAACATGGAAAAACAACCCCAAACAGTCTGTGCATGAGGGAACTTATACCAGCCCAAAAAATGTAGGAGAAAACATACTCAATTCCGCTCCGTGGAAATCGTGAATGACCACTGAAAGGCAGCTCCTTTCCCAGCTGCGTGAGAACCTGCAGCACAATGTCCTGTGCGTGAGGAAAATCGGATCGACCCTTGCGTGAGGGAGAACAACTCTGCATATGCGCGCGGATGAACACACAGCCAAAATGGTGCGCGGATGAGGAAGCTGAACCTTCACCGCGTGAGGGAGAACTTCCTGCGCGTGAATAGAACAACAATGGCTCCGCGTGAGGGAGACGAACAGGCCAGGGAAAAGTGCGTGAGGGAGAAGAATGGGCAGACGCGGGTGGAGTGAGCAAGTGGGTAAGGCTGACAACCTGCCACAACCACCACCACTTCAGCAATAACTCCCCCAACCACCAGCTGAAGCATTAAAGAGGTTGACAAGGTTGGATGAGACAAAGGTGACAAAACAACAAAGGTGGTGAGACAACAAGGAAATAAAACATGGGTTTTTCCCCCATAAACCAAGGTTTGACATCCCCCACCCCTTATCCTTTGGAACCATGCCCTTTTCATTCAACGTTGCACTGCCATAGCTGGTTGTGGTTTTAGTTTTATTTGATGTGCGTGTTTACATGATGTCAAATTAAAATGTGCCGAATAGCACGGCATACCATCGGCAATTATCCCCATTGCCGAATCATACACAGCCAAATCGATGGTGGGGCTTTTGCCTTGAGCTCCTCACCATGATTAATTACATTATATACATCATGCAAACGGGGTCGAAACTGGGGACATTACATTCCCCTCCCCCTTGGAATAACACCGTCCTCGGTGTTCCATTACATATATACCATACATATACAATTTCACATCAAAATTCAAAATTGCAGATCTATCCCACGTTCAATCATTTACTTGGAACGTTCAAGACCAAGCCTCTCGGCTTCCATGGACTTTTCCTGCTGGTTCTCAGCTTCTTGCTGATCCCGAAGTTTAGGAACTTTGCGGCTATTGCCCTCATCATGTTCCCTCATTAGACAGTCCCGGCGTAAATGATGTCCTCCGCATCTCCAGCATTTAACTAGCTGCCTCATCTTTACCTGCTCAATTTCCTTTGAGTCTTCATGCCTGGACCGTTTCTTATTGGGTCGCTTGGACAATTGTCCCATTGCTGATCCACCTTCCTTTCCTTTGCCGATTGCTCCCAGAAGGCTTTTCACCTCCCTTTGCAAACCGATAGATTCTTGCAAAATCTGGTGGTTCATTTCACTCTGCCTTCTCTGTATCTTGAGCATCTCCCCAAGATTCTCTTGGGTCTTGGCAATCACTTGAAGGAGACTTCCAGCTAAGTCCAACAACTTTTGATCTGCTTCCATGATCAATGTGCACCACCTGATTTCACTTTTCTCACCTGTGGAATGCACCATTGAAATTCTATCAGACCAAGCATAATATAGATATCAAAATCAGTTAGTTAATTACCCAATTGGCATGACAGTCCAAGTTCCATTAAGGAAACTTTCATATTCTTCATGCCTTCCCCAACAGGCACATGAGCTCCTTCATGTCCATTCCTGGGTAGGGAATTAACTATTCCAGCATTCACACATTTACTTTTAAGCAATACACACATTTCATTCTCAATCATACATGCATTCAACAATCTCTTTGTTTTCACAAT
>LPNX010566163.1:0-44083 GCA_001517045.1 Pseudotsuga menziesii | reverse complement strand
GAACCAAAGCTAATTGGGTGTTTCTTCTAGTTTCTGAAGAAACCTGTGTTTAACCACTCTTTACAGTATGCTACACACAATCATTTTTTACGAAATCTTAAACACAAATATAGTTTTTTTTATAGATTCCAAATATGTAACTTTTATTTAAAATTATTATTTTTTCATATTTTTCTTCAAATTCTTTTCTTTCCTACCTACTTAACTCGTGAAACACACTGTTAGTGTTTCTTCTATAACTTTTTCAATTCTTGATCACTTCAAACAAAAATTGTATGGTGCACAAGTAGACACTAACCTCTACGTTCTATCAAAACCCCATTTCATGATTTTTATGATTAATACATTCAAAGGCTGCGCCCACAAAACACGTACCATTTTCAAGGTTTTCTCACTTAGACAATTATAAAAATATTATAAAATTACTAATTTAATTTTTGAAAATAATGCCGCGCTGGTGCTATGGGTTCTCTACATGGATGTCAATTTTTGTAGCTTGATTCGATCATTTAAGCCCTCAAAGACTGCACCCACAAAAACATATACCTTATAATTTCCCTGAAAAATAAAAAGTGCCTGTTAGGAAAAATGAAATTTGAGATAGCTATGCAAATTTTCGATACATAAAAGTTATATATTCGGAAAGGTGATTCAATTTCCTACATTTCATGTTTCTTACTCAATGCATGATATTTTTCATAAGTATCTCAAAAAATCCAAGTAAGTTGAGGGATGCCTGATTTTTCAGGTTTCTATTTCATCTAACGCACCAAAAAGGTCCCTTATCTTCTTGCACAGGCCCTATAATATTCATCCAACACCAAGATATCACAAGAGAACAAACAAATAGCAAATATGCAATGAAATCTAAATCTTCTTGATTCATGACTAAACTTAATACATCAAGGCCTCTCTTTTCCACATGAGCAAAGGAGTTGTAGAAAGACCCCAATACTAATACAATAAAATAGATATGATAGATGCAAATGATGAATATAATAATGACCGGTCCTATTTAAACTATTCCTGTGAGAAGGGAAATTATTCCATTTACCCATATTTATATTAAAATAATAAAGTAATCCCCTCTTTCTTGCAATCAAACCCATAAAAACCCTAGAAGATGACCCAATAACCACTAATGACCCTTACAATGAGCAATTAGGTCCCGATAGGAGCAAACCTATATTTATTGAATCATCCTAAAGTATGTTATGGAAATTAATATTAAAAAAAATATTACATAAAGAAAATTATTAAGTAAGGTAAAAACAAATAAACATTACATATTAATACTTGATATATTAATTAAAGGGACAACCCCTAAAAATAAAACGATCAAGCCATATATGGTGAGAATTCCTCATAATATAATATCATTCAGAAAATATATATTATTCATTTCATCAAGTCCATTTTTATTTGCAATATCTGGGATCAGAGTTGGCATGGATCCAAGGTGTTTTGGAAGCTCTCTTCCAGCCATTTTCCATTTGATCCATTCCATCATTTCTTTCACTCTTCCCTCAAAATCCACAATTTTTTCCCATGCCACATTCTCCATCTTCCCACGCTAATTTAGAACCAACACCCACGATCGCTACTACACTGAGCCACCATTTCATTCTACAACACTTGCATTTTACCCCCGAAATCGCTCATCCTCCTCATGCAAATTAATCCAGACTTGCTAACACATCACTGTTGTTCTCTTCTTCTCTCAACTCCCTTTATTGAACTTTCCTCCTTTCCTATCTGACCTCACCACCATCATGTATGATCCTCACTCCAACTCATTCCTACACACCCTTGGCTTCCTCCTATTTCTAGTGCTCATGCTCGCCTCTTCCACCAATTGCACATAATTCCTCTTCTCTCTCATTTCTACCTTCAACCATTACCTATGTTCCAACGCGGCTCCTCCCATCCACCACTTTTTTGCATGCGCAACCTCCCTCCACTAGCTGTCCTCCTTATGCCCCCACTCTAGATCCATCTTCCCTCTACAGTGGCACATACCCTACACAATTTTTTAAAATATTATTAATATCACAATAATTTTTTTTATTAAATTTTTTCAATGAATATTATAATAAAAATAAATATATTACATAATAATAATACTATATTATTAATATCATTATAATATATTTTTATTTATTTCATTATGTTAAACAAAATTGGGTCTAATTATTTAGTCCTACACTTGAGAAGCCTGATGGCAGAACTAAAATACCCATTCAAAAAACTAGAGAAGGATGTACACATTTTCAAAGAAACCATCACTAAGAACCAAGAAGCACTTAAGAAAGAAATCAAGGATTAAGTTATTCAAGTAATGGAGCAAAAAACACATAGTAATCTTGATGACATGAACAAGGAAAATGAAAGGTTAGACAAAAAATTGGACACCATGATTGAGATATAGAATGAAATTAAGGTGACTTTATAGAATACACAACCCAATAAGCACGAAAAACAATGACACAAATCATAGATGTTGGTCGAATCATCCCACAAATATAAGTCACCATCACATGAAAAGCAAAAGCTACCCAATATTGATCTTTCATAATGACATACCCATCTAGAGAAAAATAGAGATGACAAAATACAATGGAATTGAATGGCAATGTGTCACCTGGAAAAACTAAGCTGAGGAATACTTCGATACATACAACATTACAATAGATGAAGAGAAGGTGAAATATGTGTCGATCAATTTAAAAGGATATACCTATAATTTGTACATGTGGTGGAAAGGGGAAAACTTCTTTTGCACCTAGAAACTATTCAAAAATGATTTCTTTAAAATTTTTCAATGAATCACTAAGGATGAGTTACTTTTGAAGCTTACTAGGTTACAACCAAAAGAAATGATCAAGGAATTCACACATCAATGGGAATTATTTGGCAACAGAGTGTTTGGGTTATCTGAAAATCAATGACTATAAACCTATCTAGGATATCTAAATCCTTATATACAAAAAGAGCTAATGATGCATTACATACCAAATGTGGATGTAGAAAGATGTAAGGTGAAAGCAATTGTAGCTAAATTTGACAGTTTCCAACCAATTAATGGAGAGACGTATTCAGGAAAAATACTACCAGCGATGAAAGATACATATAAAATTTGTTATCCACTTTTGCTTGTCTTTTGACAAACATAATTGGAAAATTTTATGTTTTTCACACGTTTTGTCATTAGAGGAAATCTTGATGAAAAACTGTTGTCCTAAAGAAAATGGTAAAAAAAACCATGTAGGAAATTTTTATACTATTTCACTCTTATCAAAGCTTCCGAGGGTTACATTTTTATCAATTATACCTTATATATATATGTATGTATATATATGTGTGTGTGTGTGTGTGTGTGTGTGTGTGTGTGTGTAGATATATATAGATATACATATACATATACAAAACGACTCTGAAATTCTGGGACCCGAAAAACTGTAGAAAAATAACTAGGAAACTACCACAATCGACAATTGTTTTTAGCTAATAGAATAGATGGGTGGCCACCTGTTTCCATCTGAATCATTTATTGAGAGATACCTCTCTAGTAGGAAATCCATATTTCCTCCGAAGGATTGCTTTTGTGATTACCTTGGACTTATCCTCCCGCAATGATGGATACAATATGAGTGATAACTCATTGTCACTATTGTCAAGGAATGGGAGTGCAAATATACCCTGGGAAGAAGAAAGTATTTCAAGAAAATATAATCTCTATGGAAAAACAAGAGTTCTTGCATTTGAAGTTGTTTGTATTTTTCTCTGGCGACATCATATTCAGATTCAAGAAGGTGGTTTCAGAGATGACATCCTTCCTTTCAAGAGAGAGCATACAAGAGGTAAACCTAATTCTAAACCCTTATATAGTGCAGAAGATCTAGAAAGTTTAATTAGGATAAGAACATGGCAGGAAAAAGGAAGTAGTTCTCAAGTTCTCAATTAGAAAAAATAATTTTTCAAACTCAAGAAGAATTTCTTAGCTTTCAAGATCTTGATTTGGAATTAAAATTCGAATGGTCTCTTTTAAGATGCAAGTCAAAATTTGATTTAAAGAAGGTTGTAGTTGATAAGAATAGGTTTGAATCTTATATTCTAGACTCTCTTTGGAAAAATCTCCAAAATACTGTAAAAATAGAAGAGAAACAACAAATAATACAAACCCCTTCACCACAAATTCCGGGTTCTATTCAAAACCCTCCTAGATCCATGGCTGCTAGGTTTGCCCCACTTTCCTTATCGGCTATTTTGTATGACCTTCCATAGATTTATGCTAACAGTATTAAATTGTTTGATGGGGAGGGAAACTTTACATCAAAACAGCATATGGACATATTTGATGATTTCATTGACCTAGAAGAGGTGGATTATGATGATGTAAAGATGAGGTTGTTTGCACAACGTTTGTCAGGAGAAGCAAAGAATTAGTTTAAGTATCTTCCTGCAATATCTATGCTATTTTTAAAACTTTTCAAACCCTTTTTCTGGATAGGTGGGAAGATAAAAACAATCTGCTACAGGTCTTAGCCCAATATAATAATATGAAGAACATAAATTTTGAGTCATTACATGAGTTTTCAAGTAGGTTTATAAGGGTGTACAACTCAATCCTTATCAATGACATCAAACCTCTTATAGGAGCTGAAAAGTTGCATTATGTTGATGCATTTGGAAGTGATTTTGCTCTATTTTTTAGTGATAAAATGTCAAAATTGACCTACTATGTTTAAGGATGCACTGGAAGTGGGAACTAACATAATGGCTTTTGGAAAAATGAACAAAGAGTGCAAGTAAGTAGGAGAAAGATCATAGAAGAAAATCAACCTTCCACCTCTTCTTCCATAGATGCTAAATTTGACATAATAATGAAAACCATGGGGATATTGATCTATATATTAGATATATAAATAGGCCTCCAAAAAGTGATGAAGCTGAACCACAAATCAAGAATCCCAACTTCAGGAGACCTCCTCCCCCTCAGATTAGATAGAGAGAGCAACCAAATTCAAGGAATGTTGATGACCAATAGATAAGACCACATTTTCCAAAGAACTTTGTATATGAAAAATAAAAAGAGAATGATCCCATGGACAACCAAAAACATCATTTTGATGATATTGATTCTGAAATTTACCTCATAGAAGAAGAGTATAATTTGTTTGCTTAGGAAGATGAGTGTAATACTTTTGTGTTAGAGACAAAGTAATACCAAAGAGGATATCAAAATGTTTGGAATGATCTCCAGAGAAAGTTTAATATGAGAATGAAAGACCTTGTAACTCAATTAATTGCAGGAACATGTGGCACTATTTTTTAGGCATAAACTATAACAAAAAAGTATAGTCATACAACACACCTATGGAGGTCGTACAATTTTAATTTGCCACAAATTTCGAGGTATTTTGTTGTTGCTTCAGTATAGGTTAATTCTGTGAGTGAGGGTTGAAGGGATTAATTTACGTGTAGATGAAAAATATATGAGTATTATTCTTAATATCTATGTTTTCACAGGTTTTTGCCGTTATTATGACAAAAATATCTATGTTTTAATATGTTTGAAAGATACTTTAGTATTTGAGAATATCTTGAAGTGGTTGTTTTTATTTCAAGTTTATGAGTATATTGTTAATAAAAATTCCTAGATATTGAAGTGTTTGATAGAATGTGTTAATAAATCTTTTATATTAGTTCTATTTATTTTCTTCATGGTATCATAGTTGAACTAAAGTAGGGTTCAAGATTTTGATTCACAGTTAGAAGTTGTGTTGTCTTTCAATTTAAAGACTTATTGTAGGTAAATTCTAATGATGAGCATACAGTAAGAGGATAGGTTGGATGGTGTATCCAAATACCTTCCATGGAATGTAAGGATTACTGATATTCTAAAAGAATGGAAAATATGGGGGTTTTCTAACACCAAGATGACCAAACCTATAGACCATGATGCATTATATGAGTTTGAATCCTTTGAAGCCAGATCCTAGAAAGTGATCCTAGATGGATTGAAGGACCATCTTGTTCCACATTTGGCAGAGAAGAAAATTGCTAAAGAAATATGGGATAACCTAAATAATTTATTCGAATCCAATAATGAGAACCGAAAGATGACACTAAAGGACATGCTACACAGTTCCAATATGAACAAAGATGAAGGTGTGGCATCCTACTTAACTCAAGTGCCACAAGTCAAAGATGGGTTAGTAGTTGTAGGGGATATTGTTCATGATTCATAATTTATGAGGATATCCCTAAAGGGTTTCATGAAGAAGTGGGTAATATTTGTAAAGCGCATTGTAGGTAGCGAGAATATTCCTAATTGGTTAGAACCATGGGATGATTTTACTCAGGATAAAATTTGAGAGGGGTCTCTTGGTAGTCAGGTTAATGAAGAGGTGGAGAATAATGTGGCACTTGCAAAAAAGCTAACACGAACAAGAAAGTCATCAGTTAGGTTAGAAGTTACTAGTGTGGTTAGATCGGACATTATTCCTCTATATGTCTTGAGAAGAAGAAATACAAACTTGAGAAAGACATGGTAGCATTTGCAGCAGTAGAATACTATGAAGTGAAGTTTGAGCAATATTTTTATTTTATCTCGATTTACTCCATTGTAGGGAGCTCAGTTTTTGAGAATGTATGGGTTGGTGATAGTGGAGCAACTAGACACATGTCTAGAATGTATGATATCTTTCAAATCATCACACAGTTGAGGCCAGGAAGCTTTATTCACGCAGATATTGAAATTCCACGAGTAGCAATACGAGCGGTTGGCACATTTAGGTTCCAACTAGAACTTGGTGAGATCTTACAAATACACATAGTGCTTTTTGTACATGGGATGAGAGTTATCAAAATCTTAGTATTATCTAGTGAGGATGAAGGTTATGGGATGATGGTGAGGTCTATCCATGTTTTCCTTTATAGGAGATATAATCCAGTTGGTACTACCATTCTAATAGGAGATCACAGGGATAGGCTCTATGTTTTGAAAAGGAACATTATACATATAGGAACAAGTGGGTGTCTTTCAGAGTTAGAAGACGAGGTGAGAGTTACATCTGATAGACATGGTTTTGATGAGGAGAGTGAATCTCTTTAGAGCACTGGAAGGATACTCAACTAGTCTAGTGATGGTGTGGATGAGAAGGTGGATGAGGCTCATATCAAGTCCAGGGATTCATTATTCTAGTATGGATTTGATGACTTGTATTTGAGAGTGATTTCGTAGCAGGAGGCATATGTTTCAAAATTCAGAGATCAATATGGTGTTGTGGACCTTCCTCATTAAGATAGAGTATTGATAAATTGACTTTGAAGGTCCTCAATCATATTTTTGGTGTGGATGTTATGTGGAGGACTTACACGCTGAATGTAATAAATCGGTTTTATATAAACAAAGTGATGTTTCATACTTTATATAATGGGTCTTGCTTAAGTGTTTATTTAATTATTAAATTGAATTATTTATTAAATGTGACTTTATCAAATTATGGCCCTTGATTTTGTAAATGTCTCTAAACCTTGGATTAGTTCGTTAAGATAGGTAGTTACAATTTTTAAATTATAAAAAAAAGTGATAGAGGATAAATTGAACATGCCATTAATGAAGAGAGAGGAAAAAGAAGATTGAGGAGAGAGAATGGATACCTAAGAGCATCGGCATGATTTCCAAAGAAAGGATAAAGACATTTCCCAAGGTAGCCAAAAGGTGACCATACAACAACAATCTGATAACAATCCGTACAATGGCATGTGTGGGAACTAATATTTAGGTAGTGTTGTCACATTTATTGCATACTATAAAGATATACAACTCAAATAATTGCATGCATGTGTGGCATTATTTTTAAGGTAAAAAGTACAATAGAAAAGTGCATCCATACAACACATGTGTCGAGGTCTGTTGCAGCTGCAACAATTTCCCAAAATTCTAAAAATTTGGGGACCCTCCTTTTATCTTGTTTTGCTCAGCTTGTTTGAGTTTGCTTGATTTCGTTAATGTTTGTTCAAAGAATATTTTTATGCCAGTGTTGTTTTACGACTTGCATTGATTTTTTTCCCTACAGTCAGAAGCATTTGAAACTATGAATCGGAAATATACACCGTCGTTGTGGAGATGTAACAAGAAATAAAGTACGATCCAAGGTTTACTGGCCTCCGATGCACTTTATTTGTTTTTCCTCATCATCGATGGATTTATTGGAATACCATCGGAATGTTTTGTCTCTACCATTTCCATCATCATAGATGATGTATTACGAGCCCTGATGGTTGTATTAAGCTCTTCCAATCCCCGACATTTTGACTCGCCAATCCTTAGTCTTTTAAATTCCGCTGTTGTGGCTCTAGAAAGTACTATTATTCCGATATAGTTTTATTTATGTTTCCCGCTTGGCCGATATTTTTAACTTAAGTCATGTTTATTTTAATTCCGATTTTGGTTGGTCTGTGGAACTCGATGTCTTTATGGTTTTCGCTGTTGCGGATCTCCAGCCAGCTATTATTCCGAGGTCTTAGTCGTGTGAACTCCGATGTGAAATTTATTTCTCTTTACAATCCCACTACGGATCTCATAGTCATTTGATTATCTGCCGTTGTGGAGATGCTACCGACATGATCGTTGATCCCATAGTCATTTTGCCGCCCGATGGTTTTATTTTTCTCGCCGATTGTTTGTTTATCGGGATGTATATATTTGGGGGTTGGGGTTTATTTTCTTTTATTATTCCTACAAACTTGTGACCCGTGCTGTCGTTATCGTGTTGAGCAAAGCATTGTACTCGACAGCGGTACCCCGTTCCTAGGTGGCTACGCCATGGAGGTTTGCATATTTTTCTTTCCAGTCGCACAACGCATTGCCAGGTAGCCCTTTATTCTCATTCTTCCATTTTTCATTCGAATGCTTGAACTGCGTTTGTAACCCTTGGTTTGTTCCCACCTTTGCGGTTAATGGATACCTAGTTTTACGTTTTTAGCGCTTATATATAGTCTATGTATGGTATGGATGTCCGGTGGGGGGTTTTGTTTGCTTAATTATTAATTTCACAGTTGTTTTGAGTTTGCGACCCACACTCGACTGCTTGGGAAACCGGTGCAGACGAGCATTACGCTATCTACACCAGTTTCCCCCAGTCTTTGAATGGCCGTCTGGGAAAGGTAGTTCCCTGTTAGTTGTAGGAGGCGGGCATTTTATTGTTTATTTCAAATATTTCAAGGGTTTTGGTTTCCCAGTCTGTGGGTCACGATTTTGAGATGATCCTCGCTTCGAACGAGATTGAGAGTAGGAATTTTTGTGGAATCATAGTGCCGAAGGTGTAGTGGTCACTATTTTCCTTGACGGGAGGGAATTTTCTTCATTTTAGCAGTGTCGTGATGTTTTGAGTCGATTATGCAATATTTTGTAGTCCTGGGAACGTTTTAGTTCTTTTGCAGATTCATTGTTGTGCAGGAACAATTGGTATTTAAATATTGTTTGTTTATTTTTGATAGCTGCAATCACGATTACCATAAATGAGGTAAATGCTCATGCGGTTTGTATCCATTCTTTGAATATTATTTAGGAAGGGCTCAACAGAACCTAAAGGATTTTGTGTGTGATAGGGAAATCCTTCTGAATTTGAGATGTCTAAAAGGCAAAAGAAAAAGGCTCCTATAATGGAGGAGGAACCCAATGTTGAAATTGTCACCAAGGTTGAATACACTTACGAAGACACCAAATGCATAGTTGGTGTGGAACCTGAATATAAATTGGGAGAGATCTACAGAATGATAACACATCAAGAGGTACCTGATACCGGTTTCAAGGAAGAAAATATATATGCAAATATAGAGAGATCTGCCTTGATGAAGATTGCTACCAGACCTGAGCTTTTCCTGTGCTTAGAGGTGATTGAATGGATTATTCCCAGGGAAGATGTAACTACCATGATTTTTGTAAATGTTGAAAAACATGGTTATGCTGCTTATAGCCCTAGTTACGTATCACTAGCATACCACTTACCGGAAGCACATGTGTACTTGACGAAAGATTGGCTAAAGAAAATTAAACTAGACCTTGTTGAGACACTGAAAAGAATGTTGGTACCTGGAAAGAGTTTCAAAACTAGGCCATCAGGGGAATATGATACTGCCACCTTAAGGACCCCCTATAGATTCATTGCCTTAATGTTGAAGAGGATTTTCAAGAGAGCCCACGGTAAAAGCTTTAAGTTGGGGTGGGTGCCTATCATCTTCTATGTTGCAACCCAATGTACCATTTTCAACTAGGCAAACATTGTGTGAAAAAGCCTCTCGGCTTGCATTGCTTCAGCATTAGGAGGGGTGTGCCAAAAGATATCAAAGTTCTATATGAGCTCTATACTAATTGATTGCATACTATGAAACCAACCCTTCCCAAATCTGAGGTGTATTTGGGACCAAGAGAGAACACCATTCTACTCATCCTACAAGCCACTATGGGCACATAAGTACCACAGTCACTATAGAGAAGTGTGTGAACACTTCATTATGCCATTATATACATTGATTTTCTTAAAACAATGCAACTACAAGTTAGAGGAAGCATTGCAAGTTATTGAATAATATGTAGATAACTACTTAACGGAGGATGGATTGTATATAATAATTTATGGATGCTCCAGAGAACCTTCACTACTGACAAAATATGCCACTAATTATGTGGTGCAAAAGGAGGCAGTTATGTAGGTTTTCTTACATGGCATAGGGAGTTTTTTATTTGAACATAAGAAGGCAACTTATCCTCCCTTACCTTTTAGGTTGGGAAGCTATAAGTTCACAAGCATCAAGAAAGCTGATGAATTTGTAGAAGAATTGGGGAAATTCCATTTTGGGGAAATAAATTTTCACAGGAATGACTCCCGGAATAAAGTGGCAGAACACTGTGGCAAAGAAAATGTACATTTCGAGTATACAAGCCACTGGGATAAAGACGAATCAATCTTTAGAAATGCAAAAAACATAACTGCATTAAGAAGAAGATTTAAAAAGAAAATCACCACTAAAGGCAGAAAGGATAGGATGAGAAGAAAAGGGCAGAGGAAGAGGAGGCTAGAAAATTAGATGAAGATGCTAGGAGACTAGCACAGGAGGCTGAAAGCTGGCTTAAAGGTGATGAGGAAGAAAAGAGAAAAGCTAAACAAGAGGCAGCTATAAAGGTAGAAGAAGCTTCCATGACTGAAGAAGAAGAAAGGAAAAGGAAAATTGATGAGGAACTTACAAAGCAGGAAGTAGAAAGATTAAAACTGATAGAGTAACAAGCTTCTGATCCTGTAGACATTCAGGTTCAGGATGTGGGTAATCCTGATGTTAAAGATGCTGAGGAAGATTCTAACAACACATTAGGACAGGTTGTTGTGCCTACCCTAAGGCTGATCCCTTTTGAGCAGAAAAAAGGGGAAGAGGTGCTGGACTTCAACACTATTTTTTATGGAAAGGAAATAAATAGAATTGTGAATGGGACCAAGAGGAAGGTTGAGACTGGGGGGCAGTCGGGAAAAATGATAAATGGCACAACAATGGTGTATGGGATAGACAAGGATCCAAGATTCACTATCAGAACTGGAGTAGCATTGATACATGCTTCTGAGGACAATGTGGATCGGATAATGACTGATCTTGAACAGTCAAAGAAATCTAATACCCAACTAAATGATACCTTAAGAAGGGAGACAGAGGAAAGTAGTAGATTGGAAAGAAAATTTGAAGACATGAAACATGAAATAAAGTCTTCAAAATCTGAGCTCTAGTTCCTCCAAGTAGAGAAGATATCTCTGGAGGTTGCCCAGGAAAATATAGAAAAACTGCAACAGGAATGTTAGGGGCTAAGGACTGAAAAGGAGGAGTTGAAAATGATATGTGAAAGCCTTCATACAGAAAATGATCAGCTGCTCAGTAAGATAGGGGGGTTGGAGTTACAGAAAGCTATCTTGGAAGAGTTTGAGAGGCAATCTCAGGTGCAGACTATAGAGCTTAAAGAATAGGTTACTTCATTAACAACAGCTCTAAGAGAGGCTAGGGAATAGCGAGTTAACCTTCATCCTTTCAAGGAGCATGTTCTAGCGCAAAGAAGCAAGATGCACCAGATGCAAGTATCAATAGAAGAAGAGGGGTGGAGGGTTGTGTAAATAGATAATAGGCTAGAATAAATTTTATAAACTTCTTCATATTTTGTGGACAGATCATGGGACATTCTAGAAGTCCTGACATGAAGATTAGCCATATTAGAAGCAAATGAGGAAACCCCTGTAGATCTTCCAGCAAAATATCAACAAGGCCTGAGGCAACACTATTATTTATTGGAGTTTGCCATAAACACAACTGAATAATTCAAGAAGGCTATAATGAAGACAAAGGGAGCTTGTACAGAGTTCTATAGGAAACTTTTGATTACTTACAATCATTGCCAGGTTGCTGCTGAACAGAGGATGGACATATTTCCAAACCACAACCTATTTTTGGAGATGTTGTAAGTAGATATTAGGAAGATGAACAAAGGATTCAACACATCAAATCCCTAGACGAGCAGACCCTGAGAAATGAGGTATCTCATTCTGTGGTTAGTGTACAGTTGCTAGAGGATCAACTTCGCCTGAGCTCAGCCATGATAGAAGTAATAATAAATCAGGCTGCTAAATTTGCAATCGATATTCTTTTTTTAGAACCTTCTGAGTTTGAAAACATTGCCTTAGAAGCTTCAGCATGGAATAATTTATTGAATAGTCAAGCGGGGCCCTCCTCATAAGTGCTTTAATTGTTTGTTTTTATTGTAATATATTGTAAATTCTATAAGCACTTAATGTAAGAAAGTGTGGGATGTGAACCATTGGGGAAGCCCAAGAGTTATTTGTGGGCAGCCCAACAGTTTTTCTTTTGTATAAATATAGAAGAATTAGATAGGAGAGGGGATTTTTCCTAGAGAAACTTGTGAACTACTTGTTGTAAGAGGAACTACTTCGTTTCGCAATAATAAAATTACAATTTTGCCTGTTGGAGAAAGTGTTGTGTGGAATGTTCAAATGTGATGAAATGAACCATGTTGAAGGTGAAATATTTCATTTTCAGCTATGTTTCATTAACTGTGAGAGCATTCTAACACTCTAAAACTATGTTCTTATTTGAATGTTCTCTTGTTTATTCTGTGATAATTTCCACTATGAGTAACGGATGTTTTAACAGATGACGAGCTATCTTGTTGTGCATATCTTTATTCATGTTTATGTGTTTTGATTTCAAGAACAACTATCTATGATTTATCTTAACATATGAATAGTATCACATTACTCATGAATTAATGATCTTGCTCCCTAGGGATAGCTTAGTTAGCATTGTTTTTCCAGTTCTATGTGATTTAGATGTGAGAGAGTCTAATACGAGAGGTAAGAATCTACGCATCATATTGTGACCACACCTTGCATTCTTCATCAATCTACATCTTATATAGGCACTTGCATATCATACTTAAAGTCAAAATAAAAAACATACACAATGGATAGGGCCACAACCGACAAAACCCTTTGTTTTTGTTACTTGACCTATGGTAGCTAGACCGCAAACCAGACGGATTCCCTACACCAAACAGTCACGAGCTAGTTGGGAACGTTGACTGGGGATAATACCTTGTTGTTGTTGCTTGCGAATTTCCAGGTCTCAATAGTTTTCTAGCGCTAGAAGGAGGGCCACCAATGCATGGTTGGCCAAGGAAATCCATTTCCTCGAAATTACTCCACCAGTGATAGTTTTGGAAGCAGTTTATTTCCTTATCCAAATAATAAAGAGAATAGAGAACATTTGTTTTATGTGGACAACCAAGTAGTCAATGATCTGAGAAGACACACAGGATCTTATGTTAAGAGTATTGGAGGATTGCCCACTATCTGTTATTTACTCCGAAGAGAATACAAGAAGAAATATAGTCCCATCTTGTAAGATTCAGTGTTGGTTGGAGATTTGGAAGAGTTAGTAGAAGTATCATTATAGGAAGTTGTTAAACTTTTGAGTCAAGTAGACACAAACACACCTTACCGTTCTCACTCTCCACCTAGACTCATGGCAGGTGTAAATGCAAACCAGCCACCTAACCCACCAAATCCACCACCGGCTTGGAAAGCGAGATCACCCTTGAACTTAACACCTCCGTTGCATGAATTACCTCAAGCTTTTGAGAATATGCTGCCTAAGTTTGATCCAAATGATAAAATGTTAGTAGATGACCATTTACAAAGTTTTTATTTGGAAATAGAAGGGTTGAGGGATGGGGAACATGAGGATGCAGTTTGTATACTTTTTCCACACACCCTAAAAGGAGCAGTGGCATCATGGTACTTTGGTTTTCCTGCAAACTCTATCCCAGACTAGGATACCTTTGAAAGGATTTTCAGAAGTAATTATGAATCCCAAAAGATGCATGCAACATTAATGAAAGTTTTAGGTGCTTTAAAAAAAGAAAGGAAAGAAAAGGTACACAATTTTACTCAAAGATTTTATGCTTACCTTAAGAAATTCTCTGCATATAATAAGCCCTCAGACAAAGTTCTGATTGAGTATTATACCTCAGCTTTAGGTCCTGACTTGGCTATATTCACAAAAGCTCAAGTTAAGTTGACGTTATCAAAAAATTACAAAGAAGCAGAAAGAGTAGAGGCCGAAAAGGAAATTATAGAAGATTATCCTGAGCAGTGTGGAGAAAAAACTCCCGGCAAGAGAGCCTTATTGCTGTCTAAACCTAAAGAGGAGCGATCACATGATTTTGAAGGGATGTTAAAAATGATGCAAAAGCTATCGAACAGAATAATAGATCTGAAGAAAGAAAAGGAGGCTCAGAAAGCATATAAGCCTTATTATAGAAAAAAAGAGGATAAAAACCAACCCAAAACTCCTCCATACGGTTCAGCATCGATGAATTTAACAGAGGTGGGGATGGATAATTTTTGCACTTTTCACCAACAACCCCATTCTGAAAAGAATTGTCCTCAATTGATAAATTCAATGACATTGGTGATGAATTAGTTTTTGGATTCTAAATTAACTGAGGACAGTGATGAAGAGGAAAAGGGTAGTAAGACCAAAGAAAAACAAGATAATGATACCATGTTTTTATGGGATTATGTCTCACTTTTTGATACATAAAGAAGTACTCTGAAATTTGAGAATATACCGGAAATTAAAATGACAACAAAAGGCATGGATTTGGTAAATAAAGACAATTCAATGATCTCAAATATTAAGAAGTTGCAAGAGAATTTCAGGAAACAACCAAAGAACAATGTTGATGGAAAAGTACCTAAAATCACAATTATCAGCCAAGATCTAAAGCAAATCAGCAAGCTCATTAAGCCTATGGAAGACCAAGTAGGTGTTAAAAAGGAAAATACTAAAAGGTCTGAAGAACCAGAGGAAGAGATACCCACCAAAAACCAACCTGTGGAGGAAGATGTCGAATCAATTGGGGAAAGGAAAACTAGCTTTAAAACCCCACCTTTCCTTTTGACTTTGGAAATTCTAAACCATAAGGTGCATAATTGTTTGGTATATTTTGGATCATCAATGAATGTTATGCCACTAGTATTCTACAAAAAAAATTAATGGGCAGCCAAAACCTACTGCTTGGGAAGTTACTCAACTAGACAGAACTAGTGTCAAAGTAGTTGGGGAAATGGAGAATATTTTTCATTCGTTTATCCACAAATGAAAAGATATGTCAATTTATTGATATTGTAGTGGAAGACATATCAGATGGGTATGGACTTATTTTGAACCGAGACTGGTCTACAAGGTTAAAGGGGTATTTTGCTTCAGATTGGTCACATTTATGGCTGCCCCATAAAGGGTTCCCAAACCGGATCAAAATCTTAAGGGAACCTTACATGAAGCACACTATCACTAAGTTGGAAGAAGGAAATGAATCTGCAAATTATGTTTTGGGGAATTACCTATTGGAGCTTGAACTAAGACATCATGCATTAGAAGAAGCAAACAATATAATAAACACTCAGCCCGATCTCCTTCAATGTTTACGGGCTGATGGGTTTGATTGTAAATTGGTAGACGTAGTTTTGGTTTCAAAAATAGCGGAATTAGATAATGGCTAGGTATTTCGCATCTGCAATCGAGCCTAGCCCCTTGACTCGTAAGTTGGTAGATCTATAGGCATGGGCAGAGAACTGGTTAGGTAGTGGTTGGTTCTCAAAATTTTACTTTGGTTTTTGTTTTTGATAACCTTGTACATAAATAATTTGGTGGAATTTTGTCACTTTTATTTGCCGCTGTTGTTTCTAGTTATTTTTGGTTTGTTTTTGAATAAAAGAGGAAAAATTTTGGTTGCAAGGAAAGTGTCAGGGTTCTTGATTAACTAAAATCTTTGGGATAAGATTGTGCATTCTTGGTTGAACTAATATAATTTCTTCTAGTAAGTAAGTTTCCTAAATGGCTACACACTCATTGAAGTCCTGCTTAACCCCTGAAAAAGCTCAGAATCGAAAGGTTTGAAATACTATTTTGAGGCTCCATCCACTTCACATCTAAGATTTCCTAGGGGGTGCTAGCAAAGGACCCATGGAAAGGAAGGAAGGTAAACATTTTACTATATATAAATGACCCCATGCCATGATTTTAAAAGCATAGAGGCTGTTAAGAGTCTAAACTCCTAAAAAAAGCAATACATATCAAAGCAAAGTATAAAAACGTGAATACCAATTTGTCAAAAGTTCTTCTTCGTCCGTGAGCTGAAAAGTAAATACATCTCTCACATAAAAGGACACTATGGATAGAATATCTTGAATAAAATTCAGAAAAAAAGGAATAGGGAGGACTCAAAAGAACAAAAAGTTCAAAAGGCACAAAAGTGCAATTGGCATGGGAATGAGGAACAAATGAATATTTCTGCTTACCATATGTTACGATCCTGTTGTTTCCAAGCTAGAAACTACCCAAAGACAGAGGTAAAATAAAACCCACGTACTAAGCCTCAAAAGAGTTATCCAGACTTTGAACATTTTGGTGTTCCCATTTCCAAACAAGGGACTGTCATCAATGATTTAAATGCATGTGTTGTCATTTTAGGAATACAAGCTTCTAGAAGAATTCAACTTATGGGTTTAATGATTAAACAGTCTTTTACTGGGAGAAATGTTGATTCAAAAATCTAGGGTTCACCAGGTAGTCGCCAATTGTTGTAGCTGCAACAATTTCCCAAAATTCTAAAAATTTGGGGACCCTCCTTTTATCTTGTTTTTCTCAGCTTGTTTGAGTTTGCTTGATTTCATTAATGTTTGTTCAAAGAATATTTTTATGCCAATGCTGTTTTATGGCTTGCATTGATTTTTTGCCCTGCCGTCGTTGCCGAGAAGTAACGAGAAATCAAGTCCGATCCAAGGTTTACTGGCCTCCGATGATATTTATTTGTTTTTTCTCATCATCGGTGGCTTTATTGGAATACCGTCGAAATGTTTTGTCTCTACCATTTCCCCCGTCGTGAATAATGTATTACGAGCCCTAATGGTTGTATTAACCTCTTCCGATCCCCTCCATTTTGACTCGCCAATCCTTAGTCTTTTAACTTCCACCGTTGCGTCTCTAGAAATCACTATTCTTTCGATATAGTTTGATTTATGTTTCTCGCTTGGATGATATTTTTCGCTTAAGTCATGTTTATTTTACTTCCAATTTTGACTGGTCTGCAGAACTCGGTGTCTTTATGGTTTCTGTTGTTGCGGCTCTCCAAACAACTATTGGTATGAGGTCTTAGTCTTGCGAACTCCGATGTGAAGTTTATTTCCCTTGCCGATGCCGCTGCAGATCTCATAGTCATTTCATCATCCGTCATTGCAGAGATGCTGCCGACATGATCGCCGATCCCATAGTCTTTTTTCTGCCCGATGGTTTTATTTTTCCCAATGATTATTTGTTTACCTAGTTGTATATATTTGGGGTTTGGGGCTTATTTTATTTTATTTTATTATTCCTGTGAACTTGTGACTTGGACTGTCATTATCGTGTTGAGCAGAAAATCGTACTCGCTTTCAATACCCTATTCCTAGGTGGCTCCGCTATAGAGGTTTGCGGATTTCCCTCGCCAGTCGCACATTGCATTTCCAGGTAGGCCTTTATTAACATTCTCCCCTTTTCCGTTCGAATGGTTGAACTGAGTTTGTCACCCTTGGTTAGTTCCCACCTCTGCTGTTAATGGGTACCTAGTTTTACATTTTCAGCACTTATATAGAGTCTATGTAGACGGTATGGTTGTCCGTTGGGGGGTTTTTGTTTCCTTAATGATTAATTTTGGAGCCGTTATGATTTTGCGAACCGCACCCGAATGCTTGGGAAACTGGTGCAGATGGGAGTTATGCTATCCGAACTAGTTTCCCCCAGTTTGTGTATGGCCATCTAGGGAGGGTAGTTTCCTGTTAGTTGTAGGAGGCAGGCATTTTCCTGTTTATTTCTAATATTTTGAGGGTTTGGTTTCCAAGTCTATGGGTCGTGGTTTTGAGATACTCCTCGCTTCGAACGAGATTGGGAGTAGGAATTTTTGTGGGATCATAGTGCTAAAGGTGTAGTGGTGACTGTTTTCCTCGACGGGAGGGAATTTTCTTCATTTTAGCAAGGCCATGATGTTTTGAGTGGATTATGCAGTATTTTGTAGTCTTGGGCAGGTTTTAATTATTTTGCAGACTCATTCTTGTGCAGGAACAATTTGTATTTAAATATTGTTTGTTTACTTTTCATAGCTGCAATCATGATTAGCATAAACGAGGTAAATGCTCATCTAGTTTGTATCCATTGTTTGAATATTATTTAGGAATGGATCAATAGAACCCATAGGATTTTGTGTGTGATAGGGAAATCCTTCCGAATTCGAGATGTCTAAAAGGCAGAAGAAAAAGACTCCTAGAGTGGAGGAAGAACCCGATGTTGAAATTGTCACGAAGGTTGAATACACTTACGAAGACATCAGATGCATAGTTGGTGTCGAACCTAAATATAAATCAGGGGAGATCTATAGACTGATAACCATTCGGGAGGTACCTGAGACCAGTTTCGAGAAAGAAACTATATATGCAAATATAGAGAGATCTTCCTTGATGAGGGTTGCTACTAGACCTGAGATTTTCCCATCCTAAGAGGTGATTGGATGGATTCTTCCCAGGGAATATGTAACTACCATGATTTTGGCAAAAGTTGAGAAACAGGGTTATGCTGCTTATAGCCCTGGTTACATATCACTGGCCTACCACTTACCAGAAGCACAGGTGTACTTGACGGAAGACTGGCTAAACAAAATTAATCTGGACCTTGTTGAGACACTGAAAAGAATGTTGGTACCTAGCAAGAGTTTCAAAACTAGGCCATCAGGGGAATATGATACTACCAACTTAAGGACCCCCTATAGATTCATTGCCTTAATGTTGAACATGATTTTTAGGAGAGCCCATCATAAAAGCTTTAAGTTGGGGTGGGTGCCTATCATCCTCTAAGTTGCAACCCAAGGTACCATTTTCAACTAGGCAAACATTGTATCAAACAGCCTCTCGGCCTACATTGCTTCAACATTAGGAGGGGTGTCCCAAAAGAGATCAGAGTTCTATATGAGCTCTATACTAATTGGTTTCATACTGTGCAACCAACCCTTCCCAAAACTGAGGTGTATTTGGGACAAAGAGAGAACACCAGTCTACTCAGCCTACAAGACACTATGGGCACATAGGTACTACAATCACTATAGAGAAGTGTGTGAACACTTCATTATTCCATTATATACATTGATATTCTTAAAAGAATGCAATTGCATGTTGGAGGAAGCATTGCAGGTTATTGAAGAATATGCGTATTACTAGTTAACAGAGGGTGGATTGTATATTAGAAGTTATGGATTCTCCAGAGCACCTTCACTACTACCAAAATATGCCACTGATTATGTGGTCCACAAGGAGGGAGTTAGGTAGGTCTTCTTAGATGGCATAGGGAGTTTTTTATTTGAACATAAGAAGGCAACTTATCCTCCCTTACCATTTAGGTTGGGAAGCTATAAGTTCAGAAGAGTCAAGAAAACCGATGAATTTGTAGAAGAATTGGGGAAATTCCATTTTGGGGAAATAAATTTCCATAGGAATGACTCCCAAAATAAAGTCGTACAACACTGCAGGGAAACAAATGTACATTTCGAGTATACAAGCCATTGGTATAAAGACAAATCAATCTTCCAAAATGAAGAAAAAATAACTGCATTAAGAAGAAGATTTAAAAAGAAAATCACCACTAAAGGCGGGAAAGGATAGGATGAGCAGAAAACGGTAGAGGAAGAGGAGGCTAGAAAAAGAGATGAAGATGCTAGGAGACTAGCACAGGAGGCTGAAATATGGCTTAAAGGAGAGGAGGAAGAAAAGAGAAAATATGAACAAGAGGCAGCTAGAAAGGCAGAAGAAGTTGTCAGGACTAAAGAAGAAGAAAGGAAAAGGAAAATGGATGAAGAACTTAGGAAGCAGGAAGCAGAAAGATTAAAACTGATAGAGCAACAAGCTTCCGATCCTGTAGACATTCAGGTTTAGGATGTGGGTAATCGTGATGTTCAAGATCCTGAGGTAGCTTCTAGAAACAAATTCAGATAAGATGTTGTGCCTACCCTAAGGCTGATCCCTTTTGAGTAGAAGAAAGGGGAAGAGGTGTCGAACTTCAACACTATTTTTTACGACAAGGAAACAAAGAGAATTGTGAAGAGGACCAAGAGGAAGGTCAAGACTTGAGGGCAGTCAGGAAAAATGATAAATGACACAACAATGGTGTATGGGAGAGACAAGGATACAAGATTCACTATAAGAGATGGATTAGCATTGATCCATGCTTCTGAGGATAATGTGGATCGGATAATGACTCATCTTGAACAGTCAAAGAAATCTGCTGCCCAACTAAAGGATACCCTATGAAGGGAGAGAGAGGAAAGTAGTAGATTGAAAAGAAAATATGAAGACATGCAACATGAAATAAAGTCTTCAAAATCCGAGCTCCAGTTCCTCCAACTAGAGAAGAGATCTCTAAAAATTGCCCTGGAAAACTAGAAAAACTGCAGCAGGAATGTCAGGGGCTAAGGACTAAAAAGGAAGAGTTGAAAACGACATCTGAAATCCTTCATACAGAAAAGGATCAGCTTCTCAGTAAGATAGGGGAGTTGGAGTTAAAGAAAGATGCCTTGGAGGAGTCTGATAGGCAATCTCAGGTGTAGATTGCAGAGCTTAAAGAAATAGGTTACTTCATTAACAACAGCTCTAGAAGAGTCCAGGGAACAACAAGTCAACCTTCAGCCTTTCAAAGAGCATGTTCTAGCTCAAAGAAGCAATATGCACCAGCTGCAAGTATCAATATAAGAAGAGAGGTGCAAGGTTGTGCAAATAGACAATAGGCTAGAAGACATTTTAGAAACTTCTTCATATTTCGTGGATAGATCACAGGACATTCTAGAAGTCCTGATGAGAAGATTAGCCAGATTAGAAGCAAATGAGGAAACCCCTATAGATCTTCCAGCAAAAGATCAACAAGGACTGAGGCAAGACTATGATTTATTGGAGTTTGCCATAAACACGGCTGAAGAATTCAAGAAGGTTGTAAAGAAGACAAAGGGAGCTTGTACAGAGTTCTGTAGGAGGCTTTTGATTACTTACAATCATTGCCAGGCTGCTGGTGAATAGAGGATGGACACTTTTCCAAACCACAACCTATTTTTGGAGATGTTCCAAAGTAGATATCAGGAATATGAACAAATGATTCAGCACATCAAATCCCTAGACGATCAGAACCTCAGAAATGAGGTAGCTCATTCCGCGGTTAGTGTAAAGTTTCTAGAGGATCAACTTCACCTCAGCTCAGCTAGGATAGAAGCAATAAGAAATCAGGCCGCTAAATTTGAAATCAATATTCGTTTTTTAGAACCTTTTGAGTTCGAAAACATTGACTCAAAAGCTTCAGCATGGAATAAGTTCTTGAACAGTCAAGCAGGGCCCTCCTCATAAGTGTTTTATTTTTTTGTTTTTATTGTAATATATTGTAAATTCTATAAGCACTTAATGTAAGAAAGTGTGGGAGGTGAAGCATTGGGGAATCCCAAGAGTCATTTGTGGGCAGCCCAACAATTTTGCTTTTGTATAAATATAGAGGAATTAGATAGGAGAAGGGATTTTTCCTATAGAAACTTGTGAACTACTTGTTGTAAGAGGAACTACTTCATTTTGCAATAATAAAATTGAAATTTTTCCTGTTGGAGAAAGTGTTGTGTGGAATGTTCGAATGTGATGAAATGAACCATGTTGAAGGGGAACTATTTTGTTTTTAGTTGTGTTTCATTAACTATGAGAGCATTCTAACCTTCTGAACCTGTGTTCTTATTTGAATGTTCTCTGGTTTATTCTGTGATAATTTCCACTATGAGTAATGGATGTTTTAATAGATGACGAGCTATCTTGTTGTGCATATATTTATTCATGTTTATGTGTTTTGATTTCAAGAACAACTATCTGTGATTTATCTTAACATATGAATAGTATCACATTCCTCATGAATTAATAATGTTGCTCCCTAGGGATAGCTTAGTTAGCATTGTTTTTCTAGTTATGTGTGATTTAGATGTGAGAGAGTCTAAGACGAGAGGTAAGAAACTGTGCATCACATTGTGACCACTCCTCACATTCTTCATCAATCTACATCTTAGATAGGCACTTGCATAACGTACTTAAAGTCAAAATACAAAAATATACACAGTGGACTGGGCCACAACCGTTAAAACCCTTAATTTTGTTACTTGACCTATGGTAGGTGGACCGCAAACCGGACGGATTCCCTACAACAAACAATCATGAGCTAGTTGGGAACATTAACTGGGGAGAATCCCTTACTATTGTTTCCTGCGAATTTCTAGTCCTCAAAAAGGTCGTACAACTGTAATTTGACATGAATTTCGAGGTATTTTGATGTTATTTCAGTTTTGGTAAATTTTTTCAGTGAGGGTTAAAGGAATTAATTCATGTATAGATGGAAAATTTCTAAGTATTAATCTTAATAAAAATATTCTTCTTCTAGGTTTTTCCCCAGAGTCCAGGTTTTTCTTGGTATTATGACCATAATATTTTTGTTTTCACATGTTTGATGGATACTTCAATATTTTAGAAGATCTTGAAGTGGTGGTTTTTATTTCCAGTTTATGAGTAAATTTTTAATAAAGAACAAAAAATTCTTTCATTACGAAACCATTCTGCAACATCACACTCTATAAGTAAAATTTTTACACTATCATTAACCACGTCATAAATAATTCCTAGAACAACCCTTTGGAAGGTAGGAAGTGTAATATAGAGACCAAAAGGGAGGACATTGTATGAAAAGAGACCCCATGAGCATGTAAAGGTATTTATGTCTTGATCCTCAATGTCAATTTGTATTTGGTTGTAGTTTATTAAACCATCGAGAAAAGAAAATAAATCCTTCCCTTACAAGGTATTGATGATTTGATAGATGAATGGCAAGGGGAAACTATTTTTTGAGTTTCTTTGTTCAGTTCCCAATAATCAACATAGATTCTCCATTTCCTTTTTTGTTAGGAACAATAATAAGTTATGATACCAATTCATTGTGAAAGATGGGGTAAATAAAATTCACACCCAACAACTTTTGAATCTCTTTTTTGATAATTTCTCTTAGAACATGGTTCATTCTCCTTTGAGATTGGCATGTGGGATGAAAATATTCCTTGATATAGATGTTGTGGGTACACATATCTGAGTTGACACCCTTCATATCAGGTAATATTAAGAAGAAATCTTATGCTTTTGCACACAAAATTTGTATCATACATTCAGTTTGAGATGGAGACAAGTTTGAGTTAGTATTTAATATTTTCCATGGTTCTATTTTCAATGGATTGTTGCTATAAAGAATTATAGGTGGCACCCCCCCTTCTCCAATATTTAACTTATTATTTTCTTTGAAATCATTTTCCATTACATCTTCTAGTAATTGGAAAACAAGTTGGTTGATTGAAGAAGGATTAATAATAAAATTATTAATGGCATTCCCATTTGTCTCATCCTTAATGTATACATATTTTTCAATGGTAAGTACATGCTAGATGATCTGTTCCTTAGGCTCAAACACATTCCATAAGGGGATCTCACACCTCAGGATTTCCTTGGATGGTGTGTAAAGGACAAGGATCTTAATGGAAAATTTCCATATTCCTTTATTTTCATCCAATATATGCATCATTCATGGCTAACCATGTGTTGCAACTGCAACTTTTTTCCCAAAATTTTGAAAATTTTTGGACCATCCTTTTGATTTTATTTTGCCTGGGAGTATTTGGATTTCTGAACTTTGTTTTTCCCCTTGCTACATTTTGGATTGTTTGAAGTTGAATTGAGGACAAATTGTTTTTCTTATTTTCGGAAACTACTTTTTGTCTGCCAATGTTTTTGACTCTGGAATTTAAAGTTTGATTTGAAAATGATGCCCTTTTGATCTAAATGATTTCCTTCATCTCTATCTGAAGTCTATTTATGTTGAGTCAGAGCTTTAGTTCTCTTTGTCATCGCTATTTCGGAGGTGAATTGAAGTAATATTTCTGTTGCCCAACTAAAAAACATTTCAGTTTATTTCAGTATTTAACGTTTTTTTTATTTCATCGATGATCGCCGTCGAAAGTGAGTGAACAATGAATCGAGGCATTAGTTCTCTATGCCACCAATGGATAGTTTTACTTTCACCAATTATTTGGAGTCTTGGTTTTATTTAAAATCTTAACTTTGATTTGTGTTTGATGATTTTTTCACTGTCGAAAGTTTATTAAAGTTTTAATCGAGGCGGTAGTTGTCTACATAGCCGCCATTGTGGAGGGTAAGTAATGAACGCCTCGATGGAAAGTCATTATTTTTTCCGATGTGCCTTTAGCTTTTTTTTTTGGACTGTCAGTGATTTTATTTTATCACTGTTGGAGCATTAGTCTTCTAAGTCACCGCCATTTCAGAGGGAAAATGGAAAACATTCTGACAGATTAGTTCTTATCCTTGCCAATTATGTGGTTTCTTGCTTTTCATTATTTTTGTTTCTTCACTATCAGAATGGTTTATGACTTTGATCGGAACCTCTAGTATAATTTTTTTGCATCGTTGCAGCTGCAAAATGAATGGTTCGGTCGACGCTTTATGGTTAGTCCTTCCGCTCGCTGATGCCATTGTTTTACTGGGTAGTGGTTCCATCTCCGATGCATGAACGACAAATTTTAGCGCTTTAGTTCACCAACGGAAGCCTTAGTCTATATGGTTTCCATCGTTGCATCGGATTAGTGAAGTAACCATCCGACATATGTTTTTCCCACTGGTGAGGGTTCTTTCCTCCTTTTTGTCTATTTCTACTCTATTTTTCCATGGCAGTTTTCTCTGAGATGAAGAGCGTAGTTTGGGATTTCGGATTGGCAGTTACTTTGTTATGATTCATTCTTTCATCAGAGGATTTCAAATTGGTCTATATGCAGCCTGGATTGATACAGGGAGCCTGTTTTATCGGGCTTGTGATTTTAGTTTGGACAACAGATTTAGCGGATTTCAGACCCAGTTTGCAAGATTTCCTTTGCCTTATCTTTTCATGCATTAATATTGTTTATAGTTCATTTTACAGAATGCACGTATATATAGAGTTTGTGTTACTTTTTTAAATGCTAAATGGTCTAAAAATATGATGTGTTCATGAGAGGATGATTGCTGCACAAAAGATATGGATAAAGGACAAGGCAGAAGAGAGGCATTAAGGAAATAAGAAGCTGAAGCATAAGGAAGCAGAGATGTTGCTAAAAAAAAATAAGAGATTGAAGGTCTGAGATCATCAAGATCTCAAAAATACTAATGGATTACTGAGCAGAATCGATAGTAGCAGAGGCCCAGGCTTGGGAAAAGTTCGTTAGTTACCAAGCTGGTCCTTTTTTATAAAGTGCTCTTAAAACTTAATCTCAAATGTAACATATAGTATAAATCATAAGCACTCACAAAGAGACAAAAGGGTGGGTTTAAATGGTTGGGGGGATCCCAAAGGTCACCAAGGGGTATCCCAAGAGTTTTGCTTGTAGTATAAGTATAGGATAGTTAGATAGTGGGAAGGAATTTTTCCTAGTTATATTTGTGAGAGTATGTTGTAAGAAGAACTATTTCCTTCTGCAATAAAGAATTGCATGTTTCCTGTTGGAGAAAGCTTGGTGGAATGTTTCAAATGTTGTGCTATGGATTTGTTGAATGTGAATTATTTCGTTTTTAGCTTGCATCCATGAACTGTGAGATCGTTCTAACTCTTTGAACCTATGTTCTTGTTATGAATGCACTCTAGTTTATTCTATGAAATTTCCACTGTTAGTAATGAAGGATTTTCATAAACAATAAGCTGCATTGTTGCGCATATATCTATTAATGTTCATGGGTTTTGAAATAGGTAACAACTATCTATGATTTTTCTTAATGCATGCATAGAAATACATTACTCATTGATAAATGATAATCTTTCTCCTTAGGGATAGGTTAGATAGTTAGTTTTAGTTTCTTGCTGTGTGTGATTTAGATGTGAGAGAGTTAAGACGAGAGGTAAGAACCTGCGCATCACATTGTGACCGCTCCTTGTTATCTCAATCAATTCACATTTTTAGATAGGCACTTGCATATCATACTTAAACATTAAAAAAAAAAATACACATAGTGGACTGGGCCGTAACTGGTAAAACCTTTAATTTTGTTACTTGACCTACGTTAGTTGGACCATAAACTGGACGGATTCCCCATGACAAATAGTAACGGGCTAGTTGGGAACATTTACTGGGGAGAATCCCTAACTATTGTTACGTGCAATTTTCCAGGCCTCAATAGTTTTTGGTGCTAGAAGGAGGGACGCCAGTGGATGGTTGGTCGAGGAAACCCATTTTCTCGAGATTATTCCATCGGTGACAGTTCTGAAAGAAGCTTGTTTCCCAATTCAATCCCTGAAAAGAAGGGTAAAGAGTTTTTGTCTCATGTCGATAACGAAGTAGTTGACGATTTGAGAAGAATTACTAGGGATTACGCAAAGAAGATCAGAGTATTGCGATTATCCCTATCTTACCCAGAAGAGAATATGGGAAGAAAGACCGTCCTATATTGGAAGACGCAATGTTGGTTGAATATTTTGAAGAACTGGTAGAAATAACCTTACAAGAAGTTGTTCAATCTCTGAATCAGTTGGACCCAGATACACCTTACTGTTCACCTGTTCATACCCCTATTCATTCACCACCTCACTCTCCACTTAAAATCATGGCAAATGTAAACGAAAACCAGCCACCTGCTTGGAGGGCTAGATCACCATTAAACCTAGCACCTCCTTTGCATGACTTACCTCAAGATTTTGAGACAATGTTTCCTAAGCTTTACCCAAGTGAAAATATTTTGGTAGATGATCATTTGAAAAGATTTTACTTGGATATAAAAGGACTACGTGCTCGAGAACATGAAGATGTAGTCTGCAGATTGTTTCCACATACCTTGAAAGGAGCAGCAACCTCATGGTATTTTGCTCTGCCTCCAAACTCAATCACAAACTGGGAAAAATTTGAAAGAATATTTAGAAGTAAATATGTAGTCTAGAAAAATCATGCAGCTCTGATGAAAGGGTTATGTGCTTTAAAGAAAGAAAGAAAGGAAAAAGTGGATAGTTTCACTCAAAGGTTTGCTACTTATCGAAAAAAAAAATCTGCAACTAATAAACCATCTGATAAAGTTATGAGTGAATACTATACTTTATCTCTAGGGCCTTAATTGGCCATGTTTGCCAAGATGTCAGTCAAACCTACATTGTCAGAAACGTATGAAGAATCTAAGAGGGTAGAAGTTGAAAAAGATAGCATAGAAGATTATCGTGAGTAGCCGGGAGGAAATTGTTTTGGTAAGAAAGTGTTGTTATTGACTAAGCCTAAGGATGAGCAATCACATAAATTTGAAGGGATGGTGAAGATGATCTAGAAGCTATCCAACAGAGTGATCGATTTGGAAAAATAAAAGGAGGCTCATAAAGCATACAAGCCTTACTATAAAAGGAGAGAAGATAACAATCAATCTAAACCTCCTCCACATAGTCGTGCATCAATGAATTTAACTAAGGTAGGGATGGATAATTTTTGCACCTTTCATCAGCAGCCTCATTCTGAAAAAAAATTCTCTCAGTGGATCAATTCGATGGCATTAGTAATGAATCAGCTATTGGACTCTAAACTAACAGAAGATGATGAGAAAGAAGAAAAAAATAATCAACCCATAGAAGAACAAGAAGACAATGCTTTAGTTTTATGGGACCATGTCTCATTTTTTGATACAGAAGAGGAGGGTTCACTGAAACAGAAAAAAACATCAGAAACAAACCTGACAACAAGAAGTTAGGGGTTGATAAAAGAAGAAAAGTTAGTACTCCCGAAAATCAGGAGACTTTAGGAGAATGTAAAGAAAATTGAGAAGAGCACCACAACTGATAAAATACCTGAATTAACCATTACGAGTCAAAATCCAAAGAAAATCAACATGCCTGTTAATCCTATTGAAGAGAAAATTGATAATGTAAAGAAGAATCTTGACGAACATAAGATGGAGCATAATATTGTGGAAGATATTAAAAGGGATAGGGAAATATCTCACTGTTTGAAATGTGTAATGTGCCTCGACAGAAAGAAAAATTGTCAAAAGCACTTGAGGTACTAGAGGAAAAGCTTCCCAATGATAACCAACCTGAAGAAAAAGAAATTGGTGAAGCAAGTGTGGGAGGTAAGTCTAAATGCAAAACCCCACCATTTCTCCTAACTTTTGAAATTTTCAACCATACGTGCACAACTGTTTAGTAGTCTCATGGGCATCAATTAATGTTATGCCACTTTTAGTCTATAAGAAGATAAAAGGACAACCTAAACCATCTACATGGCAGGTTGTTCAGTTAGAAACAATAGCTGTGAAGGTAACTAGGGAAATGGAGGATGTTCTGATTCAATTATATTCAAATGAAAAGGTATGTTAGTTCATCGATATTGTAGTAGCAGACATACATGAGGCTTATGGACTTGTTTTGAGTCGGGATTGGTCAGCAAAGATAAATGGATATTTTGCATCAGATTGGTCATATCTGTGGTTTCCTCATAAGGGAGGTCCCAATCAAATAAAAGTATTAAGAGAACCACACATGAAGCATAATGTTACTCAGTTGGAGGGTAAGAATGAACCAGTGAATTCCGTGTTGGAAAACTTCTTTGTTGAACTTGAACCAAGAATTTACCAAGCAGAAGAAGCTAGCGGTACCCAGACACATAGCCCGATCTCCTTCGATTTTCATGGGCAGATGAATTTGACTGTAAAATAGTAGACTTAGTTTCAGATGTAGTTTTTGATTCAAGTACAGTAGAAGTAGATAGTTTTTGGACAATTTTTTTTTATGGATCCAAAACTTTGGAAGGATAAGGAGCTGGTTGTGTCCTGATTGATCCAAAGAAAAATAAACAATTTCTTTCATGTAGACTAGAGTTTGAATGTACCAATAATACAACCGAATATGAAGCATTAGTTCAGGGACTAAGAAAAGGAATTGAATTAAAAGTAGAAAATCTGAAAGTGTACAGGGATTCTGAAATAACTGTGTTATCTCTAAGGTTGTTTTTTCATTTTTATCCTAGGGTTTTATAGTTTTTGGTTTACGATTGAGGTCATTTGTTTAAGCTTACTTCTTTTTATACCTTTGAGTGTCATATTTTTTATATTTTTGTTGTGATTTCCTTTGAAGGCTCAAATCATTTATTATCTAAAGTTATGGACTTATATTAAGAGCAAGAGGTTTTATGAAAGATCAATTATAAAATGGATTTTATAAACTGGCAGCAGTCCTTAAACTGGTGGCATTCTTTAAAAATAGTGCACTGATGGTTTTCGTCTAAATAATGATGTTATACATCATGTTCTTCATATGAAATCAAGGCATTTGGTGTAATGAGTAATGGTATCAAAGTTGACAGTATTGACAGTTGACAGTGATATTCCATATTTCCCTAAAAACCTGTCATATTACTGTTCTCAAATTTCATTAGCTTTGTGAAGTTTGTATTTTGGAAAGTTTACAGAATGCCAATAGTAACAATGGAAGAGGATTCAGAAATTGTGGTGAAAAGAAGACTAGGAGTCCTGATTTGCAGACTGGAACCTGATAACACACAATGGGTACTGCAATTTCCAAGGTCATCCCAATTGATGAGAAATGCGAGATGGTTTTCTTTCTGTGAAAAATTGCAGGCTTATCATACACAGGTGACTAAGCCTTTCATAAAAAATTACAAATATGGAATGGTTTATCTCAAGAGTTTAAATATCATGGTGAATAAAGAGTCTATTGCAGAAGCAATAGGGGTACCAACAGATGAGAAATCATGAATATTGTGAAGAAATTGTCATGATAGACGATTCTTTCAAGAAAATATACACGCATTCAAGGGTCATGCTTAGATAATGAGAATATCATTGATGTTCAAAGATTTGCAAGGTTTCTACCTAAAATATTTTGCACAAATAAACAAGTGTGTTCAGAAGATTGTTTATTCTCGAAGCTTCCATAAGAAGAAATGGTCCTTAAGAAATAAGAATCTATTGAACCAAATTAAGAGATCTTTGAAGACAAGCCAAGTTTTTACAGAGAAGGAAGCGGATTATCAGAAGTTGTTTTTATCTAAAGACATATTGAAAGAGAAAAGAATCGTCGATTGGGAGATCTAACCTTTAACCGTCAGCACCTCAAACATCAATGCTGTCGCTGTATCGGCATCTTAAGTCACTAGCGTGGTGATGCTTTATTCATAGGTGCCTTAGATTAGAATACTCCCATTGCTTTGGAGGGGAAATGAACTAAATCTCATCGGTGATCAAAATCTTAGTCTTCTAGCTCATCGGCGCTTTAGACTAGAACACTCTCGTTGCTTTGGAGAGGAAATGAACTAAAGCTCATTAATGATTAGAAGCTTAGTCTTCTAGCTCATCAACACTTTAGACTAGAACACTCCCATTTCTTCGGAGGGGAAATGAATTAATTTTATCGCTATTGGAATAATATTTCTCATTGATCGGAGGCCACGTTCATTGCCTTACCAACACTATGGAGATGTTCACTTAGACTGTCTCCTGCCGTTGCGGTTCTTTAGTTAACTAGCTTGCTGATGAATGTTGCCACTGCTATGGAGTTCAAACAGATGAAGACTTAGAGTAAGGACATATTCAATCAATTGGAGGACAAACATGTTGAGTTTGCCAAATTGCAAAAAATATCCCGGGATTTAAGTGATCTAACTGTCTTGGTAGAGGCTTCTAGAAGTATTTCGAGTTAGAATCATAGTTGGTTTTTGAAAGCAATTTAGATATGACAGATGTCTATTTCTGTTTGTATTTTGTATTACACTTGTATTTAGACTATTTTAAGAAGATCGATTTTGCTATTTTTGAAATATTCGATCCATAGAAATAGGATCTGATAACTATCTCAAAAATTAAGAGGTTTTGTATATAAGGGATAGTAACTAGATAGGAGGGGTGGTAACCGGATATGGAAATCCAATTTTGATGTATAATATATGACATGAAATTCTCTACATCTTCAATACAGGTTCTGCTTTGATATGATTATGAGTATGAGCTTATTTTGTATTTTTATGAATTGTGTTTTTTATGATTTATCCTATGTATGGTTGAATATAATCCATTGCATGATTCTTGTGATAAAATACAGTTATCTTTCAAACATTTAGTGACAGAGTGAATTTCATTCCATAAATTCATGCTTGTAGTTCCCTTTATATTGAATTTTGTATTCCATTTTATGTCATACAGATCTTTAATGGTTATGTGATTTTCCTATATCTTTGATTATATACCGACTCAGTTTTTATTTCGATTTTATTGAATTATATTTTTGGAAATATTTCTTTAAGCTTGAACCCTTGTAGTCTAGGTTCAAATTTAGGGATAACATCTTCTGGTGCCATTGCTAGGGATGGAGAAACAAAAGGACATCTTCCCTGGGTATTCGACCTCCTTATGTATCTAATTTTGGAAGGTGAACAAGATCAGCGAGACTTGTTATAGACTACATCAGTCACCTACATAAAGTTACAGTGGCTTCAAAAAAGATACGAACTTGAGGAAATCCCTCATCACCTTTAAATCTAGGAGTCTCAGATCCTGAACAAATATTAAAAGAAGGTAGGAGAAGGTTGAGCTCTACGTCATTAGAAAAATTTAAACATCCTTCAACCTTGGAGATTCCTGAATCTTCATTTATCCCTGTTCCATCTTTTGATCCACATTCAAAAAAAGGAAAAGAAGAATTAGATCTGCTATTTGCCCCTCCTCAAATTGATAATTTCCAAGTCTTCATAGATCCTTTGTTGTCTAAGAAGGTTAAAATTGAAGCATTCTAGATAGGAACTTCTTCTTTGTTTTTAACCCACATACCTTTTGTTAAGACCATCCCAGTGAATCAGCCAAATCCTAGTAATTTGTCTCCTTCATCACAACATTCAAGCACCCATCAGTCTAATACAAGTTCAAATATTTCCAGTCCTAAAATGTATCACCCTCAGAATTGGATGGCTGCTATGGTAGTAGCAAGATATGCCCCACTAGTTTTTCCCCACCCTCTTAATTCTCTCCGAGGAGGAGATTACCAAAAATATCTTCTGAGATTTAGTGGTCCAGGAGATGTTACTGCACAGGAACACTAGAACACATACTTGAGTTATGCAGACAATAAGAATTTTGAAAATGAAGATGTTTGGATGAGGGTTTTTGTTCAAAGTTTAGATGGTGAGGTGAGAAAATGGTTTAGAGAATTACCACCAAACTCTATAGATGGTATAGATGCTTTAGAATAAGTATTTATGAGACAATGGGGAGATACTAAAGATTATTTATACTACATTATAGAGCTTGGATCATTTAAAAGAAAGAACGATGAAGATGTGGGAGATTTTTCTAAAAGGTTCAATAAAATGTACAGTAGAATACCAGCTGAAATAAAACCAAGTCAGAGACATCAACAAAGTTAACTTATACAAATTCGATTGATCATGGGTTTTCTTTGTTGTTGAGGGAAACAAAGTCCGTGTCACTTCAAAATATGCAAGATGCAGCATTGGAAGTAGAGTCTAATATTTTGGCTTCAAAAAAACTCAAAGAGGAAATAGAATATCAAACTGTAGACAAAAAGGGTAAAAAGGAAATCATTACATCTAATCCTATAGGAAGATCTTTAGACAGTAAAATGGATGAAATGAGTAAAATTATTAAAAATTTGTCTGTTAAGATTGATAGGTTGGATTTGGAAAATAAAAATCAGAACAAAACTATACCTGAAGGAAAAACAAATCAAAATTAGTTCAAAATACCTTTTGCTCCTAGGTTTTTGCCAAGAGAAAGACGAAATAATGATATTCAGAGGGATAGGAGAGAAAATGAAGAATAGATAATTCAGCCTCCTTTTCAAAATAATAATGTGATAGATGAGGAGTCATATGAGATAGATGAAGGAGAGTTGGATGATTTGGAAGAACGTGAACACAACATTAGTCAGTTTGATGATGATTCTTCTTCTCATTTTCTGACTAAAGCTGATTATCATTATGCTACAGAACTAGATCATTATGAAGAAAATAATTATCAAATGTCCATGCCTGAAGCTTGTCAGGAAATACCACAAAAATAATATGGTCTTAGATCAAGGGTAAAACATGCAGCATAGGCTAAAAAGATTGTGAAAGCTCATCCTATTAAACAAAATATGTCTTCAAATCAAAAGCAAATTGTAAAAGAGAAAAAAGATGAAGTGGCAAGTCTTGAGGAGGTGAATAAAGTAATAGGTGGGTTCAATTTAGAGCATAAACTTAATAAGGTTAAAATCCTTGTTCCTTTAACAGAGTTGATTAAGAACAAAGCTTACAGGGAAGCATTTTTTAAAACTTTCAAAAATCCAGTGAATACTATCCCATCTGATGAAATTAATTTGCAAAATGAAAAACCTACTTTCACTATGGGGTCAAAAACTTTTGATAAACCTGATGATAATTCAGAATCTCCCCCTCCATTTTATGTAACTCTTTCAATACATGGTCAGCTACTACATAATTGTCTACTAGATTCAAGAGCTTCACATAACCTCATGCCAAAAGCAGCCATGGAAGCTTTAGGTTTGAGTGTTACTAAACCATATCATGATTTGTATGCGTTTGATTCTAGGGAAGTGAAGTGTATTGGTGTTATTAAAGATCTAGTGGTGAATTTAACTCAAGTACTGATGAAAAGTGTATTGATGGATATAGTTGTAGTAGATATTTCTCCTTTATTTGGTATGTTGTTGTCTAGATCTTGGGCAAAGAGAGTGGGAGGAACTATGCAAATGGATCTTTCATATGCTACAATTTCAGTATTTGGAGGAGAATTCAGAAGATTTTATAGAGAAGTATAGAAGGATATTCCAGTTCAGATAAAGAAAGAAGAACCAGATGGTTTATGGAAGATGTATTTTGATGGTGCATTAAGTAAGGAGGGGGCAGGAGTAGGAGTATTATTGATTTCAGCTGGTGGTGAGGTCATTTCCTTTATGTACAAATTGGAATTTAAAACAACCAATAATACTGCTGAGTATGAGGCTTTGATTCTTGGATTAAGAGTAGCAAAAGACTTGGGTATTAAATATCTTGTTGTGTTTGGTGACTCTTAATTAGTAATTCAGCAAGTAAAAAATGTTTACTAGGTAAAGCAGTATTTATTGAAAGTTTATAGAAATGAGGCTTGGGATTTAATTGAAAATTTCTTTATAGATTTCAATATAACTTTTGTTCCAAGAGATTATAATGAAACAACTGATTCCCTAGCCTTAGCACCAGCCTATTTTAAAGTTCCAAAAGTAATGCATTTGAAATATCCAATTGATGTAAGATACACACCCTCTGTCCCATATGATATCAAACATTGGAAAGTTTTTCATGACGATCAAGAGATACAATAATTTATGGAGTTAGTAGGTGAATTCTCAGATGATATAGTTGATCAAGACCAGGATTTTGAATTGTTGGAAAATGAATCTTGAATAAATGATTCAATAGCTAATCACAAGATTGTTGAATTAAAAGGAAATTTCAAAGGATGATACATTGTTAAATCCCACCTTGCAGACTACTGAGGAGAATGTTATAGATTATAACATTTGTTCTGAAGATCAAGCTAAGATGATAAAATTTTCAAAATCACTGTCAGAGAAGGAAAAGAAAAAATGTATTGGTTTGGTGAAAGAATTTGTGGACATTTTTGCTTGGTCATATCATGATTTAAGAACTTATGACACTAGCATAATTAAGCATAAAATTCCTTTCAAACCAACTACTAAGCCTTTTAAACAGAAACTTAGAAGGCTTAACCGAGCATTGCTGCCAGTAATTGAAAAAGAGGTAAAGAAATTACTAGATGCAAAAATTATTGTACCTTTAAGATATTCATCATGGATTGCAAATTTGGTGCCTGTATGTAAGAAAAATGGAGAAATAAGGCTTTATGTTGATTTCCACAACTTGAACAGATCTTGTTTGAAAGATAATTATTCATTATAAAAAATAGATCAGATTTTGCAAAGAGTTGTAGGATCTCATAGAATTTCAATGATTGATGGTTTTTCTAGTTATAACCAGACTGCAGTACAGCCTAAAGATAGAGAAAAAATAGCATTCACAACTCCATGGGGGGCTTTTATGTATGATAAAATGCCTTTTGGGCTTATGAACACAACTGCTACTTTTCAGAGGGCTATGGATATAGCCTTTGTGGGGGAGAATGAAAAATTTGTAGTAATATACCAAGATGATATTACAATCGTTTACAAGTCTGATGAAGATCATCTGAAACATTTAAGGAAGATTTGTATTAAGTGCCAAAAAATTTGTTTATCATCAAACCCAGAAAAGTCTCACTTTGCTATGACAGAAGGTAAGTTGTTAGGGCATATTGTTTCTGCTAAAGGGATCAAAATATATCTAGAGAGAGTAAAGGCCATCTTAAAACTCAGTATTCCTAGAAATAAAAAGGAGATTCAATCTTTCATTGGAAAAATCGATTTTTTAAGATGGTTTATTCCTAATTTTGCAGAAATTATCAAACGTATCACTGAGATGCTGAAGAAGGATAAGGAAGTTAAATGGTCAAACCAAGCTAAACAATCATTTGAATCCATAAAGAAGGCATTGATAGAAGCACCCGTATTGATAGCTCCATATTATACAAAGGATTTTGCAATTTTTTCAATTGCATGTGAAGATACTATAGCTGTTGTGTTATTGCAAAAGAATGCAGATGGTTTAGAACAACAAATTTATTGTTTTAGTAAAACATTAAGAAATTCAGAGCTTAAATATAATAAAATGAAAAAACAAGCATATGCATTAGTTAAAGCTCTAAATTTTTTCAAAATATATGTTTTAAATTCCAATATTTTTGCATATGTTCCAAGTTCAACAGTCAAGGAGATTTTAGCACAGCCTGGAAGTGAGGGGAAAAGAGGTAGATGGATAGCAAAGGTTATGGAATATGATGTGGATATTAAACCAACAAAATTGGTAAAAGGCTAGGGATTAGCAAAGCTTATAACAGAACCAAATTGTCAGGTATTAAATCTTCATTTGATGGAAGAACATTTAGAACAAGATATGGCAATAGAATACAGTAAGAAATAGGTTTATAGCAAGTATGGTGAGTGTGATTGGTATAAATACATTGTATATTTCCTTTTATATTTACAACGCCCTCTAGAATTGAATAGAAATGAATGCAGATCATTAAAAATTAAAGCAATGAAGTATGTTTTAATAGATTAGGTTTTGTATTGGAAGGATCCTGGAGGAATATTGTTGAAGTGTTTGGAGAAATCAGAGGTTGATGCTATTACTTCTGAATTGCACAGTGGAGTATGTGGTGGGTGCAAGTATTGGAAAGCAACTATTTTTAAAATCCTAAGAGCAGGACATTATTGGCCTACCCTTTTCTCAGATGTGTATCATTAGTTTAGATCATGTGTGGAGTGTCAAACGTTTGCAAGTAAACATAAACTTTAGTTGTTACCTTTGAAGCCTATAATAGTAAATTGTTGATTTCAACAGTGGGTTTTAGACTTTATAGGTGAAATTCATCCTCCTTCCAGTGGTCAGCATAAATGAATTTTAACTGCCACTTATTTTTTCACTAAATGGGTGAAGGCAATTCCCACAAGGAGAGCAACTGAACAAGTCATAATTAATTTCTTTCAAGAAAATATTCTTAGTAGATTTGGATGCCCTAGGAAATTAATCACTGATAATTCTCCTACTTTTAAATCGAAAAATATGGTGAAATTTTGCAAAGAAAATAATATTAACTTGAAACAGTCCGCACCATACTACCCATAGGGTAATGGATTAGCAAAATCTAGTAATAAAAATGTTGTGAACAATATCAAGAAAATGTTATTTGAAAATAAAAGGAGTTGGGAGACCAAATTAAAATTTGCTCTTTGGGATGATAGAGTAATTATTAAAAAATCAATTGGGACATCCCCTTTCCAATTGGTATATGGAGTTTATGATGTGTTTCCCGTTCAATTAGTTACTCCAGTAATTAACTTTATGCAGGAAATAAAGGAAGAACCTGATGATATAAGAAGAAGAATGTTTCAAATAATTCAATTGCAACAGGAGAGAGAAATTATTGAAAATACAACTGAGATGCATAGAAAAAGGATGAAGGAAATCTTTGATAAGAAAGTTAAAAAAGATGTCTTTGCAGTGGGTGACCTTGTTCTCAGGTTGGATGCACAAAACGATGAACAAGGTAAGCATGGGAAGTTCAATATTTTATGGATAGGGCCTTTTATAGTGATCACAATTATGGGAAACAATACTTTTGCTTTGAAAAATTTGAATGGTGAAGAAATTGCAGGTCTAGTCAATGGACGTTTTTTAAAGCATTTTTACACATATTGAGGTATAAAGGATTATTGTACATATTCACTGTACATATATCACTTTCTTTGAATAAGACTCCAGCCAAATAAGACAGAAAGGACTTTAGTATATTTCTGAAGGCACAGGTCAGCATCTTCTCAAAGTTTCATAAAGAAAGCACTGTCCCCAGTCAGAGCCAGATGTTATCTCTAAGGCCATTTTTTCATTTTTTTTCCTAGGGTTTTATAGTTTTTGGTTTATGATTGAGTTCATTTCTTTAATTTTACTTCATTTTATACCTTTGAGTGTCATAATTTTTATGTTTTTTTGTGATTTCCTTTGAAGGATCAAATAATTTATTATCTAAAGTTATCGACTTATATTAAGAGCAAGAGGTTTTATAAAAGATTAATTATAAATTGGATTTTATAAACTGGCAGCAGTCCTTAAACTGGCAGCATTCTTTAAAAATAGTGCATTGATGGTTTTTGTCTAAATAATGATGTTATACATCTTGTTATTCATATGAAACCAACACATTTGGCTTAATGAGTAATGGTACCAATGTTGATAGTATTGACAGTTGACAGTGATATTCCATATTTCGCTAAAATCCTATCATATTATTGTTCTCAAATTGCATTAGATTTGTGAAGTTTATATTTTGGAAAGTTTGCAGAATGTCGAAAGTAACAATGTAAGAGGATTCAGAAATTGTGGTGAAAAGAAGGGCAGGAGGCCTGATTTGGATAATGGAACCCGATAACACACAATGGGTACTGCAATTTTCAAGGTCATCCCAGTTGATGAGAAATGCAGGATGGTTTGCTTTCTGTGAAAAATTGCAGGGTTATCATACACAGGTGATTATGGCTTTCATAAAAAATTACAAAGATGGAATGGTTCAGCTCAAGAGTTTAAAGATCATGGTGAATGAAGAGTGTATTGCGAAAGAAATAGGGGTACTAGCAGATGAGAAATCATGAATACTGTGAAGAAATTGTCATGATAGACGATTCTTTAAAGAAACTGTACACGCATTCAAGGGTCATGCTTAGATAATGATAATTTCATTGATGTTCAAAGATTTGTAGGGTTTCTACCTGAAATCTTTTGCACAAATAAACAAGTGTGTTCAGATGATTGTTCAGTCTAAAAGCTTCCACAAGAAGAAATGGTCCTTATGAAAAAAGAATCTATTGAACCAAATCAAGAGATCTTTGCAGACAAACCAAGTTTTTAAAGAGAAGGAAGTAGATTATCAGAAGTTGTTTTATCTGAAGTCATCTTGAAAGAGAAAAGAATCGTCGATTGGGATCTCTAACCTTTAATCATCGGCACCTCAAACATCAATGATGTCGAAGTATCAGTGTCTTAAGTCACTAGCGTGGTGATGCTTTCTTCATCGACGATGGAAAGCTTAGTATTCTAGCTCATCGACGCTTTAGACTGGAACACTCCCATTGCTTCGGAGGGGAAATGAGCTAAAGCTCATCGACGATCGGAATATTAGTCTTCTAGCTCATCGGTGCTTTAGATTGGAACACTCCCATTGCTTTGGAGGGGAAATGAACTAAATCTCATTGATGCTTTAGACCGGAAATGAACTATTTTTATCACTATCGAAATAATATTTATCATTGATCGGAGGCCATGTCTGTTTCCTTACCCACACTGCAGAGATGTTTGCTTGCACTGTTTCCCACCGTTGCATTTCTTTAGTTAACTAGCTTGCCGATGAATGTTGCTGCTGCTATGGAGTTCAAACAAATGAAGACTCGGAGTAAGGACATGTACAATCAAATGGAGGACAAAGATGCTGAGTTTTTCAAATTGCAAAAAATATCCCGGGATTTAAGTGATCTAACTATCTTGGAAGAGGCTTCGAAGAGTCTTTAGACTTAGAATTGTAGTTGGTTTTTGAAAGAAATTTAGATATGACATATGTCTATTTCTATTTGTATTTTGTATTACACTTGTATTTAGACTATTTTAAGAAGATTGATTTTGCTATTTTTGAAAGATTTGATCCATAGAAATAGGATCTGATAACTATCTCATAAATTCAAAGGTTTTGTATATAAGGGTGTTGCAGCTGCAACATTTTCCCAAAATTCCAAAAAACTTTAGGACCCTACTTTTGCTTGGATTAGTTTGATTTCCTTCTTTGATTTTGTCTAATAATGATTTCTCAGAATGATTGAATTGGTTTACCACCTATTTTGTTTCTCCCTCTAACGCTTAAAATTTCCACTGTATGATCAAGATTTATCGCTGACTTTGAATGTATTTGAAGCATGCTTGAATCAGAAGTTATTTGGTCTGGTCTTCCTCCGTTGTGGATGGATCTGTGGTTTGGTCTTCCGCTGTTGTAGATGGATAATTGGTTTTGTATTTGATTTTCTTTCTGATCCATTGGTTTTCTCATCGACCAATCTTTTGGTTTACGTCGGAAGGATTTGTCATTTCTTTCTCCGTCGTTGCAGACTAAAAACCACTTCCTCTCTCGATCATTGCTTAAATGTTTCATTTCCCGCTCGGCTGAATTTTGGGTTTTACATCAGAGCTTTTTATATTTTCTTTCTCTGTCGTTGTGAAAGGTGTTTTCTTTTCCTCCCGCTATTGCGGATGGATAATAAGTCTTGACTTCGACTTTCTTTCCGATTTGTTTGTTTCCACACCGGCTACTTTTTGGTTTTGCTGAATGATCTTTGAGGCCACTGTGTCGGGAGTAAAGCGGGTTTTGAAAGCTATCTAAGCACTTATTTTTTTCTTCTATTTGATCGGGCGTCATTTCTGTTTGATTGGTAGCCATAGCCTTTTCGCTTCCGTCGTGCGGCTCCCAAAGCGATTTATCCCCGGAGTTTAAATCGTTCCAACTGTCGATGTGTGTTGACCTGTTTAGCCACCTACCTGTTGGAAGCCAGTAACAACCTCTTCATTTCTTGACAAAATGAAGAGAGATCAGCTCTTTATATGATTTATCAAATTAAAATTATGAAAGAGCACCTTCAGAATCTTTGATTCTGAAGGTGCTCTCAATCAAAAGAAAGTGATTTAATGATTTTAGAGCTGAAAGAAATTCGATCATAAAACTTGGCTTTTAACTGTCAGATAAGTTTCGTAAATTTTTCTTAAGTTAGTGAAATCATCAAAATCAATTTATGTGACTTAAGGGATTTGTGCCAAGAGAAATTTCATAAAACACATTATATGTTAAATAGGGTATTATTAGTCCTAAGGCTAAGAGAATTTTGAAAGTCAACATGATATGTAACACCCTATTATGAACCTTGTAAATATCATAGTTAATGGATAAATGATGTTTGTATAGGAAAATTTTTACTTATGATAAATATCCTAAATGATGGTATATATATGTCGATAGGATGTGTAAAGGGTTGTAAACTTAGTCTTGTACATATATAGTATATTAATCTAGCTATTTTATCAATGTATCGTTAACATTAGAGAGTGTGATTTGTTACTCTTCATACCACTACATAACATGATAAATAGGGATGATTGTTTGGGTTAGCTGGCCATGCAATAAACCAAATGTCAAATTGATAAGCGATCAACCATTTGGATCGATGAGCTGGTATAAAACGTGGCTTTCACCCCTTGATAGAGTCGACAGTTGTATGCATGTGGTAATCTCGTGTTGACAGTGTTAAATGCTAACAGTCATTTCAAATTAAGCCATTGTACCTATTAATTATGAACCACTGTCAATAATCAATGGTTGCAATGATGATTTTATCATTCCTCATATCGCTGGTTCGCCAAGTTAAGAGGTTATCACTAAGAGGCATGGTTAAACGTAGGTAAACTGGCATAAGTCATGCTGTAGTGTAACATTTATCACTGCTTGAATCCCGCTAAGATGGCAGGTTCAGAGATTAGATCTCTGGTCAGATTTGAAGCATGTGAAGATTATCCATCATGTCGTGCGTATGGATACCTATTCCCTTTGTTTTCACTTCCCCATTCATTTCGCGACGAAGCCCAGAAAGTGCTGGAGAAACCATATCTCCTCTGAATCGTTTTGAGATTTCAGGGTTTGAACTGATTGAAGCTAACCAGGAAGCTGCCAAGAGATTTGAGAAAATGGGATGGGCACATTTCTTTCGAAGTTTTGATGGTCACCATGTGGAAATTACTAAAATGTTCGCTATGAGTTTTGAAGATGACAGGGTGCGAATTGGGGGTTTCAAATTCGTTATCAATGAAGATAAAATTGTTGAAGCCACAAAACTTCCACAGGTTGGGGAATGTTGGTTTAAAGGCACGATGGTCAACAAGAAGAAGTGTCTGGATTTGTTACTGCCATTACCAGATAAAACGAAGCTGAGGATAGGCGTACCTGTGAAATTCCTAAAGCCCGAATGGAGAGTTTACTATGAAATTTTAGTAAGGTACGTGACATGCTGTGGACGCTATTCCCATTTGCATTTGTATCATTTACGGTTGCTGTTAGCAGTTAAGGGTTGTAAAATTAATTTTCCCTTCTATCTTTGGCAAAGTCTTAAGAAAATGTCACAATCTGTTAGGAATTTCAATAACCCTGACAGTAGTCTGTGTCATCATGGGTTGATTAAAATTTTACTGCAATTCCAATTATCTGCTAAAGGCGTGTCTTGGGATAAATTTCTAGTTGACTGTAAATTGGGGCCAACACAGTACTGGCCTAATCCATCTCCATGAATTCGTAGAAGACGAAAGGCCATAAATCCTGAGGTTAATAGTTCAGAGGTTAAGCAGCCAGAGGTCGTAAATATGCCCATAGATAATGAGATTAATGAAAATGCTGATAGGGTTTCAGTTCCTTGCGATTCTAGGGAAATATTGGATAAACCCAAACCTGGTAAAAATGATGACAACCCTACAAAACTAAAAGAAGGATTAGCCGAAGATGAAATTGATAAACCTAATGAATGTGATAAAGAGTCTGTGCATAAGCTGAACCATTTTCCTTAGGTTTGTTGTGACAAGGAAGGGTTGAACTATGAAAACTTATCGTTTTCGCGTAGAGTTACTAGGAGCATGCATAATCTTCATTTGACTCCAGGATATAGATCTGATCAACAAACTTCCAAATCTACAGCTACTGAACCGACAGTTGTAAATATTGAGGATGATATTCCGATGTATGTCCCTAACACAATGGATGTAGGGAATTCTGCTACTGCGCAGGGAAGTGATGTGCAATCAGGTGAGGTCGAGGGCAATCAACCAGAATTAAACGTTAACACTGTAGATCTTGAACCATTACACAATCAGCATTGTGACAGTCCTCGTTCTCCTCGTGTAACTAAAGAAGACGAAACTCTGCAACAGGTGTTAGGTAATGTAGATCAAGATAAAATCACAGAGTTTAAAGGGAAGCTTAAACAGTGTCTGTCCAGCACAGCCTTATTGGAGGAAGAAAACAAAACTTTCAGGAAAGAATTGCTAGAATGGATTGATAAATGGAAGAAGGCGAACATGAAGAAGAATCAACAGAAGAAATCCAAGAAATCAATACTAAATACAAATTAGCTGCTACTGGAGCGAATTGAAAAACAAAATGTTAAAATTATCAGGCTGAAGGCTAAACTGGCCGAAGCTAGAAGAGTAGTTGCTCTTCATAATGAGGCTTAATAGTTTTTCTTTTCTCTTATGTCACAACATAACAGGTAATGGTTACTTCGATTTTGCATGCCTGCAAAATCGGAGATTTAACAGGCATGCATTTATAATTTTTAAATATTTCTATTAGCTGTGTTAAACTCATTTTAATATGATGCATTGATTGAATTTAATGCAGGAAGTCTTATCATCGCCCTTTTCAAGAAATACAGGACGTGGTTATATGATGGCATGGGGATATGGCTGATTTGTTACAAGATGGAGTTTTTTATGGTCAAGAACTTTCTGAGATAGCTCGACTCAGGCCAGTCGATTTCTATTTCTAGTAATAGGTGTAATTAGATGCCCTTTTTATTTAATAGTCCCTATAATGTAGCAAGCAACTTTTATTGCAAAAAACCG
>LPNX010566146.1:134371-177292 GCA_001517045.1 Pseudotsuga menziesii | reverse complement strand
GGCATTTGCAGGTATGGTTGTTACTGGGGCGAGGGTTCATTTTTATTCAGGGATGTGTTTTAAGCTATCTTGCTTCCACAATTACAGTTGGCTCAAGTAAGCTAATTACTTTTCCTTGAGAACTATAAATTGTAACGTGTAACCCTCTAACCATGAAATATGATAATGATGAATTCTCATAAATTGTAACGTGTAACCCTGTGTATATTTCTGTATATTTCTGTATATAAGGAGTATTTGATCCGAAAATCTCTCATTTTAAAACTATATATATATATTATTTTTGAAAAGTTCAAATTTAATGTCGAAAAGCCAAAGCCATGGAAGATGAAATCAAACATTTTAATGGTTGGCCTTCCAAGATGAAAAATAATAGAGGAGGAGAAGAGATGGAAAGCAAAAGGCACTTAGGAAGAAGAATGGCAGTAGCAGAAAAATGAAGACTTTGGAAGAAGAAACCTGCTTGAAGATGGGAGGACGAAGGAGAAACTAAACTTGTCCACGCATGAGTTAAGGTTGCCACTAAGCCATAACAATTTGTAAGGAATTTCCAATGAGTAAAAATGCACCAAAATCTTTGTTGACAGTACAGAACTCACTTTTTGTAACAATTTTTTGAGCATAATAAAATCCCATCATTTGCTGGTTTTCCCATATGAAATTCTAGAATAATTTAGTGCCCATGTGATTAAATTTTCACATGCTTGATTCTACTCTGGTTTAAATCTTATTTGGACATTATGGAAGCCACAAGAACTCCCCAATCTGTTCTGGCATTCACTCTTCAATTTGTTTTGTCTCCAGCATTAAAAATTTTCAAGCGCTGGATTGTCGTGTATCAAACACAGCGTTCACCCCCAATGTTTTGTTTTCTGGCACAACACTCGTTGCTTGATCGTTGTAGTCTTCACCAACTATACTCTCTATTGAATTCATGGCTAGCTGTAGAATGCATGCCAATACATTGATCTTAATCATGCATTATCGTTGCTGGAATTGGTAGTTACAATGCCAATTCGAATTCCTTGAATTCGCTTGCTCTGATGTTTTAATGGTCCAAGCTATTATACGCTTCGTACAACTATTTTCTCCAAGCCTGGATGCATTTCAGATTCCTACAGCTATACAACAATACCATTACGAATTTGGGTTGCTAGTTGGGTTTACCCAGTTGGTTAATAGTTGGTTTGATTAACCTTTGTGGAAATCACATCCCACAAACCCAACTTGCAATATATCATTGTGTGGTTTACAGGCTAGTGCTGATATAATTGCCCTGTAGGCCGTTTTCAATGGGCAAGCTTATAATTCAAGTGTTGAATCCTGTACATTCAATAAACAGAGGTTAATTTCAGCATTGACAGTGTGTATACCATGCTGGAATATTGTAATTACAGCATAATGCACTTGTATATGTGGTTGACATTGGTCTTTGCAATGGAAGTAAGTAACCTAAGCTAGAAAACCCAAATTTGAACAAAGGTAAATGAATGGAAGTGCTATGGTTGCAAGAATGTTGTCTAGGCACATTTGATTTAGAGAGTAAAGGCACATTTGATTTAGAGAGTAAAGCTTTAGCTTTTATTTTTTACAAACAACAATTGAGAAAGCAAGAACTCATCCTAATGGTGAATGCAAAGATAGACAGTAGTATTCAAGCAAGGACAGAGAGGAGATACCAAGCCAATTTGATACTAAGCATTCACTTATTTTGATACTGAGACATTAGGTACCATATCCTAATAATGTCCATTTGGAAAACACATCTCAGAATTAGGTACCATATCCCAATAATGTCCATTTGGAAAACGCATCTAAGAAGAATGAAATAAATTTCTGACCAAAGAGGCATTATCAAAGAGATTAACATATTAACTACATCTAAATATTAACTACATAACATATTAACTACATTCAAATATTCTTTTTTCTATGAGAATTAGGGGGCTTCTTCCTTGAACTATGAGAATTCATCATTATCACAAAGAAATAGGTTATGGATATTTAATATATTAAAAAAAAAAAAAATTCACTGCCGTCGCTTAAGCGACAGCTCTATCTGCCGAACATGCGACGCTTCTTGTTAATACGCGTCGCTTAAGCGACGGCTCCTGGCTGGATATTTAAGGTTTTAAAAAAAAAATTCAGATCGAGCTGTCACAAATGCGACGCTTCTTGTTAATACGCTGTCGCTTAGGCGACAGTTTCTGGCTGGATATTTAATTTTTTTTTAAAAAATCAGATCTAGCTGTCGGAAATGCGACGATTCTTCTTCATATCCGTCGCTTAAGCGACAGCTCGTCATGTCGTTTTTGCGACGCCTTGTCTTGATATCCGTCGCTTAAGCGACAGCTCGTAATGTCGTTTTTGCGACGCCTTGTCTTGATATCCGTCGCTTAAGCGACAGCTCTATCTGTTGTTTATGCGATGCTTACTCTTTAAAGCCATGGTTTAAGCAACGGTTATACCTGTCGCTTATCCGATGGTTGACATTTAACCGACGGTTAGTTAAGTGTCGCTTAACCGATGGGTACTTAAGTGTCGGATACCCGACACCAAGTTTCCGACGCTTAAGAAAAAATCAAAGTGTCGTACATGCGACAGGAAAGTGTCGAAAATCCGACATGACGGCTGTCGGATTTTGGGTCGAAATGTAGTAGTGAATCTCCACCATGGATCTGAGATCAGGGATGATCTGGACCGTTGAAATCTGCGGGGTCTACTTGTTTATGCACATCGAGAAGTCTTCTTACCTGTATGCACGTTCCTCTTTTCCGCACCGTCGATCTCTACTGGAAGCTCTCTGAATCGTTGGATCTCGGACAACGAAAATCGAAAGTTGGGACTTTAACTTCTTTGAAGTTCGATGTTGACCTTTTCACTCCCGCATTTTTGCTTCCTCTTTTTCTCTCTGCATTGTCGATCTCTGTAGGATTCATTTTCAGCTGTTGATCTGAGATCAAGCTGCGGAGGGTGGAAATCAGAAAGAGAGATTTCTGCATTTTACGACCAAATTCTTATGTTTCTGATTTTTGCCTTTCTCCTCCTTTCTGAACCGTTGATCTTGGGTGGAAGCTATCTCGATTGTCGATCTGGCAGATCGGAGAACACTTAACTTCACCTTTAATGACCAAATCCTTTGGTATTTTTAGTTTTTGGTCTCTGCCCTTTGCTCTTTCCGCATCGTTGATCTTAGGCGGAAACGTTTTGAGCCGTCAGATCTCGGATCGCAGAAAGCGGGAATTAGGATTTGAACTTTCTACAAAGTTTGATTTTAAACTTTCTGCTCTCGGCGTTCCTTCCGCTTTTAGCAGAAAACGAAAGGTGGATCTTCCAACTTTTGTGACAATGACTTTTCCTTCTCCGCTCTTTCGCCCCTTTTTGTTTCCGCATCGTTGATGTGTGCAGAAACGCTTTGAGCCGTAGATCTTGCGGATTACCGAAAGCGGGACTTTACCTATTTACGACCAAAATTTTTATATTTCCGTCTTTCGATTTCCAACCTTCTGCTTCTTTTCGAGCTGTTGATCTCAAGTCGGAGCGTTTTGAGCTGTAGATCTTGGATTGCGAAGAGCGGAAGTTGGGATTCCAACTTTCATAACCAAATGCTTTGCCTTTTCCGCTTTCAGGGTTTTCTTTCTGCATCATTGATTTGTGCGGGATCTCTACGAACCGTAGATCTTGTGAAAAGCAAGACTTTATCTTTTCACGACCAAATTCTTACGTTATCCGCACTTCTGCTCCCGACATTCCTTGGGTGGAAGGGTGATTCCATGAAGATGGGTAACACTTTTTGGCCAAATTTGGTGATGAAAACCTGATTTTTTACTCATGTGCTAGATAGAAGCCCTCAAAACGCATATATTCCATGTGAATTTTGACTTGCAGTAAAAAAACAAATTGTATAATATTATGTTGGCTTCATAGTGATATTTTTTTTAAAATATTTCGATGTCATTTAATGTGTGAATTTTTGCATTTAATGAACTGTGTGACCTTAAAAATTTGAAGAAGCTAATAAGTGGCTCGTGTCCACGTAGAGTAATTCAATCTTGCATTAATAATTTAAAAAAAATATTTATATGAGCATGATCTACATAAAATGCAGTGTGATGTGCATATTTTTTTGTTAATTTTTTTTCGCATTATACAATTATTTATTATTTTTTGAAAGTGACCACATTCGATTTCAGCATCGTTTTAAACACATATTTGTCCACGTAAATAAATTTTTTCTATTTCTTCAAAAATTGAAAAACCAAAGATACCCTTTTGAAGAGGACACGTCGATATGTGATGTGTACATTTTTAAGAAATTTTTGGCTGTGTATTTTTAACTCTGTGGATTTTTCTTTGAGCTGCTTCGAAGTTGCAGTGTGGTTTTCTAAGTATAAGTTTTAGAAGTAATTAAAAAATAAATAGCATATGAATGCCAAAATGCGTGTATGATACGTCAATGGATAGAAGATTCGTTGGTGAATCTATCGGTATCAACTCCGCTCAGTTATGTGCTAGGAATGGTAGGGTTTACACCTCTTCAAGGCACAGGAAATTTTCCATTTGTTTGAATGAGGGCTAAGTCTGTTTTTTTAAGCCCTCGACCGAGGTATGAACCTCGATCGAGGTATCTAAATACCTCGGTCGAGGTATTTAAATACCTCGACCGAGGGTTTGTAAAGCCTGCAATACCTTAGTTGAGGTATTTAAATACCTCGGTCGAGGGCTTGATAAAACCTCGGTCGAGATATTAAGACCTCGGTTGAGGGCTTAACAAGCCCTCGACTGAGGTGCGTTTTTCTATTTTTTCCCAAATGCGCTTGCCAAAAAGTGTTATCCAGGTCCGTGGATTCACCCGGAAATGAATTTTGGCCTTTGATTTTGTCTGCTACGGATCCATGACGTTCATTTGCTGTCCCCCTTCAACCTGGGGAGGATCCCTTCGTTCTTATTCCTTAGCAAAGCTAAAAACTAGAATTTTACCATTGCTTTGTATTTCCAACTTAGAAATGATCCTTTGAAAAACCTGCAGAATCTTGTTAGCATTCATCAAGTTCATATGGTAAGGAAACTTCCTAACCTTATTTCTCCATTTACTTGTCAAATCCCTCATCAATTGTTTAGCCCAAAAATGATGCTAAAAACTAGCTACACCTTGGGATGCTATCCTCCCTGCGAGGTAGCAAAGAACCCCGTAGACTAGGTGCCAAATCCATTAGGCGTCTCCCAACATTTCAGACCCCAGATTTCTTAGTTTTGTAAGTAAAACATAAAGAAAAATAGAGACATGCCTACCCCTCTAGATATTAGGGCCTTCTCTTCGGGCTTCAAATCCTTTGGCACACCATTTGTATTGTTTGAAAAGAAAAGAAATATACACAACTATGATACATAAATTACCTCCTCCTTCAGGACAAGTAATGTTTGAGAAACCTTCCATTGACAAGACCTTCGTTCAGTAGTGACCCATCTTAATGCTGTATAATAAATGTATTCTCACCTCTATGTGCTGCGATGATATAAGGACCTACCCACATGTGATCAAACTTCCCATGTTTATCTTCCCTAGGAGCATCCCACTTCAAAACCAAATCATCCATTTGGAATTGTTCTTCCTTTACCTTCCTATCAAAAGTGTTTTTCATCTTTTCTTGATGTACTTGCACTTTACCATAAGCTCTGTCCCTCAACTCATTCAATTCTATGATTCGATTTATTATTCTTTGCACATGATTTGGTTCATTTTGCTGTTCCTGTAATAACTTCATGACTGGAACCCCCAAAGATGCTGGAAAAATCACCTCATCTCCATACACTAAGTGGAATGGAGACATCCCAATTGCTCTTTTTGTGCTGATTATGTCAGTCCACAAAGCATATTTCAGCTTTGTATGCCAGGCCCTTTTGTTATCCTCAATAACTTAATGATTCTTACTAGGCTTTTGTTTGAAGACTCAGCCAGTCCATTACCCCGTGGGTAGTATGCAGTAGAATGATTGAGACTAATATGGTACTTGTGAAAGAAACTTATCATTTTCTTAGATTTAAAATCAAGAGCACTATCTGTCACAATCCTTTTGGGACAACCAAATCTAGCCAATATAGTCTCTTCCAGAAAATCCATAATCACCGTCTCTGTGGCTCTTCTTGTAGGTATTGCTTCAATCTACTTACTGAAGTAGTCAGTTGCTGTTAATATCCATTTATGATGTCCTAAAGAGTTTGGATGTATTTCCCCAATAAAATCTAGTTCCTAGTGCTGAAAAGGTGCTTCTACTGATATTAGGTTGAGAGGGAGTGGAACTAATTTCCTCTTACCATCAAAGATTTGGCATTGGTGCCATGTAGTAGTCTCCTTGTAAACATATGAAAACATTGAAGGCCAGTAGAAACCAGCTCTCAAAATCTTGTTTGCTGTCACCTTCCATGAATGATGCCCACCATAGTCCCCTTGTGAAATTCCTTCATAGTCTGCTTAGCTTCATTCTCCAAGAGGAAATTGAGAAAAACACCACCAGTATCTTTCCAATAAAGGTATTGATTTAGAATACAAAACTTGGAAGATTTCAACTTTACTGACCTTGTTCTTGTTTTGCTTAACCTTGCAGGAGTCTGTAAATTTTGCAACACATACACAATGTTAGAATATCATGGAGATACAGAGAAATCATGCATTACTTGCACCTCTGTGTCAAGCTGATTTGAATGACTGGTAAAAAAAAATAGCTACAAAAGGATTCACAGTTGGAATTTGTCATCATCTTTGCAAGTCCTTGTACTTTGATTAGCTTGGAGGGCTTAATTTCAATGTCATATTTCAATAACACAACAATCCATTTTGCTCTTTTTCCCTCTAAATTTGGCTGGGTGAGGATGGCCTTCACCACATTACTAGGAACATAGCCAATGCCATGTGAATGAAGAACATAAACTCTAAAATATTTTGAAGATTTAATCAGGGCATATGCTTGTTTTTCCATAATGTCATACTTCAACTCTCCATATCCTAACACTTTACTAAAGAAGGCTATAGGTTGTTCAACATCCTGATTGTTCTTCTGTAACAATACTCCAGCAATAGTGTGATCAAAAGCATAAGAAAAGATTAGAAAATCTTTGCTAAAATTTGGACTCACCAGAATTGGTGCTTTTGTGATAGCTTGTTTAATATATTTGAAAGACCTCCTTGCATCTATTGTCCACTTTATCTCATGGTCCTTTTTTTAGCATATTAGTGATATTCATTAAAATCTTAGCAAAACTGGGAATAAACTTTCTTAAAAAGTTTACTTGCCCAATGAATGATTGCACTTCCTTTTTAGTTCTTGGATCCTCAACCTTCATGATTGCACTGATTTTCATTGGATCAATATTTATACCATCCTTTGAAATAATGTGCCCTAGCAATTTTCCTTCCTCCAATGCAAAATTTGATTTTTTGGGGTTTAATGATATTCCATACCTTTTACACTTCAGAAACACTTTCTCCAAATGTTTAATATGGTCTTTGTCAGATATTGAATACACAGTAATGTCATCCATGTAGACAACCAGAAATTTATCCTTTTCCTTTGCAAAATCAATATCCATGGCTCACTGGAAAGTGGCCCTTGCATTCATTAAACCAAAAGGCATTTTGGCATACATAAATGTACCCCATGGTGCAGTAAAGGCAGTCTTTTCTTGATCCTCAGGCAACACTTTGATTTGATTGTATCATGAGAAACCATCCATAGTTGAAATCCTTTCAGATCCCACCACTTTCCGCAAAATATGTTCCATTTTTGGCAAAGGGTAATTATCCTTCAAAGAGACCTTGTTAAGATTTATGCAATCTATGCAAATCCTGATTTCACCATTTTTTTTCTAGCAGGCACCAAATTTACAGCCCACTTGGAAAATCTCAGGGTTAATATAATCTTGGCATTGAATAATTTTTTAATTTCTTTCTCAATAACAAGCAACATCATTGGATTAACTCTTCTCAGTTTCTGTCTGAAAGGTTTCTCCGTAGATTTAATTGGGATTGTATGTTGTATGATAGAAGTATCATATTTTTTAAAGTCTTCATAACTCCATGCAAAGACATCAGTGTATCTCTTCATCAAATTGACATAGTCTTCTTTTTCTTTGATATGCAAGTTCTTTGACAGTTTGATGATCCTTGGATTTTCTGCAGTTCCTATATTTTCTCTTCACTGAACATCATCAACAAGCTTCATTTTTTGATCTCTAGTGACATCATTTTGATAAAAAAATATTCTCTAAAGGGATTAGGCCTCTGGGGATATGATTACTCTTCAACTTAACTATATCCTTTGCCCCTAGTGAGATTTTTAGCTTTCTGTTTTCGTCAATTTTCTCTTCACTCTCTTCAGCATCTTGGAAGTTTTCACAATTATCATTTTCACTATCTATCTGAGTATTCACAAACTCACGAGATAACTCTAAAATTATTTTTATCTGCATATCATCTTCAAACACTTGCCAGTATTTGGAATTATTTGGTATGGAGGGTTTGTTCACAATATCAACTTTATATTTTCTTTGGCCAGCAGTGGGAGTTTTGAACTTACCGGCAACAACAACCAAAAAATTAGCTATTATGTTTTCATATCTGGGAATCACTCTGATTTTATGCTCTGTAAAATAGTTACCAAACATATCCCATACTTCATTCCTATAAGCCCTCATTCTGGGATGTTTGGTCTAATAACTGTCATTCACCGGGTTTATTACAAGATCTGAATCTCCCATGACTTGTATCCTCTTTGCTCCCAGATCCTTTAAAGCATTCAGTCCTAGCAGTAAGGCTTCATACTCTGCCACATTATTGGTACATTCAAAAGTTAATTTATATGACAAATCCTTAAAATCCATGATAGGGGAGATAATGTACACACTAGCACCAGCACCAACTTTTGCCACAGATCCATCAAAATACATGGTCTAGAGATCTACTTCTTTCCGTTTCTTTTCCAAAGCCTCTTGTTTCTTTGTAGACTCTTCCTCTTCCTTCACTTTAATGGGTACAAGAATTTTGGGATCACAAGGAAAATCATTATTAAAGAAAATGGAAGATCCCAAGTCAGTATCAACAACATAGATATCATGACTGTCTATTTTGTCTTGGTTACTAACTACATAAGGTGATCTTTTCTAACTGTATAACCTTTTATTCCCACCAGCCATAGGAATGGTAGCATAAGACATATCCATTTGCAAACTACCCTTCAATTTAGAAGTACAAGACCTTGACAACAATACACCAAATTTTGGAGGAATGTCGGCTACAACAACATCCATTACCACAATCTTAGACGACATTTTTGCCAAAGTCACCACCATATCCTTAATCAATCCAAGACACTTCACCTTCCTGGAATCAAAGGAATACAAATCTTTATACAGTCTAGTAACTTCCAGTCCCAAACTTTCTACCACTCCCTTGGGCATTAAATTATGAGAGGCACCAGAATCTATCATAGCACTGTGCACAATCATATCATGTACATTTAAACTTAGGTAAAAAGGAGGAGCTTCCTCATCATCCACATTTTCAATTTTTGACCCAAAGACAATGGTGGGAGTATCATCAACCACCTCTAAGATATCTGGTTGAAATTCTCCCTGACTCCTGACCATGTCTGTTATCTTATTTATGTATTCATTGTTTCTTAGCAATTCATTGAAATGAATGGAATTTTTCACTTTTTAGAGCTCTGTTTGCAAGTTAAAAGTGGAAACAGCTTTCTCTACATCCACCAGTGTTGATTGTTTAACTTCTTTTGTTTTCTCTATTTTATTTTTCTGGTTCTTTATACACAACAGGTTCTTTTTGTTTAACCTTCCTGTATTTACAGTAACATCTCTATTTCTCAATTTTAGCTTCCTCTGAACATCATGCAAATATCCTCTTTGGTACTGCTTTGATTCTACCTCAAGATCATTATTGACATCCTCCTGAGAAAACATACTATGCTCCTCCTCAATGAGGTATATTTCAGAATCCAAGTCACCAAAATGGTGAATATGATCCTCGACAGATTCAACTTCATCTTCATCTACAACATAGTTCTCATGAAAAGGTGGCCTTATTTGCTGATCATCAAGATTTCTAGGATTCCTCATATCTCTCTGTCTAATTTGTCCAGGTGGGGCAGGATTGGGCCTTCTGAAGTTTGGGTTTCTGATTGGAGGTTCATTCTGTTCTCAATTCACTGGTCTATTATCGTCAGTAATCCTATCCATCAATTTCTCCACTTTTTTCATCATCATTTCAAACTTCACATCATTAGAAGAAGCAACAACATAAGCAAAAGGCACATTTTATTCTCTTGCTTTCCTTGTTTCTACTTTTTGCTTTATTTTTCCACTTTCCATCATATTTGCTTCCACTTCCAAAGCATCTTGAAACATAGCAGGAAGACTTGTTGATTTTCTTTCTCTCAATACTAATGCAAAGTCACCATCAAAGGCATCAACATAATGGAGTTTTGCAGCACCTACCAGGGGTTTAATATCAGCAGGGATAGAGTTATACACCCTCATAAAAAGACTAGAAAACTCATGAACAGATTCAAAACCTCATTTCTTAAGACTATTATATTAAGAGAGCACCTGTAATCATACTTTTCTTATCATCCCATCTCTCTAAGAATGCAGTTCAAAAAGATTCAAAGGTGGCAATGGACCTAGCAGGTAAATCTCTATACCATTTCTTCACCTCTCCTGACAAACTTTGCGCAAACAACCTCATCTCAACATCTTCATCATCAACCTCCTCCAAGTTAACAAAATCATCAAATCTATCAACATGTTGTCTTCCTGTGAAATTTCCCTCTCCATCATACAAGGAAATTCTTTGGGCATAATTTAGAGGAAGGTCATGCAATACAATAGGTAAGGCCAATGGAGCAAACCTAGGATCCATCTGCCTAGTTGGATTTGGAACAACATGAGGAGCTTGAAAGGCTGGAGGGATTTGGACAGTTGGTGGGATATAAGGCTGAAAGCTCTGAACAACATGATTTCTTTCTTCAGTTTTCACAGAGTTCTGAAGATCGTGCCAAAGAGAATCAAGAAATTATGATTCTAACCTACTGGGATTAATTCCAATTTCCTTCAAATCAGATTCAGACTTTGATTTCAACAAGGATCTTTTAAAATATGTTTCCCGCCCAAAATTCTGAATGCTATGAAATTCTTGAGAAGATGAAGCACCAAACTGAGAAATATCTATTTGTTCTTTTCCTTTATTTCTAAGAAATCTTTCTGTATTTTCCACACTTAGTAATGTTTTAGTGTTAGGGTTACCTTGTGTATGTGACCTCCTGGGAGCCAGGATGCCTTTTGAAACCTTGCTCGAAATTGATGTGGAGTTGCTAGGGAAAATTATACAACCTTTTCAACTGCATAACTGTTTGCCCACATGAACCCTTTCTTCTTGGAATCTTTGTTGTCTCCCAGGGATGATTTGCACTTTTGTTCCCTGGCAGCGACGCCAATTTGTTAGCACTCAGAATGTACCCAAGGTTGTGGAAGGTAAATCCCGAGGTAACAACAAAACCAATTTAAGAAAGGGAGCTGGCTTCTTCCTTTCTAGAGAGGGATCTCTCACAGTATTTTAATAGGGCCATATATCAAAATAAAACAAAATTCAGATTGAGTTTGTGGTTGAAACACGGCAAGTGTAAATTGGGCTATGGAGTCACAAATATTCATGAATTACAGAACAGTTTGCAGGTGGAAATCCACAAAGGTAAGGTAGCACTCGATTATAGTCAAATATCAGTTTGTCTGGTGATAAAGAAAGAACAAGAATAATCCATCAACATAGAGCACCTAAAAGATGAATTCTGCATCAATTTTGGAAAGAAAGCTCGGTGAATACCTGAAACAAAAGATAGAGCATAACAATATGAATTCTGAGCTATTATACACTTATTCTAGATATGAAGAACACATAATGGTGAGTTTAACATGAAAAACTTGCACAGGGGAAAGGAGATAACAGACTGTAACTACGAATTACACAGGAATCTCTTCAACAACAAACCAACATTCGACTCTGCAGTTTTATTATTGATAGATCAAAAAATGCATAACACAAAATTCTCACGGGTTCCAACCTCGTCTTCCTCTATTGATGGCATATTTATAGTATCCTAGGCTCCCAAGACCGACCTCGAAACAGAGCAAAAACAGTTACAACATGAGATTGAAAATTTTAACAAAATGATGACTTGGCGGATCTGCCATGATCATAAACCAAACATACAAGCATGCGGGATCACACATGATGGATCAATTGGAGAATTTGGGTAGCAAGAACTCAGGATCACTTGCTAAAAATGATAGTTCATAGGATCTTCGAGCGGTCTGTAACAACTTCATTCATGCCTGCATCTTCACCTGCGAAAAATCTTCTGGACCGTTGATCTTTACCTGCTTAAATCTTGACCGTTCAATGATGTGGCTCTTTAAGATTTCACAGATTTGAAAGGTTGATTTATCTGTGCTATTTGGATTAGTGGATAAATCAACCTTTATATATAATGGTATAATGGTTCAATTAAACTAATGGTATAATCAAATATTTATATATTTTCAACACTCAAGGCAGCCTATGGTTTCTCGCAAACCACCATCAACTAAACTAATGGTATAATCAAATATTTATATATTTTCAACACCCAAGGCAGCCCATGGTTTCTTGCAAACCACCTTCAATTAAACTTTGTTTAAAAGAGAAAAGCATTTGCACTAGTAGTTGGGAAAGTAATTTGCACAAGTAGTTGGGCAATAAATTTTTGTTTATTTATTTATTGCCTTATTTATTTATTTATTTCATATCAATATTATTATTTATTTATTTCATATCAATATTCTTTGTTTTATTTATACAAAGGATAAGAGATTTAGAATGGAAACAACATGAGTTTTAATTTTAATTTTGTGTAGGTCGACATGTTGGGTATAAAATTTATTATTATTTTATTAAGGTGTCACGTACAAACGTGACAACATCTCCCCCATACTGGGTTGGAGAGTGCCTCTCGACGCAATAACTTCCTAACTAAATGTAGTTATTATATTACAATTTACTTGACTCATTCAACGATAGTTGATTTCTCATTGATCCTCTTGTCGACAAAGTGTTCATCGAAGCCACACTCACTTTACGCTCGTTGGCTTCCCCCTCGATCAGTTGTGATCGATGACGAGTTAAATATACCAGTATTCTCATCGACCATACTTCTACCATCCATCGAGATCAAGTCCAGTAAACTTGCTACTAGTTGATTATCAAATTCGACCATCGATTTACACGCAAAGAATATAACACACCTAACATTCTCCCATTTGTTTTATTCTTTCTATTTCATACCTTTCAGTTCACTTAAGTGGGGATGACAAGCCCATTGATTTCCTACACCAAGTAAACTTTTAAGTAATCACAAACTTGGTCAACGATTCTACAATGTTATTCACAGTGTCTACTTTTTCCAACAACACTTTCTGCTTCTCTACCATGTCTCTCACAAAGTGATATTGCACATCAATATGCTTTGTCTTTGAGTGGTATGCACAGTTCTTCTCCAAGAATATTTTCCTTTGACTATCACAATCCAACCTAACAACTTGTTATTTAAGCCCAACCTATGAATACAATCTTTGCAACTAAAACACCTCTTTGCTTGCATGAGTGGATGCCATGTATTCAACATCAATATTCGACAATACAATGACTGGTGTCCCTCATCCAATTGATTTATCCACCAAATTGCCTGAAAATTTTTCCATTGGTTGACCATTTATGATCAAGATATCCAACCTAGACAGAATCGACAAAACAATGTACATATAATTTCTTGTTGCTTTCATATTTTCCTTGGTTGAATATTTCATAATCCATTGTGTCACACAAATACCTGAAAACTCTCTTTACTGTGGTCTAGTGCTCCTGGGCCAAGTGTCTATGGTGAATATTTAAATGATATTATTAATTATAAATCAATAAATTATTAGTTACTAAAGTGAAAGGGCGTAACTATTCACTATGCATGCTCAAGCCTTATAAAGACAAGCTTCATTGTAATATTTTATCATCATCTATTAATACATATATTATTATTTTATTATCATGGAAGTCAGACTCGCTTCTTAACTATCCAACTGGATACAATTGTTTCATTGGTATCAGAGATTTTGCTCCTCCCTTGTGAGCTTAGATTCGGCTCATCGGCTCCCAATTCACCTCACTGCTCCTTATTCTCCCCATTGACTCATTATCGCACACATTTTCTTAATATTTTCTTGCTCACCTCTTCTCCCATCTCCCTCACTCGTTCTTGTTCTCTCCTCACACATCTCTCTCCCCACTTCACGCTCCTCTCTCCACTGCAATCCCTTTCACCATCCTCTACACTTTCTCTTCACTTCCTTCCAATCCAAAATGCCCCATTCCCCATATACTTCCATCCATAAATCTCCTCTCCTAGCTCAACACCTCACCTCCACCTCCTCCCAGGCTATCTGTTTGCTGCCACATTCCCACATAGACCACCACTACTCTCACCTACGCCTCTAGCCACACACCATCCTCCATATTTCGCTTCACAACCTCCTACACTCAACCTCCATCTCTGCATTTCGCTTTCCCCACACATTGCTCCTCTTTTCGCCCACGTCTTCCATGTTGCCCCCTGCTGCATCCTCCATTTATGCTCCACACTTCCCCCGTAGCCAGCCTCCTTCCACTGCCTTCCACTACCTTCCGTGTTGCCTTCCAATCAGCCACAATCCCCACTTGTTTCCCACTTCAGCTCCACCACTGCTCCATGTGCATCCCTCCTTCCATTTAATAAAAAAATTCAGATATTATATAATTTTTATTATATTAATATTTATTTTATTAAACTTTAAAATTGGAAATAAAAAATAAAAAAGATCTAAATATTATATTATATTTATTATTTTTATTTTTCCTATTCAATAATCCTAATAATAATTATTATTATAGATACTATTATCTCATCAAATCTACCAAAGGTTTCAAGTCTCTTTAAACTCTCCATAAGGGAAAATAGGGTCCAATTACACACCTCCACATACACGGACCAAAACCATGGCGGAACTAAAAGAGCAAATCGAGAAACTGGAGAAGGACATCAAGTCCCTCATCGCTAACCAAAATAGCTTGAAGGAAGAGATAAAAGATAGCAATACATTGCTTAAGAAATAAATCAAAGACGAAATTGTTATGGCATTAGAAAGAAGGCTAGATGAAAATTGGACATCATGAATGAGAAACAAAAAGACTTGGATGACAAAATGAGTACCATGACTTAAGACATAAACACCATAACAACGAACTTGAGCACCATGACACATAACCATAATACATTAATGGAGGTTTTACAAAAACTAATGCCTAGTATAGACCATGTCAACAGTCCAGACGTGTTAGATACCTCATTTCACATTTCCACACAGGAAACACTTGCCAAGAATCAAGAAGATTTGCAAAAAGAAATAAAGATTAACAATGTGATACTTAAACAAGAGATAGAAACAAAAGTACTGTCAGATATGGAGGCACAATTAAACATCAAAATAGACGATATCAGTAAGATAGTAGAGAAGGAAAAGGCTAAAAATCATCGCCAACAATAAAGCAGTTCAAATATGTCGGTTAATGCATCGTCCAATAGCTCCGAGCCACCATCAAACCATAAAACAAAAGGAAACCAATATCATCCTTACATATTGTACCCACCTAAGGAAAATATAGAGTTGTCGAAATATAATGGAAGTGAAGACCAATGCGTTGCTTGGTTAAACAGAGCGGAAGAATACTTAGACATTTACAATATTCAATCTGACGAGGAGAAGGTGAAATATGCGTCAATGTATATGGAAGGATACGCCTATAATTGGTACTTGTGGTGGAAGAGATATAATTTTTCTTACACCCAGAACTTTTTCAAAAATGATTTTTTTAATAGGTTTCAAGGAATCATAGAAGATGATTTTTTCAGTAAGCTTACCAGATTACAATAGGTCGGAAGCGTTGAGGAATTCACACATTAGTGGGAATCCTTATCGACACGAGTATTTGGGTTGTTTGACAAACAAAGACTCAAAAGCTATTTAGGAGGTCCTAAACCATAGCTCCAAAAAGAATTAAAGATGCATGACATACCTAACATAGAAGTGGCAAGACATAAAGCAAAAGTTGCTGAACGCAAATTAGAAGGAATAAAAAAAGAGACGATAACCATTATCGACAAGAAAAAGAGACACAATGTAGGTATTGTGAAAATAATTGGTCACTTGGTCATCAATGTCACAAACTTCAATCATATGCCTATGAAATTGAAAATAGGTCGAAAACATTTAATAATTAATCTGATAATAAAAAAAGAAGAAAAACACATGTCGTCGATGCGGTGATGACTGGACCCTAGGCCATAAATGTAGGAACAGTCAGACAATACAATGCATAATCATCAATGGAAAGGAAGTGAAAGTCTCTGTAAAAGAAGTATTATCTGATTCTAATACCGACACAAAATCTGAATGAAGGATGCCATTAGAAAAATCAAGCTTTGAGGACAAAGCTTTCCCAAGGGGAAGGAAATATATTGAATATTTAAATGATATTATTAATTATAAATAAATAAATTATTTGTTACTAAAGTGAAAGGGCTGAACCCTTCACTATGCATGATCAAGCCTTATAAAGGCGAGCCTCATTGTAGTATTTTATCATCATCTATCAATACATATATTATTAATTTATTATCATGGAAGTTGAACTCGCTTCTTAACTATCCAACCGGATACGGTTGTTCCAGTGTCGACATGTATATTATTAATAATCCCATTGCACGGGAAATATTAGTTTGAGTACAAATCATTACATACATTAGTCTATGTAAAACATTAGCATAGGGCACATGTGTCATGTATTTTTTTTTTCCCTTGTCTTAGGACACTTTTCAATAGATAACTTAACTCCTTTAGGAATAGGGATTTTAACTAGTTGTCATTCCTACATGTTGAATCATTTTAGAACTGTCTCAACATATTTACTCTGACTTAACCAAATCCTTCTATTTTCTTGATCTCTTTTTATTTCAATTTCAAGAATGAAACGAGTTGCACCAAGATCCTTCATGTTGAACTTGGAGGATAGTTATAGTTTCACCTCCTTGATTAGATCCATGCCAATTTCTGGCCAACAATATGACATCGACATATGATATTACATATATGAAGTTATAAATGAATTTCTTTTGATACACGTAGTGATCATCCTAACTTATCACACACCCCAACTAATGGATTTACATATCAAATTTTTGGTACCATATTCTAGGTGATTGCTTTAAACCATAGAGAGACTTCTTGAGCTTGTAGACCAACTCCACCTCTCCTTTCATGTGAAACCCTAAGTTTGCTTCATATAAAATTCTTCTTCAATATCACCATGAAGAAATGTTCTATTTATGTCCATCTATTCTATTTGAATATCCAATGCTACAACTAAAGACATTAGTACCCTAATGGAATTTAACTTTGCAACAAGAGAAAAAATATCACCAAAGTTGGCTCCCTCAACTTGTGAATATGCCTTTGCAACTAGTCGATACTTGTACTTATTGACCTATCCTACTACATTCATCCCTCTCTTAAATACCCACTTAGAACTGATGGGTTTCCATCCATTTGGTAATGCAATCGGATCCATGTTTTATTCTTCCCCAAGGACTCCATTTATTCTTCCATGGCCCTTTTCTAGAGTTTACTTTTTGTTAGTTTGATCTATTCCTCTATTGACTTGGGATCATATTCAATTGAATATAAAACAAAAGAAAATCGAAAATCAGGCGAACTATACTGTTAGCATCAAAATCTACCCGTCAAAATTCTCACTTCTCTAAGCTCAAATTGCTCTTGGTTTCAAATTCCTTAGCAAATTGGATCACTTTTGTCTAAGATGTGTTACATAATTCCTATAATTTTGTGGCAGAAATTAATAAAATTTTCACCATGGTGTTATTGAATTTATAAAGGATTTTCGAAACAACTATTCAAGCTAAAGATCAGGTTATTGTCATGTCAAAGTATGCTCTACATTATTAGTTCAATCAATGGTTTTGCGAGGAATATATTATCCATCATGTTGGGAAGCAATGAAACAGATGGATGAGATTAATGATATGAAATTAAAATGGATTATGAAAATTTCATGACTACATGTCTATTAAATTATGAAAATCCATGGAGTTTTATGCACAAAGGATTTTTGACAAGGGAGAAATGCACAAAAAAATGGATTTCGAATTATCCTAAAATCATTTCTAATTATTGTTTTTTCATCCATAAACTTTGAAAATGAAAACCATGCACAAAATAAGTACTAGGTTTGATATCTCCAAAATTCCATATGTTTTATCAAAATATGAAATTATTTGTCAAAACCATGGGCATGCACATAAATGGTTTTAGGAGATGGGACTAGTTTTGTGGATCAATTTTAAAAAAATAAATGGAAATATTTTATTCCAAAGATTTAGTTGGATAATATTTTCCAATTCTTGCAAAATTATTTAAAAAGAAGGAAGGGATCTTGTGTATAGAGGGGCGCCTAGATATATGTTTCCTAGAAATTAAATTTATCATTTGAAGAGAGCATTGTTAACGGGTAGGAAGAGTATTTAGCAACCAGTAGATTGGGGGATTGATACCTTCATCGAATTTAATCCAAATTCCATTATGAAACATAGTTCCATATTTAATGGAGGGGCATGAACAATTTTAAAATTTATTTTAGCATTTCCACGAAACAAATTAGTATTGTATTCACATCAATCCCAAATTTTCATCAATTTGATAAGAATCTTCAGGCAACGAGTATTCAACAATTAGCTTATGCTTAATTTGAAGGTACTTGAATCATTTTTGTTCCATATTTTAAGCCATAGTCAGAGAAGCATTTCTAGATTTCTTGTAATCAATATGTGATTCTTTTATTTTTGATTTAGTGATAGATTTACTTTCTAAAAGATGGTGGCAGCTTGGATCATGTAGTTGTTATAAATTTGATCATTTGTAATGTAATGGGAAATCTTCCTTTTGGAAGGAAGCAGGGGTTCAATTGGATGAAGGAGAAACCCAACTCTGTAATTTTTCATTAAGCTAATACGCAGTAATTTTCATGCTTCCAAATCTATTGTATATTGTCATATTATACTTTTCATTCCTATTTACTAATTCTACTAGGAATATAAGATTGTTCATGTATTACATAGATAATTAGTAATTTGTAGATCTAATAGCAGCACGTTGTATTGTGACTTGCCTAAAAATTTATGTTTATATTCAAAAGTTAAACTTGAGCTCTTAACACTGTTATGTTCCTAAGTTTTTCTTCATGGGTTTATATTGTTTATCAACTTGATAACCTATATGCTCTTTTTCCCACTGCAATTTCTTCATTTCTATTGCTTTATGGTATAGTATCGATGGATACATGCCTGTGAACCTATGAAAGTTACATATTGGATAAATTCGTGTCCAACCTCACATTTAAATTACTCTCTAAACCAACCTACAAACAAAATCATTACCACATCTGAGGTGCTCTAACTCTTCCCTTTAGTAGTCAAGGTGCGGATCTTAGTGATAACACTACACCTTTTAGGTTGTTTCTTTTCTCAAACAAACCTCTTGATGACCAGATTCTACAGTTCCACTTCTTCCTCGGATTTAGACAACTCATCTATGTTAATATTTTAATGGTTATACATTAATTTCAAACATTTAGCATCATACCATGATAACCATATCATTAGGATCACTGAAAGAAAGACAAGCACGTTAAGACAAAAGAACACAAAGATTTATCTTGGGGAAATACTCTTGGGGGAGAAAACACAACAAAACTTCCTCAATATAGAATTCGACCAAGTATAGTGAACAACACCAAGAATAAGACCAATAAATTCCTCTCTCTAGCGAACCTCCTCACTCTCGCTCTTGCGCACTTACTTGTGTGAGAGATGTTTCTAAATGAGGGAGGCACCTCACCTATTTATACTCATCAAGTGATTATAATTACCTAACTAGGTCGACCTAGTTCTTTAATAAGGGTTGACCTACCTAGGTAGAATCAAAATAAAATTTATAAAATACTTGTGTGGGTACTATTGACCCGACTTACAATGGAGGTTTTACCTCATGAATTTTACATGACCAAGTACATCAATGACATCTCCGAATTGATGAATCAAATCTTTGAAAGGAGGAATAATAATAGTACAATATAATATCTTCCAAAGTTACATTTCTTTAACACTCCCTCTTAACAAGGAAGGTATTCTACAACATCAACAGAAACAACAACTGTACTACTGATTAGTTAATCTATTTATCATAGGATTTTTTGGAACAACAACAACATCATATATCTGGAACATCATCATCATCATCAACAACAACAACATGGAACATCATTATCATCATCAACATGGAACATCATCATCATCAAACATCATCATCACCATGTGACTATTGGAACATCATCATCATCATCTGTAGAATCATCGTCATCATGTGGCTGTTGGAACATCATCATCATCTGGAGAATCATCATCAGCATGTGGCTGCTAGAGAATCATCATCATCATCATCATCTGTAGCATCATCCTCAGCACGTGACTTCTGGAACACCATCATAATCATCTGGAGCATCATCATCAACATGTGATTGCTAGAACATCATCATCATCATCATGGAAAATAATCATCAACATGGAGCATCATCATCATCATAATCAGAATCATTTCATCATCAAAAGCATTTTGGGATATCTCTCTATCCCGTTGCAAGATTGTTGTTTGTGGATCTTTCTCTTCTTGATTCATAGATGTTATTATTCAACCATGTTTGTACCCTAGTTTTACTGTACACGCATCCCATCAAGGGGGTGTTGGGGAACATCTTCACCCTAAGGGGTTCTGGGGTCTAGCGGGCCCCTGACAGGGGTTCAAGGGAAGTGCTCCCACTAAAGGGGATTCAGGGGCTTCGCCCTTGAAAGAAAATTTTCAGGATGTTTGTTGGCCAACAGTTTACAGGCCCATGGTATTTTCCCATGGTAATTCCCCTATAAAAGGAAATAATTGCAATACGACCGTGAAAGAGTGAAGATGAAGTGTAGTGGGGTTTTCTACAGGTTGTATCCCTTCATTTTGTTGGATGGTATAATAATAAAGGACTGACAATTGCTGTGTGGACGTAGCCCATATTGGGTGGACCACGTTATATTGGTGTCTCTCTTGTAATGTGTTAATGTGTTTTATATTTTCATATTGTTTAATTGTTATTGCTCTATGATTTTGTTTTTCTAACAATTGGTATCAGAGACAAAAGGTCTATTTGGATGGTAAACTCACAGGAAAGAAAGGTTACTGCTTCGAGTGGGAGCAATGGCGAAAGAAGGTAAGTTTAGGGTCGAGAAATTTAATGTCCAAAACTACTAGTTATGGAAGATGCAAATGGGGGAGTATCTGTACCAGAAGGATCTATTCCTATTGTTGAGCAGAAAAACAAAACAACTAATGATTATGAAGGTTGAAGAATGGGAGGTTCTAAACCCCCTCCAAAATTGACTTTTGGGGGCGGTTCTAAACCCCCTCCAAAATTGACTTTTGGCGGCGGTTCTAAACCCCCCCAAAAGTCACTTTTGGACTTTTTGGGGGTGGGTCAAACTTCCCCCAAAATTCATTTTTTGACTTTAAGGGGTGGTTATCTTCTGCCTCCAAAAGTCACTTTTGTGGGCAGTTTTGGCTTTGGAGGCGGTCTTTACAAAATCGCCCCTAATAGCNCCCACCCCCCAAGAAAAAATTCACATTTTTGGTTGTGGTTCTAACCCCCCCGGTAAAAGTCACTTTTGGACTTTTGGGGGAGGTACTAAATCCACCCCCCCAAAAGTCACTTTTAAGGGCGGATATAAACCCCCCTCGTAGGTATCTACGGGGGCGGTTCAGAACCGCCCTTAAAAGTATTTATTACAAAACTTTGATAGGGGTTTTAAACCCCCCTCGTAGGTACTTATGGGGGCAGTTTAGAACCACCCTTAAAATTCTTTATTACAAAACTTTGGGGGCAGTTTTAAACCCCCCATCGTAGGTACCTACGGAGGCGGTTCAACCCCCCCTTAAAAGTTTTTACAAACTATTGGGGGTGGTTATAACCCCCCCTCATAGGTACCTACAGAGGCGGTGCGAAACCCCCAATAAAATGCTTTACAAACCTTGGGGGGCAGTTATGAATGCCCCTCGTAGTGACATATGAAGTTAGTTTAGAACCCCCCTCGTAGCCATAATAAATCATAATAAAATATATTTTATTTAAAACATCAATACTGCAATATCATTAGGGCACGAAGCAATCGAAACTTCAACCTCCTTCTTGTAAAGAAGGCGCTCTACCATTGAGCTAGAACCCTTTAAGAATTGGGGAACAGACAATATTAACACCAAGATTGCATCATTCGTAATTCTAAGAAAATACTAATAATCTCAACATTGTTTATGACTCGAGAGACCTAAGAAAGTAGTCTGAATGGCTCTGACCTTATATGTTGGCTGAACTTGAAAGGTTTCATATGCAACATTGATTCAATAAAGAAAATAGTAATACATAAACGTTTTGCAGGACAAAGTTGGCATTCAAGTTCATACACATACTCATGAAGTGAACATCTAACTAGAATTTCATGTATTCATGGATAAGAATGAGCATCTTTTCTAATTGTTGCTTGATGGATCCATGTAAGAGTAGCCTTCTCTTAAAATTTGTGTCAGTATATTAATGGGTTCTACAATTATAACATATTTAGACCCAATTCAATCCAGTTTGGTGATATAAATAGCATTCAACTATAGGATGGAGAAATACAAAGATTAAAAATTGCATAGCACGGATAAATCTATAATCTTTTCTAAGATAAACAACTCATAATAATGCATTTATAGATATATAATATCTGCAACTGATCTAAACGCGAATGAACAACACCATCACTCAAAAGGCCAATGAGATGAAGTGTGCCATTTTCAAAGCACTTCTTAATGTATTTAAACCCTTCTCCCTCGTAGATTTTTCCAGAGGCAAGAGCATAATCCACTAATTTTTCTCTGCACCCAAAGTCAAAATCAAAGTTAATATGTTTCCCATTCTAAAAGATGTAGCAGAAATAAATAGTAGAAATATCCTTTCAGTTACCATTTATACAATTATAAAGTACATTTTATACAAATATCTAATGATATCACCCCAATTTGTAAGGTGGTCAACAAATTAACTATTACACAACCATGATTTCAACAAAATGTTACTGCTTCCCAAATCTTAATGCAGGGAAAAATACCCAATGTATAGGATTCTCATAAGTCACTCTGAATCCAGAAATGATCCACATGCAAGATATTCCTTCTTCACTCCAATCCTTGGCAATTTTCATCAATAATTTTCCAAAAGTGAAAAAACCATAGTAAGCAAAAATAAAATGAGTTGCATGTTTACCATATTGGAAAATAACAGATATCAAGCATAGTAAGTCATAGAGGATAATGGAGTCGAATAAGGACTCTGTTCCTTCTTTGAGGGATCTGGAAAACAAAGTAAGAGTTTTATTTAATCTAGTTGAGTCATTTAGTTCGATAGCTTAGCTTTAGCTTACATAGATTGTTAGCTCGCAAAATATTTTAGGTAGCTTATTGGAGCTTAGTTAGATCGAGGAAGGTTTGATCCAGAGGAACAAGCTTAGAGTTTAGACTCTTAGAGCTTACAGAGAGAGAGAGAGAGAGAGAGAGAGAGAGAGAGAGGTCTCTGTTTGCAATGATTGATCCATTGTATTTAGGTTCAGATCAAGGACCATTGTGAAATAAGATCGTATGCCTGTATTTTTGGATTAATTGAGTTTGGAAGCAATTTCCCATTTGAATCATATCTTGTGACCACGTTGACTGTATGGTTAGTTGAATGAAGAAATGTCTTGAGTATTGACATTTACACAAAATAAGTCACTTTTAGCTGTGCATTGCAAGGTAGATCCACGGTGTAGGAGAGATTGGTTAAAGAGGTTACAAGTTGACGATGGTGATCAAGAGGTGAGTTGATGAACAACTAAAGAGGAATTGCATTGACTAAACAACGAGAAAGTTAAAGGCGAATCAATTGCGAAGTTGGAAACTAATCGTAGGAAGGATGAAGAAGATCAATGGTTAAGAATGATCTTACTGTAGATCAACGACGGATAACTATTTCACTGGGATAACTAGCGTGATAGAAGAAATTCTCGATGGGTACAATACTTTATAAAATCCTCCCTATAACAATTTAAGTCCACCATCGATCTAGATCTGATGGTTGTTAGTCTGTTTCGCTTATGAGCTAGCAAGCGGGTTAATTGCAGAAGCTGGGCGCAGAATATTTGTGTAATCTAGTTCATTGACAGTAATATTTGTGTAATATTTGCGTAATCATTGGGCCATGTGTGAGCGTGTGGTGGGAAGTACAGTTTCAAGCCTGAAGTGATGGAGAAGGGAGATTCTCAGCACAGGACAAATATGGTCTTTAAGGCTCAAAGCACGCTAATATAGGATGAAGCCAGGGTGACGAAGGTCGAGTACAAAACTGTTGTGATGGTGAGGTGGCCGCCACCCTTATATTCTGAAGCAACTTCGCCCTCTGCTCAACGACCTCTGTGGAGTATCCCAACCTATTTTGTGTCTGTGCATTCCCTCCTAGTTGAAAGGGCTCGTGACTGTGTTTTTTGCTCTGAAGCGCTAGTGCTTGGTGAAGAGTCTGTCTCCTGGGTTTTTTTCAATGGCTCCCAAACGCTCTCAGAGGGAAATATTGGGGTTGGGGAAAGTCTCGGTCGACAATCACGACAAGGGAAAGGGTAGTGAGGAGAAGAATGGAGAGAAGGGTCATGTGACTAGAGCCTAGATACAAGCAGAGTAGGCTACTCACTTCTTCAGAGACTTTGTTCCTCTGGCCACCCGTAGCAAAATTGAATTAGTTTCAGACCTTTTATGGGAGGAAGCTAAGGCCATGCCTCAGGAGGAGTTGCGCCGTGAGGTTGAAGATTAGGTGGTGGACCCTGGTATTACAGTTGGGAGGGTTGCAGCCTATGACAGATTGCTTATGCTCTATTGGGTTAACATGAACCTAATATTGCACTCTTCGCTTAGCACTACTGCAAAATGGGAAGGGGATGAAGCACCAGTCCGATTTTGGAAGGAGCACAACACCGATTGTCTCCTTATGCACAGAAAGATAGACATGATGGACACAAAGATGGGGATTAAATTATTCCACCCGAGGATGGAGTAGGCACAGGTCAGAGGGAAGAGCACGTCAATGGACCAAAAAGGGGTCAAGTCAATCGACATGACTGTCAGGGAGCCCTCCCGGAAGATCAAGCAAACCAGACGCTCCTAGTCAGGACTGTTCGCCCAGGGCCAGGTTTGAGGCCCCTATGTTTATGCTTTGTTAATTCTTGTTATGTTTACTGTTAGTGGTTCTGGTAATGATAGGATTTATAGGAAACTTATGTATGTAATTTGATGGGGCACGCCATGAACAATCTGGCTATTTTTTTGTGTCTTGTTCATTCGTTTGTTAGTGGTTTCTGTAGTGATTTGCTTTATGGAAAGCTTATGTATATAATTGGGATGGGGCACGCCATGAACAATCTGGCTATTTTGTTTCGGGATGGGTGGTTCTGTTTTGGGATGAATGTAAAGCTTGTCAGAACTGGGTAGGTGGTTTCTTGATCTCTTATTCAGAATGTAATTAAGTGACTATGCAGTAATACAATCCTTTTATTTATTAAAAAAAAGTGGAGAAATTTTGAAATATTCTACAAGCGCTTCAATTTCTCACCTTTCAGCAAAAAGGATGGATACAATTCATATATAGTTTGATATTAATGTCTTAAAAGAAAAGGAATTTACCACCAATGGCCACAAACAACTAAAAAGTAGTCAATGGGATTGCTAACTACATTATGTAAAATTCTTTAATAGTAGTTAGGGCAACTTCAGGAGACCTATAGGTGATACTCCCAATGCCTAAAAGGAAACCTATAGGTGATACTCCCAAAGAATGTTGAAATTGTATTGATAATAAGGATCTATACCTCAAAGTTCAACTTTGATGCCAATAACGTTAGATGATCTTGGCGTCCTCTATGCTTTACACAAATGTTTCACACAAATTAGTTGTTACACCATCAATCGGGTATACTTATGGTTGTAATAAATATGCTGTAATTAAATTTGTTGTAATCAAATAATTTAAATATTGTTCATTACATTACCTGCCCGTGGTCAATAGCTATCCCACAATCAACTTTTTCCTTCAACAAATGTGCAATAAAATCAATTCATAAAATAGACAAGGACAACTGTACTTAAAATGAAGAAATCAACACGTTATAATCAATGAAACGACACTAACATTTCTAATTGACAAATTCGTTGTGGTGTTTACTTACAAATATGCATTAGAGAACGATACAAATTGTCATTATATTCCTTTCCATTGCAAAGACCTGCATATATCATGACAAAATGGTATGTTCATATAAGCGATTGATAGTTTTGTAAAAAAATGAATAACATATATGAAATTCTAAAAAAACAAAATGAAAATACCTGAATGAGCTTCTCTTGGTTTCAAGAATATCTTATTCTCTACTAAACAGGGCCAACCACGTGAAGGTTGAAGCTCATATGGCCCCTCCCCCTCCTCACATCACTCTCAATTCCCCACACCCAATATATCTACTGTAAAAATAAATGAAAGTTACATAATACAATAAAACATATAAGATCCATGCATAAACAGTACCAAAACAAAAAATATATGCATGAAAGGTAAATCCAAGTAATAATCTAAGATACAAATTTTCACAGATAAAACTTAAATGAGAAATGATAAATAAATCATGCATGCTACTTACTAAACAACATCCAACCACGTGCCTTCACAATCTTGTCGAACATAATCCATGCCACCATCACATATAGCTTCATCCTCTTTGCATTTCGTCCCTTCAAAATCTGCAATGCTTGATAAATCTGCATAATCCAATTCATATCTATTACAATTTCTTGGTCCCTTCGGAGGGCATGTCAAAACTACACACCAGTCATTCTCTACCGGATCTTGTACATAAAATACTTATTTCTCTTGTGATACTAGAATAAATGGATCACCTTGCACTCTATCTTTACTCAAGCATCTCTTTAGATTCACCATGGTGAAACCAATTTCATCAACTTTCGTTCCATTCTTCTTGTGTACATCTATCCAATCACATTTGAACAATGGATACTTCACCAAATAGTAGTCCAATAACATTATTTCTTGAATGAGTCCATAATATGTTGTCATTTGATGTATAAGGTTTTTATCCTTTGCACTTGATCTCATTAATGTTTGTGCATCTATGCAGACACCACTATTTTGGGTGGGCCTGACATTTTCTATGCCTTCAACATGAAATCTACACCCATTGATTAAGTAGCCATCATACTTGGTTGCATATTTCCTTGGGACACATGCCAACCATTTAAGGGTTTCAGAAGTATTTTCTTTTCCTTTCACCTATAAATTTTTAAATATCGTTAGAAAACCATGCAATTTCAAAATATATTAAAATAATCTCACCTTCATACATCATAATAGTCTTGAGAAATGAAGTTCAATTAAATCTAATATGAAGAACATATCATTACCTATTTTCTTAACCAATCACTAAATTGTTGGTTGTGGAGCTTTTGTAGTAAGACTTCATCTTTTTGGGCTTGGATGTTACTATTGGCAATTTCTGTTAAGTGCATCCTGTTTTCAAGTAATGTCAATAAACAATTTATGAAAATATTGTGATATATTATAATAAAAATTATTTCATAAGGATGTGCTTATTACTTATTCTATCCAAGGTTGAATTTCATCTATGTTTTGTAATACCCATCTGTGGGCTTGTAACAAACTAGTTTGATCTAATTCAATAGAAGTCTCACTAGTTAAGGCCTTCCCATGTTGTCCAACCTCTCCTTCTTCATCATCCCAAGCTTCATTTCTACTAGGCATGCTTTCAATATATTCCATACCTTCAACATATCCAACACAAAATTTTATGGATTCCTCCACAGTTTAGTTTTCAGCTATGCAGCCTTCAGGCCTATTCTTATTTTTCACATAACTTTTGAAAACTTTTATGTTCCTAGAAAAAAACACAATTTGTAGTGAAATCAAAAGTATGAATAAAGAGTTGCTAGTAATGTATTATTATTATATGCACATACAATGTTGGAATTTATGTGGATTTGCACTTAATAAAATTTCACTGACCTTTCAAAAGGATGCATCCATCGATATGCAACTGGTCCACAATAACGTAGCTCTCGCACCAAGTGTACAGTCAAATGTATCATTATATCAAAGAATGAAGGGGGGAAATATTTTTCGAGTAAGCACAAAGTTTCCACAACATCATCTTGTAAGTTATCAAGATCTGTTGGATCCACCATTTTTGCACAAATTCGCCTATAAATGAAGCAAAGCCTACAAATAGTCTTTCAAACTGCTTTTGGTAGCACATGGCACAATGCCACTGGAAGAATTTGTTGCATGAGAACATGACAATCATGTGCTTTCATACTATGAAGCTTGAGATCTTTCATAGATACATGATTTCTAGGGTTTGAACTATATCCATCTAGAACTTTTAACGTGAACAAAACAACACAAAGAATCTCTTTCTCCTTTTTTGAAAGAGCGTGTGGTGCGGGTGGAAGAAATATCTTTTTTTTTTGTGTGGCCACAGTGACCTCCTTATACCCAACTGTTGTAAGTGATCATGAGAATTTTTCCCATCCTTTGATTTATCTTTTATATCCAGAAGGGTTCCAAAAATACTTTCACATACATTTTTTCTATGTGCATTAAATCTAAATTTTTGACGCACTAGGAGTTTTTGCATCCAACCGTATAAAAAATTAATGAATTATAACATCAAAGAAAAACTAAACAATATATTCATATTAAACACAATGAAATCCTTCAAGCATTGTACATTTTAGGCCTTAAGTTAATGTGTGCACATACCTCCCAATATGGTAAATTGAATAGAATTGACCTTTTGAGTCCACATGACAACCTTCGAATTTTCACCTTTTTTTAAATCTCTTTCTCTTTGTACTATTAGTATTTCCCCATTTCTCTTCCCTTCCTTGCATTTCTGTAAAAATATCTGACACTTGTACAATTGTAGGTGCAATGAGATGCTTAGACTTCCCATTAAATGATCCTTTTTCGGAATGATACTTATGATTTATTGGAAGATATCTCCTATGTCCCATGTACACGCACTTCCTACTACATTTGAGATACATTGAATATGCGTTCCTTCCACATATAGGGCATGCAAAAAACCCTTTAGTCGTGCAACCAACCATATTTCCATAAGAAGGAAAGTCATGGATTACCCACATCAATATAGCCTTCATATTAAAGAATGACCTTGAATGAGCATTGCATGTCCTCGCCCCTTCATCCCGTGTTAGTTTTAGTTCATTTACCAATGGTTCCAAATAAACATCTATGCCATTTCCTTGTTGCTTGGGACCAGGTATTAACAATGACAACAAACAAAATCTCCTTTTCATGCATAACCACGACAGAAGGTTATATGTGACTAGTACTATTGGCCATACACTATGACTACTACTTAAGTTTCCAAAAGGATTAAATCCATCCACTGCCATTGCAAGTCGTACATTGCGAGGATCGTTGGAAAAATCAGGCCATTTAAAATCTATAGTTTTCCATGCCGGGCTATCAACTGGGTGGTGCATTATTCCATCCTTGCATTCTCATGATGCTACCTCATTTTCTGTGAACTATATGTAGAGTTGTCAAAAAAATAAAGAATCATATATACATTGCAATACTTAGTAGATTAAAGAGGATGATTTTTTAATAGGTTGGTAGTACATGAAGGTGTATGATATAATGGAATTATAAGAGTTCAAAATCATACCTGTACATTATCTTCAACCTCATCACTATAGGGAAATACCTCAGCACTTTGGTCGGGATACCTGCACGCACCTTTTCAAAACGAACATCAACCTTCCATCTTGATTCACCACATGTTCATATTTTCCCTAATATAAAATGCAATCATTGTGGCATGCATGTATCATTTCATAGTCCAACCCTAATGGTTTATCAAATTTTTTGTAGCATATGTAGATTTTGGAAGTGTATTTCCTGTTGGAAGCATTTCTCTTTGCAACTTCAACAATTGGGTGAAACTTACATTAGACCATCCATTTCTCACTTTAAGGTTGTACAATTTGACAGTGGCCGAAATCTTAGTGAAACTAGTGCAAATTGGGTACAATGGTGCCTTGGCATCTTCAATTAACTTTAGATATTGATTGATATCATTTTTTTCTTCCATTGATTCTACTTGGCCATTTTCACAATTCACATCTGGATTTTCATTATAATATTGATAAGCATCATTCACCATTTCAACCATATGATCATCAACCATGGTTGCCTCGTTATGATTGTCATTCTCAAGAAGTTCAGTATCATTTGTAAGAAATGTTCCAAACTCATCATTAAGATTATCATATTGATGTCCGACTATGTCTTCATAAACATGTGTAATTTCTCAAGGAAAATCTTGCATCTCTGTTGTGTGGCATTTCTTGCTCTTGTCAAATATATAGTCCCGAGTAGGAACTCTCTCTCCATGGAAAAACCAAGTTTTATATGAACTTATTATACCATGAATCATCAAGTTGTCTTGTACTTCCTCAAATGTCAATATTGCAACATTTTTTACAAGGGAATCTTGTGGTGTTATTATCCTCTGAATGCCTTTTTTCAAACTCTATGAATTCTTTAACCCCGACTTGATATTCCTTTGACATCCTACATAGAACCAATTTGCACATCACGTAAGAAAAAACCACTACAAAGTACAATGAAGACATATGTTATAAAATATCACATTCAAGAATCAAATATAAAAAGTATACCTCGTTTTCAAATCTGTCCAATCCCTTTTTTTGGCCATTTGAAAATAAAACCAACCCTATTTCTTGAATTGGCCTCTCAACTTCCTTCCAATATACGGTTAGGAATATTCATTTAGTACATCCATATGCTTTCCAAAATAGCATTTACCAGAACATGACAACCATATATTACACCATACAAGCTTCCATCGTATAATAACCAAATCCAAATGTCAATTACATAATAATTTGGTTTTATTTTTAAGCTAAGATATTTATGATTTGACCCATTAATATAACTCTGAAGATAAAAAACAAATTTGCGAAATCTGGTGGGCCCCTCCCCATTGGATATTGCACTCGAATATTGGAGGTACAAAGGTCACGTTTATAGAGCATGATGGTTTATAAGGGTAATCAGCTTGACATTAACAGTCTATTAATACTCCCACCAACCAGCAAATCCGACGTCCACCAAGAATGAGTTAGCTGGATACAACTGAAACCTCTAGAAGTGTCGACCGTCACCACCAAGTACTTGTTCATCGTTTATCAACCCTTTTGTTTTTTGTAATTCATCCAATAGATAGTTTCGTCATGGCCTCGTCTGTAAAAAGCCTTGACTCATCTGAGGAGATCATCTACGATCGACTTTACGATGCTTATGATCCTCGTTTGTGGTTGTCCAGTGTCAGTGATGCCCAAAACACTTTGTTGTCACCTTCTGTAGACCAGTCGAAACTGTTCGTAAATTTAAAGTCATCCTTATAGGGTTCACATTAGAACAATTTCCCAATTTCCCAGATATTGTCCAAAGGGTAGCCTCCAATTATTCCGCCACTCAGAGGGCCATCTTAGATGATACCCACTCCCATTTCGTTTGTAGAATTACACCAGAAGCTATCACGATTTCCCTGGATCTCTCTGAAGCCCAATGTCAGGCCATGATTCCCTTCACTGAATCAAAGGTTCTGCAGGTGTTCGGGAAATCCAACCTAGAATCCAAGAATAAATTGTTCCAGACCATTTTGAAGACCCCAGTTCCCTCAAAGACCCTTTTCACCCCACTCTCCTCCGAAATGTTCATAAAGCCTGTCGTATCAACCATTTCCCTCTTGAGTCAAATCCCAGGTCTTGATAGCGATATCGTGGTCTCTGAAGTAATGCTAGGTATTCTCCTTCACTTGAGTCAATTTGAAGCAGGAATTAAGTTTGATGAGTTCTTGGCCAGAGAAATCAATTCTTAGCTTGAGAAGTTTGATTTGGATAAGCACTTTAGGTACTAGGTGTATCTATTTTCCATCATAGTCAGTTCCAACCGGCACACCCTTGAGGACATGGATCCAGAGGTGTTCAAAGATTGGCCCCAATTTCTCAAGAATATCTAGGACTGGTCTTACACCTTGTTCATTGAAATAATTGTCCTCAACATCTCCAGACTATTCAACCCTAAAGAGAAGAGGATATCAGAAGACATGAAGGCTTCCTTGCAGCAACAGGGTATTGGAGATTGGTTCCTAATGCATAAGTATTTAGTTATCAGGGTATATGGTTTTTTGGCTGCCCCTTTCATGCTACTAGTTTACCTCACTTCCTCAGTATTCGCACTAGAATTGATTAGGCAAAGGATTTCCATTGATGAGGATCACTTTACTGCTCATAGGAAGGAACCTTGGATCAAATTCCCTATTAATTTCAGGCCCTTCATTGTGAAGAAGCCAACAACGTTACCAATGGTCGAGAAAGTTTTGAAGGCCATGAAGTTTCAGGTGACTCATGCACAAAATTACGATCCTAAGGGGATAATTTTCCAGAGGAGGGTCCAGGTGTAGAGGTCAGTCTTTATTCACTACATGATCCTCGACTTGTCCCAAGAGAAAATTCTCTTTCCTATGATTTTTATTGGACTCCTAGAGAAAATTCAAGCTCCTAAAGAAGTGCAAGGTACGGTCCTAGCTACTCCCTTGCCCCTTAATGATGATGGTAGTAGCAGAAGGTCTCGGTCAGAGGTGGAGGATATGCAATGTGATGAATAAACCCCTAGAAATAAGCCTAGGATAGACGTAGAGGAGGACGTAATCAACCTAGAGTAGGGGTTTAATTTTGAATCTGATTCCCTCAAGACAATGATAGAGGAGGAGCTTGTTTCAGTAAAACCTGCTAGGGCAAAGGTTGCAAATCAGATGGTGATTGTGCGACCACTAGTTTTTGTAAATCCATCCCCTACACTCTCAGAGAGAAATCCCCTAGGAACCACACAATCAATGAAGAAAGGGGGTGAGGAGTCTCTACTCAATTATCAGAAGTATTCTTTTGCCTCTAGTGTTGAAGGGAAATTTAAGACTGAAAAGAAAATGTTGACCACCTATGGGCAGCTCAAAGAGTAATCCAAGGATGAGACTCAGAAGCAGTCCAAGGAGCTAAGGAAGCTATCAGGCAGCAAATTCTCTTTCACTACTACTAGGAATATTACAACAAACTCCCTGAACCTAGCCATCGCTAATGAGGAAGGAGTTTCAAAGGTTGATTTCAAGATGGATCGGTTCTCAATCCCAGATAATATTGTGTTCCATAAGGGAGTTAGCGATCTCATCTATGCTGATCTGACTAAGGAGGCGTTAGCCCATCTCAAGTCCCAACAAAGGGTGGTTAAACTGGAGACCCAATTGAAGGAGGAAAAGGCAACAAACAAGGCCTGGAACCTGTAGGTGAAACTCCTGAAGGACCAAGTGGCAGACCTAACAGCATAGAATGCTTTATAGCAACCCCTTGCATCTGAGCAGTCAGTGGCAATAGAGAAGCCTATTTTACCAGCTAAGCCGCTGACCAAGATACAGGATTACAAAAAGAAAAGCAAGACACCTGCTCAATATCCTATTGTAAAGTTCTATCCGATATCTACACATTTCAACTTGTGCCAAATATTAGCCCCCCAAATTGCCAAAAAACATTGTTTAGGGCCTCAAAATAGCCCCAAAAGTGGACCTAAAATTATAGAAAAATTACTAGAAAATTTCCAAAACAGAAAACTAATTGAGCCAGTGGAATAGGTGGGTGGCCACCTATATCCGTCTGGATCATTCCTCCCCCCTTAGGATGCAATGATATCCAATGCGTTGAGTTCCCCCATCAAATGGGGAAACTTATGTTGAACATAACTCTTGGTGAGCCACTTTCCTTGGTGTAGTAGCTTCCATGCTTTGACAACCTTATATAGTTTGATCTCTATTGGCGGTTTCCCTTAACTTGTGTGTCCATGATACAATAAATGGTTTCACTTTCTATGCAGATAGGGTTGAGTTCTATAGGTGTCAAATTTTCTACCACCTCTGATGTGTCCAACAATGAGGGAAATTATGGATGAAGAAGCTGAACATCAAATACTGGGTGTAGGACAAGGAATGGAGGAATTATTAATTCAAAGACATTCTCATTGACTTCCTTGGTGATGGTGTATGCACCATATTGAAGTGGATGAATCTTTTGATTGGGTTTGATGAACCTCTCTTTCTGTAGGTGAAACCAAACCTTATCACCCACCTAGAACTCGTGTGGAACCCGATGCTGGACACGTCACTGCTTGTACTTGGTATTCAATTCTTCCAAAATGTCATGGACTTTGGTGGATGTCCTATATTTTTTCAACAAATATAGTGGCCTTATCAACCTCTGTTTGAGCATGGGAAGATTCCTCCCATGCTGATGCAACGGGCACAACTACATCAATTGGGGCCAGTGGTTGGAACCCCAGACACACTTGAAAAGGGATGTGGCTGGTAGAGTTATGAAGGGATCTATTATAGCTATGTTCAACATAAGGAAGGATCTCATCCCATTTGCGAGGATGTTTAGAATTGTACATTCTCGGAATATGCACAATCATCTGGTTGACTACCTCGGTCTGTCCATCAGTTTGGAGGTGGAAGGCAGTGGATTTAGTGAGCTTGGTATCCATCAAGGACCACAGGCTATACAAAAAGGTTCTAATGAACATACTATCCCGATATAAAATCATAATCTATGGTATCCCAAAATGAACCCAAACACGCTCGAAGAAGAGATTAACAGTGGATTCGATGGAGATGCTCTTCTTGCAAGCTATCAAAATGGCCATCTTAGAGAAGTGATCCATGACCACAAACGCATAGTCATTAGCATTGTTGGTTGAAGGTAGTCCTGACATGTAATCCATGGAGACAGATTCAAATGGCCCATTGGGAGTAGGAATAGGGGTGTACAACCCTTTCTTCTTGATGGAAAGTTTCACGATGGTGCAGGTAGTGTGAGATCTAATATTTTGGCTGAAATCTTATCAGATCTTGGAACAATAAACATGCTTCTGTAATACCACCACTATCTTATCGGTGCCAAAGTTCCTTGCCACAATATTGTAATGTGCTTCACTAATCAGCTTCACACTATCGCTTGAAGGAACATAGAGATGTCCCAAGAGGCATAGTAATATTTCCTAGAGATGAAAGTCTTTCATTGGTGTACCTTCACATAGTGCTTGATGCATGGGAGAAAACTCAGAAAATCTGTCATATATTTGAGGCCACCCACAGGTCTCATGGCCAGAAGAGTTGAGCATCATGGTTAGTGTTTCTACTGGAGGTCAACTAAGGCAATTGATGACTTGATTGGTTCTTCCCTTCTTATATTAAATGTTTAGGTGGAATTGCTGCAAGTATGTGGACCACTTTTGGTGGAAGTCGTTATGTAAATTTCCTCGGGTTTGCATGAAATGTATGGGCTTGTGATCAGTGTGGATGACCTTCTCTTTTCCTAGGATGTGATGGTTCCATTATTGACAAGCTTGGAAAATGGATTACATTTCGTTGTCATAGGTGGGGAACTTGCAGAATGTATCTGAAAGCATCTCAGTGTGATACACCACTAGATGGCCATGTGGTAAAAGGATGAGTCCCAAGTGAAGACACAAGTGGTCCTCCCTAGTTTGTATGGTACAGATCTAGAACAAAATAGGACAATAAAGCACACCTTCACCTATATCAATTAAATATTAACAAGGTATAAGATAGAAGAGACTCAGCTCTGTGATAGAGTTCATCCTCATAATCTTCACACCGTTGCAATTCAATTCCATGTATGATAGAACTTATGATAGATCAACAAAAAAAAGATGGAAAGTAGATTGAACTAGTAATAATATAATTGATCCAAGTAAAAGACCAAGGAGATATGCTACAAAATGACAATGATGATCAATTTATGAAAATGAATACATCATTGTATTAAAATGACACAAAACAGATATAATCGTAAATCCTTGGCATCATAGTCTCATTCCAATAGGTTCCTGCTATTCCAATAATGTCACTATTGCCTTGAGATGAAGCACACCAAGAGTCTAATACTCTGGGAAATTTCCTCCAACATATACTTGCTATAGAGTCTTCTCCCTTCACCCATGTCCGAAAGCTTTATTTATAGGACAATGTGGAAAATGGAAGGTTGATAAGATTGTGGAAAGTATATGAGATATGATCCCAAGAATGGTGAAATTCGATATAGATCCAGAACAATAGGAAGGAAAGGCTATCCATCAATATTTTTCTCTGGAATCTTCTCAAAAACCTATTTTTTCCCTATACAAAGGATGATGTGACCTGGCAGTGAAACAAGGTGCGTCAAAATGGATAGACACAGTCTACTGTATAGACAAGGCATGCCGAAGACGCATGTTGACAATGAGTTCAAGTGTGTCTAGTGGGTTTCGACACAACACTTTGACAGTGAGTCAAAGTGTGTCTAGTGGGTTCTCTTGTATGAAACTAAGTTTTTGAAGCATCCTAGAAAGCTTAGAACACATTGGTTGGGACCGTATATTGTTAGCTAGATCATTGAAGGTGGAGCAATACAATTGCATAAATTAGATGGAACACCTTTCAAGGGATTGGTGAATGGAATTTGGCTAAAACCTTACCAAGATAGACGGAATTTGATCGACTGAGAATTCAAAAAAAAGGAGAGAAAAGAGAAAAGAAAGAAAAAGACAATAAGTCGCACATTTATGAGTGTTATTAATGCAAAAATTATGAGTGTTTTTGTTTTATGAGTGTTTGGTCGTAGAATTTTTGTTTATCGTAGAAGATGAAACTGATTTGCATAATCTCTGTCTGTCGGAGAAAAAGAAATTTGTCGCAGACTATCTGTCTGTCACAGAAAAAGAACTGTTGTTGCAGGCTATATGCCTGTCGTAGGAAAATAATTTCTATTGTGGAATTAATTTTAGTCACAAGTGATAGTTGGCTAGTAGTTGATGCGAGGACACGAGCTATTTTGGAAGCATACTTTTTGGTCACTTCCACCATTAATGCACAATAACTATTGTTGAACTTGCTGATGAAGTGATGGTTTGATTGGGGGTTTCCTTGTAATGATTAGAAAGATTGCTCCATGTGACGGAAATCGTTGCTGCCTTTTCATTTATTCCAAGATTGTGCGAACAAATAACTGAGTAAAAGTATATAATCTTTGCACTAAATTTTTTCATTTTATTACATCCAACTGATCGGACAAATTGTTTTTTTGCAACTATATAGATCTGAAGCTATTTTCCACAAAGTATGGTCATTTTCGTCTCCAGTACGAGCATCGTTCAATAATCAGGTCTTGAGATTCTGTCATCATCATCATTGTCAATGTTATCATAATCATCATCGTTGTTGTCATCATCATTTCCATTATCATCATAATCATCATTCATGTCATCATCGTCGTCGTCATGATTATCAACATTGTCATCATATTTTCATAATTTCCTTTGGCATAAGAAATATTATCAACCCAAAAGATGTGATTAGTTGAAAAGGGTCCTGGAGGACACATACTATCTATGCATGGAAAATAAAAAACTTTATTTTGGAATACGACCATTATTATCATTTTCATTGTAAACGTCATCATCCTCATTGTCATCCTCATCACCATCATCGTCATTCATTTCATTGCCATCATCATCATTTCCAATGTCGTCATTATCATTATCAATATCATGATCATTGTTGTCATCATAAACAAAAAAATTATCATAAATTCCTTATCCATTGTGAATATGATCATCATTATCCTCATCGTCATCTTCAACATCTAGGTGCACAACTAGATGTAAAACTAGATGCAAAAGTGGACAAAAGACTAGACACAAAAGAGGATGCAAAAGTGGGTGCAAAATGGGGTGCAACAAAAGTGGATGCAACAATGGATGCAAAATAGGATCCAAATTGGGATGAAAAAGTGGATGTAATCGTGGGTTTAAAAGTGGATTCAAAAGTGGATGGAACAAATGTAGATGCAAAACAAGACACAAAACTAGGTACAATAATTGGTGCAAAACCCAACAAAAAAGTGGATGCAAAAAGGGATGAAAAAAGAGATGAAATAACCAATGCAAACCTAGATGCAAAGAAGGATGGAAACATGGATGCAAAAGTTGAAGCAAAACTGGGTGAAAAACTAGGTGTGAAAATATATGCAAATTGGGGCACAAAAAAGTGGATGCAAAAGTGGGCGCAACCATATATGCAAAAAATGATGCAAAAAATTATGTAAATGTGGGCGTAAACGTGGAGGCAAACATGTATGCAAAAGGGGGTGCATAAAGAGTAAATGTAAAAATAGGCACAAAACTAGGTGCAAAACCCAATGCAAAACTCGACACAAATTAGGCAGTAATTATGGCACAAAACTAGGCACTAAATTCGACGCCAATCTTGGTGCAAAACCTAATGCTAAACCTGAAACCAATTGTACTAGATTTAGTGATGGATTTAGAAAAAGGAGGCAAAAAACACCTAAAATAACATAGAATCATGAAATTGCCCCGACTTGGCCAAGGAAATGATGAAAATTACAATAAAATGGGGTCTAGATGCAAAAATAGAAGCAAAAAGGGGCACTAATCATAAGGTTTTGTTGTAGTGTGTCTCACAATTCTAGACAATTTTCAAAGAATATAATATTGACTCTATTGCAAACATGGTTAATATGAATTCCCATTTTCTATATATAATGCAAATGGATAAGAGCCTAGGGCATGATGGATGTCCAACCGAGTTTTACAAGGGTTTCTATGATATACTTGAAGATGGTATACAGTCATAAGCAAATTCTAGGAGGAATAGTAAGATGCTTGCTTCTTATAAGTCCACTTTCCTTTCATTGATCCCTAAATATGATAACCCCTCCTTTCATGAATACAGACCTATTTCTTTATGTAACTTCACTTACAAGATTTTACAGAATAGTGATTTCACAAAGACTCAATAATATTATGTCCAATACCATATCTCAGGAGCAATTTTCCTTCCTTGAAGATAAATAGATCCACAACTCTATAAGGGTGGCTCGAGAGGTTTTCCCTACCATTAAGACCAGAGTATAAATATTGAAAAATAACAAAAATTATTGATGCCAATGCACATAAATCTCATTATAACAATTCATCATGGAAGAGCAATAGCCCGTAAAGAATTGAATTAGGATGGACCGATCCTTTACGTTTCGAAAATTTTTATTCAACAATCAGAGGTTCATATTGTCTTGTATCATCGACTATCACAGAACAAAGAATGATGTGACAAAATTACAAGCAAGAGTAAAGACATGAAACTTTTTCATTAATATGATTTGAGGACAAAGCATTTCTAAATAGGAAGGAAATGTAACATACAAAATATATATAATATTAAGTGATAATAATAATAATATATTCATTAATTATTTAAGGGGCACATCTTTGCATGGCTGGTCACCATGTGTGCCCTAGGTTCTCTATACAATTGACATACTCTCATTGTAAATGCCATCACATTCTTATTAATTATTCTATTTATTTTTATCCAATTATGGATGACTTTTACTATTCTTATGGATTGTTGTTCGTGTGTGTGAATCGGGTTGGTTCACTAGAGTTATGCCATATTGTTTGATCGAGTAATATTAACCAACGATCCTAAGAATTTATTTGTTAATAACTCCTTGGATAACAAAAAAATCTACCAAATCGATGCTTCAACCCATATAATTGATGTTTCTAGCTAAACATTGTAATTTTGACATTAAAGTATCTCCTTCCAATCATTCACTACTACATTTGGATCCCAAATTTGATGTCCCAATGAATGTTTGATGAAAAATTCACCTCTTGATGTCAAACGAGCAAGAAATATGTTTGAATTTATGTATTTTGTCCTACAAAACAATTCTTAAGCAGTGTTTATCTTAGACGCTGGTTAAAATATGTTCTAAATTTTATTTTGAGGGATGCTTGGAACAATCATCTCTTAAATGACATTTACTCTATTGTTTGGAAATCCCCCCTTTTATGTCTGCGATATTGAAAAGTCAATCAGGTAGGAAAAAACAAAATATTAGGGGAATCTATCATCCAATAAAAGACTTGTCAAAAGATCTTGGCATGAAGAGAAGATTCAAAGGAATAACAAAAATGCAGGAAAAGGCCTTGAAAAAAGTAGAAATGTGAAAGAACCCAAAACACAAAATCTCTCGTGGGTCCAACTCCTAGAGTAATAAATTCTGGCTCATCAACAATATAGTACCAGAGATCAAGCTATGGATATTTAAAGTTTTGTTTGAAAAAGGGTGTTAGTCCCTAAGGTATACTAAGTTGAATGTAATATATGCCAAGGCATGGTGAGGCTCAACTTTTGTAGATTGTAGAGATAAATCTGTCTATAAATTTATGACACGAATGTAAAGAATACTTGTATTTCTATTAGCTGAATATTATGCACTAATTTGAACACAAAGGATAATTTCCAGAGGAGTTTTACAAAGTATTAAAGTACTTTTAAATTAAATGATGATAAATTTTGGCATATGCAACAAGATGACATGCAAGAAGTGTCTGTAGGACATATTTCTTATATCTGATTGTAGAATAAATGTACCAAGCTTTGTGGAAAATAATTTAGTAGTTTTGAACATAATGTAAACATATGATCATGATTTTCTTATAGGAAACATGACATCCATATGAACAACAGAAAAGGAAATCTTGGAATACTGCTGCTGCATATACACATCTAGAAACTGGACGAAAGGTCAAGGAATTGAAATATATACTATCAATTTCACATTCAACATAACGCTCATATAAATGACAAAAAAATAGGATAAATATGTTGCTCTGGGTTTTATTAACATCTCATGAAAGGCTTACATAGATAGGAAAGTTATGAAAAAATAGGAGGACATATTATAGGAGAGAAAAATTCTATAACACTCTGCAATCTTAATCTTCAAAAAATCTCATTACATGCAAAAACAATCCACCGACTCAACAATCCTAGAGAGGCTCTAAAAATTTCCATCCTTGAATAATGAATTCGAATTATGTTATATAGGCCTCTCAGGAGTATTTGAATTTTATTTGCCCTAATTGCTTTACAACAAACCTTTAGACCTTTCGTTTTCACTTTAACTTTATAACCGATTAACAACTTTTTACTCTTTTAACTTTTCTTACTTGAGCCATTCTTTTTTCCTTTAGCCTTATATGCTTTACCACTCATGTAGACATTCATTTGTACACCTTCCTACCCAACTGTTTGAGTTGTTGATTGGGTCACTTAGGGTATCCCTACTTATCTCATCATCTCATGCATCATCTAAACATTAACATGCCATCCTGGTGGCATCAAATACAAAGGTGTGGGTTGTTTAATGAACTGTATCAGAATTTGTAGGACTTTTGGATACCCCTGTGATGAGCTGGAAGTTTTTCCTATGGTTTTTCCTTGAGGTGCAAATATTATTTTATGATATTTTTCCACTAATCGCCAATATTTTCCCAAGGCGATATGATGTGCTTGCAATGCTTCATATTCTCTCCTAGCATTTGTATTCCTTTCATATGAACTAGGCCCAACTCTTTCAATAATATTTTTAATTAGATCAAGATTTGGAATTCAGGATTTACAATGTCAATGACTTTGTATCCAATTATTACTCCTTCCAACAAATCTACCTAGGCCAGCTCATCTCTTTTCTAGATCATCTTAGCTCTGTATTCCTCCTTGGGGTAGATTTATCCATTCCCATCCCAGGGATGTGGCAATCCAATTTTTGTAACTTCATTGAAGGAAGCTATGCCATCAGCTAGTTCCCTTATATTTTTATTATTTCTCCTCAATAGATTTTGTTTCATAATCATTTTCCTGTCCACTTTAATTAGTTGCGTTCTTTTTGTAATTTGAAGCTCCCCCAATTGTCTTTAAGTTCTGTTATTCAAATAATCTATTATTTTTTGTGATTTCTTGGGAATTCCTCCTAGATTTGTTTAAACCCTATTTGCTTCTTCTTTGGCCGATTTGTTTGTTTCCATCCCATCCTGTATTACTTCACATTGGTCCCACTTTTTCATGAATGGCTAAGATATTCTATCCCACATGGATTTATTTGTTCTCCTAAGTAAGTCCCCCCCTCAACATACAAATTCATTTGAGTAATTTGAATCTTGAGGTCATTTACTTTACTCTCTAGCTCTTCTAAATAATCCTCCTCCTTATTGATTTCACCTTCAAGTTATAAATTCTTTCATCTTTTTGGTTCATCTCAGCTTTCATTTCTTTGATCCTTTTATATATGTCATCTTCTTGGTAATATGAAGTATCTTCTTCCATTAAATCGATTACCTCTTTATCTATAGGATTATTTTCAGTATCTTTTTCAACATGTTCTACCTATACTATAGGCTCTTTCTCATTTTGCACCTTGGAAGATGATGTTTGGAAATTGGGATCAAGACTC
>LPNX010566146.1:105391-131628 GCA_001517045.1 Pseudotsuga menziesii | reverse complement strand
TTGACCAACGACAGGGTAAAAATGAGCATTCACAAAAGAGTTATGTTGACAATAAAATAGTTCGACATACTAAGCAACAATTGAGACGACCCATTTCCCAAAATAAACTCAGAGGTCCTATCAAAATAAATATGGGATGGACACACCATATATGACGTGACAATTCTCCTCGGGAATCAGTAACTCGTATCGTCTTATATCATCAAGTGTTGCAAAGGATCCAAAGAGGACAGTTCAAGCAAAATCAGACACTGTTGTCAATGAAGCTTTGAGGACAAAGATTCCCTTAGGGGGAAGGCAATGTAACAATAAAATAATTAATTAATATTAATATTAATTTATTATTAATTAAAAGACTATCTAAAGTCAATAGTCACGCCATTTTACGAAAAGGTGCATGACGGGCTTATATAAAGCCCAAAGCTATGCAACTATTTATCACTTATCTATTATTCATATATTTATCCATTTATGGAGTTTTTATCCTATTTACGTTGGATTTTCCTATAGAAACAACATTTTATTGTTCCAGCCAAAGTGCTTTGCCACCTGATTGTAATGTGCTTCCCAAATCAGCTTCGCTCTATCCTTGAAGGAACAAAGAGATGTCCTAAGTGGCATAGTAATAGTTCCTATAGATGAAAGTATTCCACTGGTGTACCTACACATAGTTCTTGGTGCATGGGAGCAAACTCAAAATTATTTCCATATAGTTAAGGCCACCCATAGTTCTCATGGTCACAAGAGTTGAGCACTGTGGTTAGTGTTTCTACTGGAGGTCAACTGAGGCAATCGATGACTAAATTGGTTCTTCCCTTCTTATGTTTAATGTTAAGGTGGAATTGTTGCAAGTATGTGGACCACTTGTGGTGGTATTCATTATGTAAATTTCCTTGGGTTTGCATGAACTGTATGGGCTTGTGATCAGTGTGGATGATCATCTCTTTTCCTAGGATCTAATGGTTCTATTAGCGACAATCTTGGAAAATGGAATACACTTCCTTGTCATAGGTGGGGAACTTACAGAATGTATTTGAAAGCATCTCATTATGATACACCACTAGATGACCATGTGTTAAAAGGATGAGTCCCAAGTGAAGACACAAGTGGTCCTCCCTAGTCCGTATGGTACGAATTTAGAACAAAATGGGACAATAAAGAACACCTTCACTTAGATCAATTAAACATCATCGAGGTACAAGATAAAAGAGACTCACCTTTGTCATAGAGTTCATCCCCACAATCTTCACGTTGTTTCAATCCAATTCCATGTACGATAGAACTTGTGATAGATCGACACAAACAATATGGAAAGTAGATTGTACTAGTAATAATATAATTGATCCAAGTAAATGACCAAGGAGATATGCTATAAAATGAAAATGATAATCAATTTATGAAAATGAATACATCATTGTATTAAAATGACAGAAAATAGATACAATCATAAAGCCTTGGTGTTGTAGTCTCGTTCCAATAGGTTCCTCCTATTCCAATAATGTCACTCTAGCCTTGAGACGGAGCACATCAATATTCAAATACTCTAGGATAAATCCTCCAACATATACCTGTTATAGACTTTTCTCCCTTCATCCATGTCCCAAGGCTTTATTTATAGGCCAATATGGATAAGGGGAGGTTGATAATATTGTGGAAAGTATATGAGATATGATCCCAAAAATGGTGAAATTCGAGCTACATCCGAGACAATAGGAAGGAAAGGCTATCCATCAAGTTTTTGCTCTGGAATCTTTTCACAAACCTATTTTTTCCCTGTACAAAGGATGGCATGACCTGTCAATGAAGCAAGGTGCGTTAAAATGGATAGACACAGTCTATTGTATAGACAAGACGTGCCAAAGATGAATGTTGACAGTGAGTTAAAGTGTGTTTAGTGGGTTTTGATGTGACCTTTAGAAGATCAAGGTACATTTAAGTTGAAAAAAAAACTCAACTTGCATGGCAATGAAGTCAACAATTATCCACCATGATAATGTCTTCAAGGATTGAGGCAATGTGAGTTTACAAGGTTTGTGATGGTGACGGAAATACTATGTAACATATTTCCTCCAAAGTACGAAGCTACATGAAAAGGATAGGTGATGTAATTTGATGTGACTACCAGAAAGAGGAACCATTAGTTGGAGAACTGACAACAACAATCAAGGACTTTACAATACAAATTCTGACAACTATGAACTAGATATCTCAATGACCTAAAGCATGGCTTCCTACCAATACACTGCAGATCCATGTGAGTACTGGAGGTGGATATGGACACTAAAAATACAAGCGTGGATCCATATCAACAATACAGAATGTAAATCATAGCCAAAATACCATACACAGTGGATCTATGAACTAAACATAGCCACTGACCAATACAATGTGGATCTATGTAACCGATATAATTTTCATACTTTAGTTATGCAAATTATTTCCCTCATGAAGGCCAACTTCCCTTTGATGATCCTTTGTCACATTTCCCTAATAACGGACAAGTATCTACGACTCCATCGCATATATAATCTCTTATATCATGCTCGAAATATGAAGGTGGTAATTTTAGTTTTGGTGGGGGTTTAGTCCATATAATATTACTAGAGAAAAACCCTCGATTGCGGGGAAGATATTATACTCTACCACAAGCTAGGATGTAAGCAGTTTTTGATGTCTCAACAAGTAAACAACAAACTATTGATGGGATGCTTAAGGAAAAATCATCCTTGGCATTGTCTCCCTAATTATTTTTCTCTCCCTTAAATGGAGAGGGTTGTCCTTACCCTCAAAGAACAGGGCTTCAAGGAGACTGAAGGAAACATATAACCTTAATGTGCTACTACTATTAGAAACGTTGATGACTAGTCATGGTATTATAGAGAAATTAACCAAATATTTTGTTGGTTTGTCATTTGCAGTATGTGATTCCAAGGGAAGATTAGGGGGTTTAATCACTGAATGGAATTATTGAGTTTATAGATGCACTAACAAATGGAACTTTGACTCAAGAATTGGTACCATTCTCTTCTTTGTAGAACTATGGATGGAATACAACTTCATCAATTTTTATGGTCCATATAATGACAAAAATGGTTACTAGAATAACCTTTTTTCAGCTAGTTGGACCAATCATCCAAGGATCATCCTCGAAGGTGACCTAAAGTTTACTTTTGGTCTGCCTGAAATCTAGGGTGCTTATACGTGTATGGATCCACTGGTGGATTTTTTTGCTTGAAAGCTATGGAATGTTATCTTGTTTGATATTATTCCTCACAAAATTCGGCCCACCTGGTGTAACATGAGGTTGGGAGATGCTAGAAAATCTAAGCACATAGATAGGATCCTTGTTAATGAAAGAGACTTAAAAGATGATTTGAGGATTAAACAATGGGTTGGAGATTGCAACGATGAGATCTAGTCGTTTCCTTAGGTCACATGGATGGGATGTGGTGTAAAATGGTGCTAATACCATTGATGATGATGCATAATGGTGATGAAGTTGATGCATTAGAGAAAGTTCGAGGTAAAAAATGGTCCTCAAAACAAAAATGGTAATTTCAAAATAAAATCTATAAGAACTAACAGGACTCAAATTGATGATGTGAACCATAAGGGTAAGCAATTTTGGAGGGTAAGGGAAACACACTATTTTTCCTATCTTATTTTCAACTTATCTTCTTGTAGCTTTACTCAAATTCTGAGTATGAGCACTCATTGGATGGGAAATAAATTTTGCATCCAATGAGTACCTACTAGGCATACTTTTGACAGACCATCAGTAATAAAAAAACTCAAAACACATGACAAAATGTATTTCGTTGAAGGAAATGAGTTTCTTTAATGTATTTCAAGTTTTTTCCTATTGAGGTTTTATAAAAAAAAAGGCCTAGTGGATACTTGTTGAATGTGTAATTTAATTTCACATCAAATAGTACTCACATTCAAAATTTGAGTTAACATAAAAGGAGATAAATTGAAAATGTGCTAATAAAAAATAGTTTTTTTCCTTAAAAAAATTATAACTCTTATTTTATTATTTTCCTTCAGATCCCCATTTTAGACCTGCAAATTTCTCTAATGAATAAGTGTGTGAGCAAATTTTGGTTGTTAACAAATTTCCCCTTGATGTGTGAGCTGAATAGCCCATTATATGGCCAAAATAGATCATAATTATTTCATACTTTCAATAGGGAATGGAAGGGCACCAATGTAAAAAGATTAAGACTATTGCATAAAGAACTCCCCCACCCAAGGGAGTATATTGGCCCATACCTACAGATAACGCACTCAAATAGATGAGGTGTAGATAATCTCAAAATGAGGCAAGAATTCCCATGCTCATATCAATGTCTCAATATAACCTCGAACCCAGACCATAGGGGTATGAACAATACACAATACATCATGAGGGTAAAATAGGGACCCTATCCAAGTACATAATCATGGTACAACCATGATTGATATGAATTATATGAGTAGGAACAATGTCATCTCCAACGAAATGTTGAATCACAATAATTGAAGCACTGTTGAAACTAAAGGGGCACAAGATTTTGAAGGTGTAAAGAGTGATGTAACTCCTCACAGGTGACTCAAACTGCTGAAATACTATGTCAAATAAGTGTAGGAAACTGCAACTAAAACTAGATCACCATTGCCAACACAAGCTAGACACCACATCCTTTCAAACACTTGGCATCCATTCTACATTTACCAAAATTAACTTTACATATTTTAATTTCTAATATTGTTTAAACATTCTTTCAAACACTTGCATAAATTCTATAAATTATGATGTTTACTAATTCCAAAAGAAAATTGTTAAATTATAATGCCATTGATCTTCAAGCAATGAGTGCAATTGAATTGTTGTATTATTATGCAGTGTAATGGAATGAATAATACACACTGAACAAGAAAAATTTCACAGGAAACAGATAAGAATTGCTCAGTATAATTACAATATAAACTTCATTATTCCCAGTAGTATACAATAGTGTTACATAAAGGAGAATTCAAATCATGTGGATATGATTTAAATCTAGCAACTCAATCTGACTACATGGCTAACTAGAAGTGTCTAAATCATTATCAGAGTTCACTAGTCTAATTTAGTCCCTCAATCAGTGATAATCAGTTAAAGCAGTGAAACTGATGTGGTAGGTGAGAATAGGTGCCTTCCCACTTGCAACCATGCAAGACTGGCGATAACTGAAGATAACTGAACTGGATGACTTCTAACTAAATTTAATTGGAGCATAACTTAGCTTCACTAGCTACCAACTACCAACAACTGAAGGAGGTTGGTAGTGGCTTCCCAGTTTCTCCTAAATTGGAGGGATTGGTTTCAGAGGCACATAAAATGATGCATGGAGGTGCATTCAGTTGCAGTTAGCCTCTATATGTGTTTCCCACACTCTAGTGATTGGTACTAGTGGCACCAATAGCTCAAGTGGACCCAATGGTGCTAATGAACCCACTATTAATTAATGACTCCTAAATTACGCAAATATAATCTAATAGACAAATAGAGACAAGAGAAAATTATAAATCCTAACACAAATACCATAATTCCAAAAGCAAATACCAAATAAGAAATGATAAATAAAATTACAAGATTTTCAATATTACAAGACAAAAACATTAATAATAACTTCATACCAAGTGTGGGGTTCTCATTCTATAACCAAAATGCTCTCCCATCTTTTCTATTTTGAAGGTATCAAACCATCCCACCCTCATTGTTAATGCTCAACTTGTAGATAAACGCATCAAACCACATCTTATTAGTCCCTGCCCAGGGCTAGCAGGAACTATAGTATTCGGCTTGCAGCCGATTTAATTAGTTTGCACGCAAAACAAAAACAAAGATGAAACATTTTCCCTAAGTCTGTATTGAACCAATTCATTGCAGCTTTCTCCACCAATCAACATCATTAACCGCTTTATTGACGTCACTTTCTCTACCAATCAAAAACATTGGCCTCCCTATCCACCAATCAACCACTTAGACTTCTTATTTGGCCTCATAAAGATGCGAGAGCCAAATTAAAGGGCAATATAATCCAAACTTTCATTTATAAGATGAAGGATACATTGTACTACTGAATTAATGTTAACTCTAACGTTAACATTACCTCTACAACATTTAATGTTTGGATATGGCAGTCTTCACATATAGTATCCTTCATACAATATAAACATCACCTCTTAAGTGACAAGTGCTTTCTCTTATTATGCGACTGGTGTGAGTGTTGGCATGTTGGCCGCTTGTCTAGAAGCCAAACACTTGCACTAAGAGAAACAGATGCATCATACAAATTTTTTCAAGCCAAGGATTACCTTGGTTGTCTATACCTCCGCTCGGCTGGATTGCAGTGCAAGTAGCGACCTTCTCTACAAATATCTAGCATAGAAAACATATCTATGTCTGCCAAAATTCTGGGCATAAGATGCAACACTGTTTCCTGTGTACATGTGAAGAACTCCATGTATGGCTGAGTATACTATATTATGAGTTTGTATTCAAATCTGTCGCTGATTTCATTAGAGTAGACGACTGATTTCATTGGAGTAGATGACTTCGATTCATTAATGGAGCTTGAGCGTATATCATAAGGCAATGTGTTCTCACTCATTTTATCCTGCAGGTCCTTGCTCTTTCCTGCAAGTCCTTGCTCTTTCTTCAAAGCATTGTATAAATGTCTCTCATCCATATACATAATTCAACACAAACAAAAACACATAAAAACATTTTGATTTAGGCATTCCTACCCTTTTCTTCTTTTACTGATTGTGAATTCGCAAATTGTTATGTGAGATTACCCGCATGTTCTACTTTCTGGAGGAGAGAAGCTTCACTCTAAGTTCTGCAATGTGGATTTTTCCAAAGTGCCTCCTGGATCCAGTCTCCAGTGGCGAGATCCCTCATCCATAAAAACTTAGTTTTCTTTTCCGACGCCACCTCTGCTATCACTCCATCGCCGCTATTACCAGCTATCGAACTCACAGCTCCATCCACTAACATTGGGTAGCTTCTCAGTTCCCTGCATACACTAACATTGGGTAGCTTTTGGCTTCCCTGCATACACGAAGATCTAGAAATGAAAATCTTGGCCGGCATCTCTAGGACTATCACTACCCAAGCGATAAGAACTGACTGCTTTGACTGCTTATGCTCTTCTTTGCTTTGCTCTGCGCAGCTCTGCCCAGATACAAATGGAGGCAATCCATGGCCAAAACAATAACAATGGCCGCCATTATAATAACCACTTTAGTTTCAGAGAGTGGCATGGAGTGCGTATAATGCCATTTGAAAACACCTCCTTCAATTGCAACGAGCACAGCCCAAGCAATAGAACAACTCAAGTTCATGCAAGCGCCTATAATTGATAAGTAACTGAGACTTAGAAAAAAACTACCTCTAAAGGTGAGCACTTTGCATACATCCACGATGTTGGTTTTAGGATCCACAGCCCGGACTTGTGACGACTTGACCCAAGAGCTGGTCACAAATGCATTGATAGAAAATCCATTATCTCTGCTGTCGACAAGAGAATCCCGAATTGCCCTTCTTTCGACTACAGAAGTAGAGAAACCATCTGTTTTGAACTAGCCAGTGAGTGCAAGGTTCAAGAACATTTCTATCAACCTTGGCACTATTAAGGAACCTGGGCTGTATTTGACTTCGACTCCTTTGGCTTCCACGATTTCACAAGACATGTAATTTTCCTCGACACCCAAAGACATGTAATTTTCTAGGGCATCGGAAGCCATAACTCTCACTCCTCTGCCTTCCTTATCTTTAGACCTAAGAGACCTTATCTTCAGATCTGTCCACTCATCTTTTTCTGCTGAATGCAGTGGAATGCAGATGCAAGTGTGTTTCTCCGGGAGAAATTGATTATAAATGTAATCAAGTGTTTCTAGGACTAACAATCTGTCCAATTCGGCCTCTTTCATTGGCTTCTTTTGACCCTCTCTTTGTCTCTTCGACCCTCCCAATTCATCCACAATATACAACATGCCCTGGTCGCATCCATGGCAGCCCTTTGTCAGGAAGTCCGGAGATAGCAGCATTTAAATCAAAGTCCAACCAGGTGAGCACATTAAACTACGAAGGTTTCAACATTACCAGTTGTTGCAAAAGGGCCCTGATGCGAGGGAAAACGCGTTTGGGTTCCACAACATCGAAAATGAGGAAAAGGTCCCGTGGGTTCTCCAATATCTCTACTCCTTTGGCCATTCTTTGCACCTCGCTTTGATGCCTATTGAAGGCCTTACAACAGTGAAAATCATCGATGGAATACTTCGCAAAGAGAGAATATGAAACCAGCCTACGAGAGTCAACGAAAATGGACGAACCGGTGAAGGGCTCCTTGTTTACTTTTAATTGTGTTGTTCTTGGTTCCGCTCTCATTGAGGCCTTAACAATCAGATTCTCAGTTTTCTTCCTTTTAGAATAAGGCTTGATAACCAGATTTATCTCATGTCTTTGCTGTTAATTTTAGTATTAACATGAATCTACGAGTTTTTTAATGACTGTTAGCACCAGCTTTTAGCTTAAATGTGATGTCAGGGGTGACTTAGTTTATCGAGGAACACTTATGACTAGAGAACACTTGTGATTGACTGTGTGAATTGAAATATGAACCACATGCACATAGTGCAGATGGCAACTATGCTTCTTTCTTAATTCCACCGTCACTGAAACTGAAAGTTTTAATAATTAATTGGCATTGGAATCGACTCCAACCACAAAAATAACCTTTAAAATTATGTAATATATAAGTTTTAAATGGATATAATTTATGGTCTCTCCGAATCTACTTTCACGTTTACATAAGGATTAAAATTTTGTTATTCTTAATCATTGTTTTTATTTATTTGTATCATGGTTTTGCTTATCGGTATCCATATTCCTTGCATTATCTTTTTTTACATTCAATGCTGGTCCATCATTAACCCACGGCTTAGGGATATTGTTATCACCATTTTTTTGGGTAGGGTTATCATCATTTACATTAGGGATTGGACCAGTATTAACCCTTGGTGTTGGTCCAGCAATATCATGGTTAAGGCTTTGGGTTTTAAAAAATGCAAAATTAATCAAGGCGATTAATAATGTATCAATATCGGCTAACTGATAAAAATCTGTTGATGTATCAATATCGGTAACTGATAAAAATCTGTTGATGTATCAATATCGGTAACTCATGAAAATCCCGATGAAAACACTGCATAAAAAACATTGCAAAAATATGTCGGATTGGACAATTAGTATCCTTTGATGTATCAATATCGATAAGTCATGAAAATCCCGATGAAAACATTGCAAAAATATGTCGAATTGGACAATTAGTATTCAAGTGGTTGTGTTATGACGAACTCTATAAATCATGAAGTTCTCAAATAAGCCTTCTAAAGACTTGCCACCATGAAAAACTATTTAAAATATTCTATTCACAAAGTTATTTAAGTGACATGTCTTTCACAAAGTTATTTAAGTGACATGTCTCACATATGTCTTACAAGTTTTATAAATGGAACTTTACAAAGTGTAATATAGTGTTTTCTATTGCAAATAAATATTTTAAAATGTTGTGCAAGCCAGAACAATCTTTCTACGCCTCTTAAGAGCAGCTATTATAATTCTTAGTTTATTTTTTTAATAACCCATTGAAATGGCAAGTAGTTTTGAAAATCTAGTTCACATTAATGAAATATTAGTTTGAAAGTTTGTAAAGGTCTAGAGTTTTCCTTTGTATGGATTTAGTTAGCCAGAATATCACTGCAAAGATGTTGTTCCAATCAAATATAGCTGAACTTGGCTAATTGAGCATGTCAATTTTGCAACACATGTAACTACATATAAAGCATTGATGTTCGACATCTAAAGGCAGGGACTTGCTACCTTTAGCAGCCCTCCTTGTTCTCCAATGTTCGACAACAATTTAGCATTCTTCCATATTATTGTGCATGATCTTGAAATGTAATATGACACTCTTAGTTGGCACCTCTTATGTACTCACTTCTCAAACATAATGTGGATGTTTCATTTGTCCTTGATTGTTTAAATATTTTCTAAGATTTACATTTAACTAGATTTAAAACGTCTCCGTAATTTAAGAGTTTATATGATTTAATTTCCTTTTTTACTTTAACACACCATATCAATAATTTAAATAATAATAATAAACAAATCTATATATAAGTGTTTTACTTTTCTATATATATATATATATATATATATATATATATATATATATTACTTTATACACTATATCAATAATCTTAATTACCAATAAAAAAATCTAATCTTAATTACCAATAAAAAAACCTAGGTTAAAAAAACATATTTATAATAATAATTTTTTAATAAATTATTAGAATATTTTAATATATTAAAAAGAGAGAAGTGAATTACAACTTGATAGAAAAAGATATAAGTAACATTACCAAAAATAAAAAGTAATTAAAAAGATTCATGTTTATCTATAAAATAAAAATTTAAAACTTGAAACCATATTGATGAAATAAGAGAAAAAAAGACCAAATTTCTTAAATTTAAGATTAAAAAAATTACATATCACAAAATTGTATTTCATTCATTGCTTAATAAATCTAAAAATTTAAAATAAATTTATATTAATATTCACATTCAATTAAACATAAAGTATTAAAAAACTTATACCAAAATTGAATCTTTCATAAAATTATTAAATAACATCATAAAATTATTAAATGATGTTTATGGCAATGGTAAGTCTTTTCGTCATTTCAAATGATAATATTTCAACTATAAAAACATTTACATCAAATAAGTAGATATTCTTCTTTAAGAAATCTAGCGGTTTGAGCCCTGGAAATGAGTGCATGGTTGGGAATGACTAAATGGACCGCATGGGAAGTATTTTTCAATTTTGAACGTATTTGACTTGTAAAATTAATGGTCACACGTCAATGTCTACTTGTATGAAAAAATGAGAATCGTCAAGCTGACGTCTAGTTTTGTCCATAACCCGTCATAAATTCTAGTACTTTGGTTTTTGTCAGGGTTTAGACATTCGAGGAGGACTAAGCTAGTACCATAGTGTTAGATTTAATGCTTTAGAGTGTGGTCGTTGAGTTTGGTAGCTACAGGAAATAGGCTATGAGTCTGCAAGTTTAAGACTCAACTCCGAAAAGTGGGACATGGCTATCTACTCTGCCTTCCAGCCATATCACATCTACCTTGTTCACTAGCTTAGTCCTCAAAAGCATTAAATCCAAAGCATTTTCAAGGATTTGGGCTGAAACGACTCCAAATCACATCTACCTTGTTCACTAGCTTAGTCGTACCATAGTGTTAGATTTAATGCTTTAGAGTGTGGTCGTTGAGTTTGGTAGCTATAGGAAATAGGCTATGAGTTTGCAAGTTTAAGACTCAACTCTGAAAAGTGGGACATGCATATCTACTCTGCCTTCCAACCATATCACATCTACCTTGTTCACTAGCTTAGTCCTCGAAAGCATTAAATCCAAAGCATTTTCGAGGATTTGAGCTGAAACGACTCCAAATCACATCTATCTTGTTCACTAGCTTAGTCGTACCATAGTGTTAGATTTAATGCTTTAGAGTGTGGTCATTGAGTTTGGTAGCTATAGAAAATAGGCTATGAGTTTGCAAGTTTAAGACTCAACTCTGAAAAGTGGGACATGTATATCTACTCTTCCTTTCGGCCGTATCACATCTACCTTGTTCACTAGCTTAGTCCTCGAAAGCATTAAATCCAAAGCATTTTCGAGGATTTGAGCTGAAACGACTCCAAATCACATCTACCTTGTTCACTAGCTTAGTCGTACTATAGTGTTAGATTTAATGCTTTAGAGTGTGGTCGTTAAGTTTGGTAGCTATAGGAAATAGGATATGAGTTTGCAAGTTTAAGACTCAACTCCGAAAAGTGGGACATGTATATCTACGCTGCCTTCCAGCCATATCACATCTACCTTGTTCACTAGCTTCGTCCTCGAAAGCATTAAATCCAAAGCATTTTCGAGGATTTGAGCTGAAACGACTCCAAATCCAGTACAATATATTATTACATTAAGAAAGTGACAAACCTTTGTATAGATTTCTTATTTATAAAGAAATATGAGTTTGTATATATTTTTCATTTAATAAAGACTTATTGAGTAATAATATACATATTGGTGTCATTAAATTATAACTATTTGAGTTTAAAAATACAATTTTTTTAACTTAAAATTATTATATTTAAAATAATTGTCTTATAAAAAAATGTAAAGCAATTTAATGTTGGTAAATTTAAAATTAAAAAAGCAATTTGAAATTATAAATTTAAAATTAAAAAAGCAATTTGAAATTCATAAATTCTAAAGGCATGAAAAATATAAAACCCTCGTCAAATTTCCTTTTGACATACAAAGTAAATTTGAAATTCCAATCCTGATGGGCCTGAAATGAATACTCAAAGAAATAACACGTGATGTCGGCCAAGATTGGCGGAGATCGATGGGCTGTCATCTTACACTTGTCACACTTCCCGAGGAGTATCATCACCTTCTTGATGGTCGTTCGACTTTAGATCTTCCTTGCTTGCCTATTCTGGAGGCAAAGGCGAGGAGGTATGAAGACCCTTGGCAAGAAGAGGTCAGACTTCAAATTGCATGGATACATTTGTTTTTTACTTGTCAAAAACCAGTTTGCTATATCCTCTTGGGTCCAATGAAAACTAAGCGCTATCTGGGATTAAAAAAAGAGCTGGATTGGCCCGCAATATTACATGAGTACAAGGCATAGCTTTGAAACAGAATCCACTGGCTTGTCTTGCTAGCTTTATGGCTTAGCTTGGCTATATGGTAGTCGTAGCTCTAGGTATGGACCTACTCCTTGGTATGTGCAGTTTCCCAAGCTCAGTCGGAATTGATGACAGTGATTGGGATGTTATCCAAGGTGCTACGCTCTTTCCCGACAAAGGATGGGAAGGAAGATAAGTGGTATCAAGAGGCATGCCAGTAACTTTTTAGGATGAACTAAATGGAAAGAGAAATAAATCGGGAAGTATGATGACTACCAAATAGCCAAAATGGGTTGTGACTATGGAGGAATTGGATTTATGGGCCAGACCCCAGGGATTTGAGAAGGCTAGTATTTCATGAAGCTCATTATACCCCCTATTCAGGGCACCCGGAATTAATTGGTAGGCTGGTTTCGAATGGGAACTGGCAGCAAGCTATTTACTAGGGCTTGTATAAATCAAATTTGAATGAAAGTGAAAATAGAGTGTTGGCTGGGTCACTAGCTCAATAAAAGTGTAGATATATTATGAACAAATAAGGCTTATCCGAGCAAAGGTAGGTATTATCCCATGGTCCTAGCGTAGAGGAGGTATACTTATAAGCCCTAGTCGGGTTTCTTTCATCCCTGGGCGAAGTTACTTTATTTGCGTGGGCCTTGTTGGCACTCGATGACGATGGATCAACTAGCACTAGGTAATCGGGGTATACTGTCTTTGCTATTACTCTCTTTGTTTTCGATGTTAGTGAAGCTACTAATAGTAATTTATTTATTAAATGCTTCATATTAACCGCATTCTCGGTTCCGCGCTAAGCTGCCAACTGTATACAGGTGCTCACTTTATTTCTACTGATGCCTACTCACATGCTAGGATCATCATGGAGAAACTAGAGCTTATTTTAGCAATAAGTGAAAAGTCAGAAATGCCTCAGCAAGTAAGCTGACCGAAAGCAAAGGGACGCTACCCGGAACATGCCCTGCCGGGAGCTGGTACTTGGTAAGCAAGCAGTGCATCGTGACGCTACCCCAAACATCCCCTGCCGGGAGCTAAGGGACAGACGCTACCCGAACGGAGTCCCCCTCGGATGGATGCTACCCAACAATCAAAGGCCTTCAGCATCATGGAAAAAGTAGATGGACGTCGGCAAGTATGATGGTTCTAATGATGATTCTGCACGTATTTCGTGTTTATCTAACAGGTGGATTCAAAAAACCCCATGAAAGATATGGGTGATTCACGCGGGAGATTCTCTTGGCTCTCATTCACTCCTGGGGCCGCAGCAGCAGAAATTCCCTTTGGTTGTGGGTGACCTTCTTAAATGCTGCTATTATATATGGGATTAGTATGGGGGCTCCTCTGCATATGTGCTTCCGTAAGCAAGCCTCTGTAGGAGGTGCAAGGACATACCTATATTAGTAAACCATAGCTCTCACTCTATGATATATATGGAGAACACTCTCTATGGATGAGGAAGGGTAGCCAAGTCGCATAGCCACTATAAAGCCTCGGACTTAACAAAGAAGCACTTCATAAAAGCCTTGAACTTAACACTAGTTTCAGTCAGAAGCCAGTCGCATAGCAGAAGCGAGATCCATTGTAATGAGAACGGATGGGATTGAATCAGTGAAGAGAAATATTTTTTTTGTTCGCTACAACGAAGTGTAATGCAATGCGATTCCGAGCCAGAGAATTAATCTGACTAACTCTCCTCTCCTATCAACCCTACTTCCGTGGTGAGTCTCTAGATTGGAACTTGGTACTAGGGACAGCTGAGGTGTCATTGGCACTGGACTACTTGGCGCGCACGGAGGTCACTTAAGTGCTGATGAAGTAGTATCTATCTATAATGAAAGCCATAATTCCTTTCCCTCAGAAGCGCAAGACCTCCGGAACTTTAATTGCTTAGATTAATCCTGATGTCAAATCTGTTGAGCCTCTATGTTATATTTCAATATGGTCACAATCTCTTAAACTTTATAGGGCGTAGGTGTTGTGCCCAAATAAGCTCCGTATTCTTGTTGTTGCTGGGGTGACTGCTGCTGAGCATCTTGCTCCTGGTTAGACCACTCTGTGTTCAATCCTAGGTCAGACTGGCTATAAAATCTCTTTCACTTGACTGGTTGTTGTGCTGCGCTGTGTTCATGAGCTGTTCTACTGGGCTCTGAATCGGAAGAATCTGTAGTGCTAGTGAATTTTCCCTGAAATCATGATACGGGTGATGGGGATGAACTAACTGATGTTCGAGGGAACTTGACCTTTTCAGTCTCTGACTTATCCTACATATATTCGTCATGCTTCCTCTTTCAATCGGATGGCGTTGGGGATGTTCATGTACTGGGAATGGGTGCTGCCCATAAGAGAAAGAGAAAGGACCCGAGAGTGAATGAGACGGAGATACAGACACTCGAGAATCAGGCGCATAAACCACATAGGGGACCTTGAATGAGAAAGATCCAGCCGGTAAGGTAGCTTCAAGCTGGAAGCGGAGTCGATGGTCGGGTCACTATTGCAGAGTATTTAGTTCGTTAGTTGAAGAGAATTTTGTAGTGTGGTCTTCTATTTGGCCCCGAGGGTAAAGAGGTGGGGTTTATGGTTGATGGCCCTTTGATCTTTATTGGTGCATCCTTAACAGGGTTTACTGGAGCGTAGGTGCAACCATAACGTAGGATTGAAACAATATGGGACGGTGGATTGAGCTTTCACCCGTGAGGGACTTCATGACAACTAAGGCGGTTAGTCAAATTGCAGTTCTTTCCCGATAAGGAGATGGATTAAAGCATGAGAGTGAAATGAGACTTCGATGTCGATCGATTACCCTTTTTATCCGGAGCAAGGTCACCCAGCATAATCGAATGGTTGGAATTTCTGTCAAAGCCTGAAATGAGTAATCAAGAACCTCTATCCATCTATGGAGGTCAAGATCTTCCAAGCCCTCTACCCTACTAGTGCTTGTGTAGAAAAAGTCCATCCAATCTGTTGTCTGCTTTTGTGGGAATTGCCTACAAGAAGAATACTTAGCTCTCAAGATTCCATTGAGCAGTAATGACACATTGGGTGATGACACATTGGGTGATAGTCTCCTAACTTGCCCAACCTCTCCTTATGCTTATCCACAACCATCTATCTTTCAGACAACTTTATTATGTTGATGCCATTGAGCCCAATAGGAACTACCACTGGATATGACCGTACTGGATGCTGATTACTATATGCCGGGTTACATACGTGCTGGTTACTCTATGCTGGTGATATAATAGGTTGACACTTTTGCTTTATCTCAGTTAGCCAATGTGGAGATGCCTGTCATAGCCAATTAAATAGCTAGGTGTATTCACTTAGCCTATTTTTCTTGCCGAGAGTACTTTGATTTTCTAATTGACGCGAGAATAGAAGTGAAGAAGAGAGTTCTTGTTGGGAAGTCGTTTGCATAGGGCCAATAGCCGCTATCAAGCATATGAATTAGTAAATCCATTGGATTAAGTAGTATACAGCAGATACAGAGGCATAGATTGCGTAGGCATAAGTTGGGGCAGAAGCAAAGAAGGCAATAACATTTGGTCGTGTGGGCTCTGGTTCCAGTAACAACAAAGGCATCTCTTGGCATAAGACTATTCCCTACATTAAAAAACAAAAAGGAGTAGTTTCATTACACAAAAGCAAGCTTTGTACCAGACATTGGTTTGAATGTCTTCAAATGCTTTCACTATATGAATTGTTTCGCATTACAACCCTCACCCTCATCCCTCGAGTGAGCCATCCTTCCGCTTAGATCCGAACTTTAAGGCTATGGCCTTGGCGCATTATTCAGCCCATGGGGAGAGTAGCCGAGGGATATCCTCTTCTCATGGGGCTTCTTTGTCTAGGAGAAATTAGAGTTCATAGAGAGAGATAAGAGAATAAGATTGAAATCTAGCGTAATGACATATATATAAAGAATTTCTAGACACACCGAATCTAGTGTATCAAGTGGTTCTCAGTTCGGTCAAGAATGTCACATGAAACCTCGGATATCGAGTATGATTGAACTGGAATTAGAGCCACTAACAACACCGGCTAAGCACAGCTACATAGAAGCTAGGAGCTTCTGAACTAGTCGTTAGAGAGATTGAAAGAGAGGTTTCAATAAAGAGCTAATTGGAATCTCTTATGGATGGACCAGAGTAACTTAAGGCCAAGTTAGTGACTAATACGTACCTTACTTATTATCTTCTTCGTTGTGCACGTCGAACCAGTAACGTTGGTTCTAGAACAAGTAAACATTAAGAATAACCATTTGCTTTTTGGGCATGGTGGATGATAAGCTGTTCCCACGCATAGAACCTTCACCTCATTTCTGGGCATGGTGGATGATGAGACCAGGTAATACAAATAGAATCAGCTCCTGTTAACGTCGAACTGTTTACACGTAGGATCACCACTTCATTCCAGGGCACGGGGTATTGAACAGGGGGTCACTAACAAATCCTCCTCTCCTTTTAACGTATTACAATGGGCGCTACACCTCACTAAGTTTATTCCCGCCTTTTTGATTCTATGTCCTTTCGGTTAGCTGTGTTCCTTTCGTTTCATTTCTTCCTTCCCCTAGTTTCAATATTTTCTTTTCACTTTTTTCTAATTATTCAAAAGATTGAGATCTCTCAAGGAATATATACATAGCGTTATTACATATATATAAAGATCTAGATCTCTCAAGAAAGAAATAGGAGTGTAATGGCATGCCTTGGCGTTGCAGGTTCGATTCTTTCTACTTTCTTTGCTTACCGTGACATTGAAACATCCATATGAGACCCAGTATCATTCATTACCACCACCATAAGTTTCTTTCAAGCTCAACGAGCTCAAAGAATCGCTTTTTCTTAGTGTTCCTTTCATTCACTTCTGAGCTAGTAAATGTCCCTGATTAACTCCTCACTCGAAATAGCGTGACATTCGAGCCCTAACGCGTACTTGCGGGGATTTTCTGGGTTACGTGAAACTATCACTTTCAAGTTATAACCGCCTAAACGAAGAACAAATCGGATTAAATCAGGGACATTTACTAGCCTGGAAGTGAACGAAAGGAGCTTCAAGCAGTAAAGAGCAGCTCAACTGTAGTCTAGCGTCGTCCTAATTGGCTCTGAGAATCTCTTTTCATTGCTTTCCTAGAAACTCATGTTAAAATTTAACCAGACTAGGAAATTGAGAAGCAATCCGAAAGCAAATGAAAAACTATTTTCGCAAACAAATAAGTAGTAGTAGTAGTGTATATCTTGTTCGTTCAGTCGGTTACTCTTTTTTATTTGTTCGTCCACCGCTCTCTCTAACTGGCTCCGTTTATTAGGTTGCTCAAGCCCCACTGTGCCTCACTGGTAAAGGCCGTTCATGAACTCTTTCTTAATGAAGCTTTCTTTGACTAAACTCTTCCAATTACTGAATTCATTCCTTGGCGAACAAGCACTCGCTAAAATTGACTTGTGTTTTGTCTTCTCTAAAATATTATAAGAGATCTATAGTAAAAGAGTCTCTTCGCTGGGCTGGCCTGACTACTTCAACCCAATGATGCACCAACAATGGAAACCTACAGAGGGAATTTGTGTAAGCAACGTAGATGATCCGATCTAGGGTGGGCTATCCTGGACTTGAACCGCTCATCCGTTTCTTTCCATTGGGGGTGTATCTCAAGCGCTAGCGATCAATCAATAAAAAATTAGGTTAGCAATAAAGGTCCGGAGGTCTTGCGCTTCTGAGGGCAAGGGGTACTACAAAGCATTGGCTCATATTCCCCAGTACTAGCAAATAATCTTATATGTTCATTCCTGAGCCTACCTGATCTGAGTCCAACTTAGGGTCCTGCTTGTTTGAATACGTGTTTTAAGATCCTGTCTTACGATCATTCCAACCTTTGGGAAGGTCCTACCTCACCTGAAGCTTACCGCTTGACTTGAGGCAAAGAGTAGTCCCGTGGCATCAGCTGTATGGAGTACCAACATTGAGTGATCAACACCTGTCTCGACTAGTGGCAAAGAATCCTGTCATCGAGTAGCATCATTGAGTAGCGGGATCGAGTGCATAAATTAGAACATGCATTGACTAGCAGCATGGACTGGCAGCATTGCCTCTTGGGCTTAACTACCAGCATCGCCACCTACCTGGGATCAACTCCTGCATACCCAACCTTTGTTATGCCCACACATGCGTTGCTTCAAGCCAGGAGTCACGGGACTGCCCAGGATATGAAACATTCTATTAATGCGGAAAGTGTATAGGAAGTTCTAGGTCTGAAGGCAAGTGTATAGGGAATTCTAGGTCTGAAGGTGGGTAACTATCCATAGCAGGTTCCTTGTGTCATGTGAGAGGTGGGTCTGGGCGTGGTCTGGGGTTGTCAATGCACGCTCTGGTGCTATAGGTTCCTTCTTGGAAGGGTGTTATAAGTACCTTCTTGAGGGGGTGGAAAACTAAAGATTCCAGGTGCTAAATAAGAAAATCCTAAAGGTTGGGTGGGTTTCTCGGGAGGATACTTCTAATGACCAAAACTCATCGACCACCTCCATCCTTACTTTGACAGTGCTCAACTCTACTGGTATCATATCTAAATATTCCTAGAGCTCAGAGAATTGCTTCGCATCTGTGAAATAATGCTATGTGATCCTAATAAAAGAGACTCTTCTTGCGTGATTCATATAAGTAACCTCATGACTTGATGAACAAAAGCAGGCAGAACGAGTGGTTCAGTTTCAAAAGTTTGCTTCGCTCATCCTCATGAAGGAAAGGACAAAATAAGGTATAAGAGCCAACAGTTTGGTGTTATTAGTACCTTCTTGCTATGGTGACATGACTAACGACTTTAGGTGTAGGTGCTGAATTTGTGTTAAGAGCCATCTGCTCTGGTGACATGACTTTAAACTTCATCCTCTGGTGACTAGTACTAGTCACCAGGATACGTAGATACCAAGTAAATATTTTCCTTCTCCTTGCTCTTGGAAGAGCTTGCAATCAATTCATTCCCTTTCCCTTTTACCTTTTTAGACGGTTCACTACACATATTTCTCTGGTGCGTGGGGTTTTGTGTGACACCAACTACCTCAGGTGGAAGTGCATAATCTTATCTATTTAATAACTGAGTATATTATACATATATTTCTATTTAGATGAACAACAAGTCTTCCACGCCGAGGAAGCCCTTGTAGCTAACCGGTTTGCTCTTAATAAAGAAAAAGGCGTCACAGAAAAGGGACAATGCATCTAGTTGTCCCTACAGGCCCTCTAGCGATGAGGACAAGAGGATTACATCATTAGAAAAAAGCATAATAGAGATTCAAACCTAATGAAGAAGGCATCGATTTCCGTCCTCAATAGATTCATGAAGGAAGGAGTCCAGCTCATCAATGCAAATCCCAAACAAGGTGGTGGGACCACACTCACTGTGCATGGATCAAATCCAATCAATCTATTAAGTGAAAGGACCATCTATTCATACCTATTCTGTAAAGGTGCCTACCCAGAATACTGTCCATAGTAGCCCTCAAATAGATACTCTTTGATCTAACTATTCGAAGGCAGTCAATAAAAATGACCGGCGAATCATTTTGCTAGGTTTAATGCTAATTGTCTAGTTGGAAATGAGAGGGAAATTGTGATAAATGGGTGTCGGTAAAAAGCAATGGAGAGTGTCAGTAAAAAGCTGAAATGTAAAAATCCTTATGGCCCCTTCCCCCCTCCTGCTTCAAGAAGTATTTCTTCCTTCCGCAGCTCCACGCAAATAGCGTTCAACCCCTTTCGTGAACGCACGTCAATATCAAGCAACTGCTCACTTAGAAATTTCTATCTAATAATAGAGTAGCTAGCTGGTATCAGGAGAACCGATCAACCATGAGTGAATCGGATAGGAGTTTAATTAACTTTGTATTGCAAGCAAGTGATCCATTTCAATTCCTAGCATATGTTCTGTCTAACGAACGAGTTAGTGCTATCGAGAGACATTGTGGTTTGAATAGGGTACCAGTTACTCAAGATGCTTTCTTGCAATCAGGTCAAGTTCTTCTATTTGGCGCTTTTCCTTGCTTGATGCGGACAAGACCTCTGGACCTTCTTTTTTGCATAAAGCAAAGACAACCATGTAATGTGGGCATGGTGGACCAAGGTATGCAAAACTGCAATGAGAAGGGGAGCTCCCAGAATGAGCTGTGATAGTGTCGATGGGAGCTTCAAGAGCACTGAGGGTCTTGGCGGAACAAAGTAACCATGATTGTACGTGGACTAAGACTCTGACAGGTAGGATGAGGTCACAGAGTGATACAACACCTTAGAGATAAGGAAGTATTGCTATCTCATTATCTTCAAGACTTTTCCTTTATACAAGAATACACCAAAGAAGCTTTAGTCTCCCAATAAAAGGCAATAGTATTAGGGCTTCTCTTATACTATGCTCTCTGCTCGGCACTACTATCAATAGAGGCAAGCACAGAGTGTAAAAGAGTACACTACAGAGTTTTGGAAGCAATCCATTCGGGGATGAACCCCAATAACTCAGACATGGTCATCAAGTAGCTGGGTGGCCTTCATAGTAACACAAGAAGGCAAGTTATGCTATTCAAGCCCAAGACCATAGATGAGGCCTATGTGACGATATATGCTAAGCCAAATCGAGAGCCAAATATTACTGAATAATGGTAACGAGATCAATATGAGAAGTGACAGTCTGTAGATGAGATGAGTTAATCGGACCGATATTGTATATCTCTCTTTCCATTTACTTCCTCTACCCTATTGTATGCTCAGACTTGGATGGGACTTGCAGACAAATGGTCTTCCGAGAGTGGAGTCGCAGATGAAGAGCCAATAGCAGCATCTGAACCAGGATCTAGAGCAGAAGTAAAAGGAGCAAAGGTAGCATCATAGATAGACATGGGCTAAGACAGAGAAAGCAGGGGTACCACCAGCAGCAAGACTAGTGCCAACATCCCTTAGCATAGGCATAGTTCCAAAGCCAATTGTGGCAGCAGCACATGTGGGGCGGTCCAACAGACAACATCTGCTGAAAGCAGCGGTCGAACGAGCAACAACAAATTCATAGAACTACCGGGGGACGACAATAACTACCGCACCGAGAATAATGTATCGCACCCGCTAGGGCACACTCGACATTGCCAACTCACCTTCACTACTTAGCTCCCACCATGTAGCCATACATATCCCCCGCTGCCTCCTACTTTCATACTTTTTTAGTTGAAATCTCATCGCATAATTACATATACAATTTATCTCGATAGTACGTGAGCAAATCCGTGATTCAGATTTTCTAATCAAAGACCTGTGTGAGAGGAGTTAGAGATAAACTGCCCCTGTTAGTCCATTACCATTGGTGGCAACAGCCCAAACCATACTGCTCGCCTCTAACAAAGGTCTTCCTACGTTAGAGTAAGATCGATGCTGAGCAGCAGCACCAGTAGAATATACCACAACAGTACCAGTTTGTCCACCACTAGTAGCAGTACAAGGTTCTCCACCAGCACTAGCATATCCTCTAGCAATTCTCAAATGTACAGAGAAATAGAGTCTCTCTATAAGAGATTATGCTCCTTGGAAGTCCAAAGTGTGTCTAGACCCTTTCAAATAACAAACTTGCAGCTCATAAAAAGGGTGGTCAATGCCACATGTACAAGTCTCATCCAAGGCTCTCCATGCAAGGAGGCGCTAACCCATCCACCTTAGCTGAAGTATCAGCACTCCTTCCCCTTGTACCTCAGGAAAGTCCCTTGCCCTCAAAAGGACAAGCCCTCTAGACCTACAGTGCTCCATGTTATCTTCTCACGATCATGTCGTTGGTAGCTAGCCAGTACCCGCAGTAATGGAATTCCAGAAGGATAGGAGTATAGGCAATAAGATAAAGCTTGCTTGTTGGTAGCCTTTCCCCCCCCTATGGTTTGTGCCATGTTCCTACATGCCTCCTTGACCCAAAGAATAAGAAGGCGTTGAGACCCAAGACCAAGGCCGATTATCCGTGAGTACCAAAGCCCAGCCAAGTATCTATCCAAGCCCGATGGAAACTTATGAGTCAACTCAATCTCTTGCTTCTGGTCTCGGATCCCTTATATTTGGAACTCGCTATGGGTAGTTACTCGGCCGCCCAAAATAGGACGAGGAACGGAGTTGCGAATACCAAAGGGAGAGGCACCGAAATTATAGGAGGGAACTCGGTACTTATAGGAGGCTCCAGTCATGAGGTTACTTATATGAATCATCGGATCTATTCTCCCAACTCTTTAGACCTTTCTCTCAGCTCTTCCCATTGCTCTTTCAATTTAGTTCATTTAGTTTTTCGGGTTAGGGAGAGGATATATTCTTTGACCATGAAATACCGGACTAAAATAATGGGACAGGGTGAGCTTACTTAGGCTTAGAGGTGGGATACCATCAATCGCTAGTGTACGGGGTGTAGCTATTCCAACATGTTTTCTAAAGTAAACCATCACTTCAAATAGAAATTGGGGACGACAAGATCGAAGATCCCAGGTTGATATACATCAAACAGTGTATGAGAGGGCTAATAGATACCAAGTAGAGTGGTTCCTTGTGTCATGTGAGAGGTGGGTCTAGGCGTGGTCTAGGGTTGTCAATGCACGCTCTAGTGCTATAGGTTCCTTCTTGCTCTGGTGCTATAGGTTCCTTCTTGGAAGGGTGTTATAAGTACCTTCTTGGTGGGGTATTATAACTATGGGTATTGGTCATAGTCTTATGACTATGGATTAGATACCAAGTTAAATGGTTTCGGAGGGTGTGGTGTGTGTGCGTTTCCCGGCATAGTTAAGGTGTGTAGCCCAGCATAGTTATGATGCATTGCCCGTTATGAGTCTGATAACCTTTGGTGACATCAGTACCTTCTTGCTATGGTGACATGACTAACGACTTTAGGTGTAGGTGCTGAATTTTTGTTAAGAGCCATCTTGCTCTGGTGACTAGTACTGGTCACCAGGCTACGTAGATACCAAGTAGAACTGATTTTGGAGGGAAAAGTACTCGAAGCCTGTAACATTACAACCTTACGTTGAAGGACCTAATGGATGTTGTATATATACAACTATAACCTATGAAGGAAGGATTTCTCATCTATTTCTAGAGCTCCCTGAAAGGGGTATATGCAATCAGGGAGGGGCACCCAGGGCGATTTTACAACCCAGTTAAGGGGAGGCATATTCAGTAACCGGTATCAGGGAATCTAAGAGCATCTGAGAGGTCTAACAGTTAAGTTGTGGGCATAGTACCCTGTACAACCTCGCAAGAAAACCGAAGTTTGACAACCCAACCAATGGAGGCTAGGGCGTTTTACAACCTGTAAAGGGATGAACACATATCCTGTCTAAATACCTCTTGCTGAGGGCCTCAGAGCTCATAAGATAGCATCATAGATACCTCTAAGAGCTGGCTCATAAGCATCTATGAAATTCCATCTATGAGAGTTGAGTAGATGCTTCAGAAGTGTTCGGAGATGGATCAGAATAGGTTCGGGAAGGGTTCGGAAGAGAATCGGAAGGAGTTCGGAAGAGCATCAGAAGGAGTTGGGTACTTGAGCCGGATGCAGCATCACGCATGGAGCTTGGCTTCATGACTTACTGGAATGCATCCCAACTGGTTCTTGGGCCTAAATGGCTCAATTTTTTCCCATGAGCTATTTTCGTTAATGGATTCGTTTGATCCAAAAATTGGGATAAGGGATGTGAACCAAAAAATATTGAAAATAAACTAACTATACTAAGCTAAGGTCATGCAGACATTTGTTTAATAAGTTCGCTTCGCTCATCCTCATGAAGGGAAGACATTATCACCCTAAGAACAACGAGCATAGAGAGGCTTCTTCGAGATCCAGGTATCCATACCCATAGCTAGTAGTAGGAGATGCAGTTGGTTAGGCAGTTAAAGATGCAGCAGAGACAGTAGTAGAGACAATAACAAAGGCAGGTGTTTCAGTCGTTTAAGTAATTGATTAAGCTATTGATTATGTTCTGGATGTCCCAGACGCTCCACCTCCAGCAGCACCTACAACACTAGCAGATCGAGATCCATACCCAGTTGATCGAGGTACGCACAGATAGAACTATAGTCAGTAGCCACGGAGGTGGAGGCACCAGCACATGAAGAATCGAAGTGTCTGTCCTGTTTCATTTGTGTCATTGCTAGGGGAACTAGAGGGCCACCTGACAGAACAAGATTCCTCAGAGCTCACATTAATGGAATAGACTTTTGGGCTTACAACTACTCAATTGGGTTACTCCATGGGGCTATAGGTAGGTCACAAGGGCCTACTCAATTGGCCTATTAACCAAGGGGCCTACTACAGGGGCTACAGGGGCCTACTCAGCTACACTGATATGACTACTGATAGTGGTGAATTTTATTGGCCTTTTTAGCTTCCTCAGCGGCGTGGCCTGCTAGTAGAGTGGATTTATATGAAAGTAACTTGAGTCCGGAGTAAATAGACAGGTTATTTTTGGTGCGATGGACAATTTCTTTTCCCGATCCATTCTTCCCAATGAAAATTTTTATTCACATGAAAAACAAAAAAGTGATTTGCAATACACTTTTGATTTTTCATCAATGAATTATCGTAAATGTCAATTGATTAAACAATTAGATCATTGGAGTTATCGTGCGATTGGTCTCGGTTTTTCTCTTTTAACCATAGGTACTCTTTCCGGAGCAATATCGGCCAATGAAGCATGGGGATCTTATTGGAGTTGTAATCCAAAAGAGACTTGGGAATTAATTACTTGGACCATATTCACAATCTATTTGCATACTAGAATGAATAAGGGTTGGCAGGGTGAAGAACCGACTCCTACCCAAGTGCATGTGATTTTAGGTGGATTAGCTCGTCCAATCTCTGTAGTTGATTAGTAGGAAGATTACATACCTTTTTTCCACCCAGCCTCTCTTATTTTTTGATTAATCTCATGGAAGAAGCTAAGGTTTCCTAGGGGAGCGCTCACTACTAGCCATCAGAACAGGCTAGGCAAGGGTCGGGGCTAGGGCAAGGGGTGGCTATGCGACTGGCTTCTCACTGGTCAGCTCTGGTTTCCTTTTTCAGAATGAACGTGATCGCTCCATTGAATCACCTAACTTCAATGCACAAATGAGACTCGCTTGCTGGCATTCCAATCAAATTCCCTGAGCTAGCTCACAGCCCCCCCCAAGGAAATAAAAAGAATTAGTAATTTGTTCATATAAACCCAGTCAAATCAGGAATAATTGCTCACATGGGTTTGGGAAGTGCTTAATAAAGCGAACCAACAGATGAGTTTAATAGCGATCATTGGTATTTGAATCTTCCACAATTAGATTATTCGATTATTCATCAACGGTTAAAGTATTCTCCATCTTATGGTTCCAGAGGTTGTGTTTTGCGGAAGGCGCGAAGCTCCTCGGACTTAACAACGTTGACCAGACTTAATAGCTAGGTGAAGC
>LPNX010566146.1:33322-94476 GCA_001517045.1 Pseudotsuga menziesii | reverse complement strand
GTCCTCCACATGTCCAAAGTGGTCAAACTTGCTAAAATTGAGTCATGGAGTGCTTGGGAAACCACTTGGAATCAAATCTGCTTTATTCCTGGCCTTCCTAACACATGTCTTCTTTTTTTGCTTTATTGCCTGCTTTTGCTGAGCTTTAAGGCAATTGGGAAAGTTTGACTAGGTGAAGTTAACTTGTTTTTTGTCCTCATCATCCTCCACTCTTTTCTCCTAAGAAAAACATGTATGATTTTTCCTTCCATCATCTATTAGCTTGCCTAATTGATTTTGCCAATTCGTGAGCTCCTAGACAGATTTGGAAACTGCTTTATGCACCTATGGGGGATTTGCTTAGATTTAGTAAGCCTGCTTTTGACCAAATTCGAATGGCATCCTTATGCATTTGAATATCTCATGTAATTATTTATTGTGGTAGCCTATGACTTCACAGGGTTGGCTATTGTACACTTATTCAATACATATTAGTGTTCTGCTCCATATTCAGTCTCCTTTGTGTGTAATTTGCATGTGTAATTGGCAATTTTTGTGAGTGTAACTGTTCTAACACTTGGTTTCAATTTCCACATGGTATCAGAGCCTTTGTAGATCGATTTCTGTCCTTCCAATTTGTTATTGCAGGTTCGACATCATTGATTGGGAGCATTCTGTTGACTGAAGGGACAATTTCTGAGCTATGGATCAATCTCAAAAGATCATCTTGACTCCATTTAACTTCTTTGAATGGAAAGCAGAGATGGAGATACTGTTGAGAGAAAAATGCCTCTACAGAATGACTATGGCAACAGAAGCAGAGCCCAATGCAGCTACAGAGAAAATTAAATGGCACAACAGGAGGGATGAGGCCTATGGTCTCTTGTGTCTGAGCATATCCAGAGACCTCCTTTTCCATCTTGATGGATTAACATCACCAAATGAAGTATGGGAGAAGCTGGTTGAGATTTTTGGTAAGACATATGAGATTAGGGGACATCAAATTGAAAATGAATTGATCTCCCTGAGTCCCAATAGCTTTGAATCCCTGCAACTCTATTTTTCCAAGTTCAAAGCCCTTGTTTTGCAGCTAAAACAGCGTGGGATCGAAAAGAAGGAGGAGAAACTAGTTTTGGCCATACTCTCGAAGCTTGGCCCTGACTATTCAATGTTTGTCTCGACTTTCCATGCCACAAAGTTGACAGCTCGAGCTTGGAAAATGCCTAGCCTTGCAGATTTCATGGAATCTCTCACACAAGAATAAGATAAATTGGTTATGATGGGCACCATCAAACCTTCCAAAGACCAAGCTCTGGTTGCTGGAGATTCGAGGGTGGATTCAAACGGCAAGAAGAAAGCTAAAAATCCACTTGAGCAAAAGAGAGACAAGAACAAGTCTCCAGAGGAGCCCCAAAGCTCCAAGAAGAACCCCCAGAAGAAGAAGAACAAAGGAGAAATGAGCAAGTGCGCATACTGCAGTAAGGGCAATCATCCTGAAAGCTCCTACATGAAGAAGCAAATAGACATGCTGACCCAACTCCTGGAGAAGAATGGCATCTCCCTTCTTGATAGCTCAAAGAAGAGAGAAGACAGAGAGAGAGTTCATGCATTGGTTGCTGGTACATCAAGCTCACCTAGTTTCATCATTGATTCTAGAGCTTCAAGACATATGGTTTTGACTAAGGAGGCATTCACCTCACTTGACATGTCGAAAGGTCCACCAATTGTACTAGGAGATGACTCTCTCACTGAAAGTTTGGGCAAAGGGAGGATTGATATTGACCATGGTAAGTTCAGCAATGTATTGTATGTTCCAGGTCTTTCCTCTAACCTCTTATCAGTGTATCAAATGACCCACATAGGGTCTCCAAAGAAGGTCATATTCTCCCCTAATGAAGTTGAGATCACATAAATATCAAGTGGTAAATTCATTGCAAAAGGAGTTGCAAATCACACTTCGAAGGTATACATGTTCTCACACTTGCTACACTACTCAAACCCCTCTGCTCTTCTGATTCATGCTAATGAGGCAAGCAATATTTGGCATGAAAGATTTGGCCACCTTAACTATAAGTATCTTTCTGATCTTAGTGAAAAAGAAAAGGTCATAGGGTTACCAAAGATTAAGTTTTCCAAAGGAGTCTGTCAAGGTTGCATCTTAGGAAAACACCCAGAGCATAAATTTGAGAAAGCTAGTCATTAGAGAACCTCTGCACCTCTTGAGTTGATCCACAGTGATGTTGTTGGCCCATTTCCTCATATGTCAATGAGTCAAGCCAAATATGCATTGACATTCATACATGACTTTTCCAGGTATTGCTGGGTTTACTTCCTGAAACACAAGTCTGAAGTTTTTGGCCTCTTCAAAGTCTTTAAGGCTTTGGTTGAAAACCAGTATGGGAGGAAAATCAAGGTCCTCAGATCTGAAAATGGTGGTGAGTATGTCAAGTCCGAGTTCATTCAATATTGTGCAGATGTAGGTATTCATCTGCAACATTCTATCCTTTACACACCACAACAAAATAGTGTTGCTGAGAGGAAGAACATATCACTGAAAGAGATGGCAACCTGCATGATGGAGGCTAAGACTTTGCCACCAAAGTTTTGAGTCGAAGCTATAAACTGTGCAGCCTATATCCAGAATAGGGTGCCTCATAAACAACTTGATGGTATGACTCTTTTTGAAGCATGGAGTGGGCACAAGCTAGATGTGACCCATTTCAGGATTTTTGGCTCAAGGGCTTGGGCTAGAACTCCAACAGAAAAGAGGAAGGCTTTGCAGCCCCAAATCCAAGAGTGTGTATTTGTTGGGTACTCTGAAGATTCAAAAGGGTACAAGCTAATCAATTTGAGCACAAACAAAGCCTTCATTGAAAGGAGTGTTCAATTCCAAGAACAACCTTTAGCAGCAGTGGAAGTTGGAGAATCCTCTTCACCACCAGAACCATTGAATGTAAGTGAAGAGATAGTTGAGTTTTTTGATTATGATATGTCTGATAATGATGATTTAATTGCAGATCCTAATAGTCCTACAAGACCAAAATGGGCAACAAAGACCATTCATGCAGCTGGAGAACTAGTTGGAAATCCTAATGATCCTAGGAGGACTAGATCTCAGTTTGAGAGTGCTCTGTGTATGAAAGACCCTTTGTTTGTAGAGAAATGATATCTGATGGTTGAATCATACCCATAGACATATGAAGATGCAACACATGATCCAAGATGGCAAACAACCATGAAAGAAGAGTTCATCTCACTCCAGAAGAACAACACTTGGGAGCTGGTTGATCTTCCCCCAGGGAGGAAGCTAGTTCAGTGTAAGTGGGTTTACAAAACCAAATTTGCTGCTGATGGTTCACCTTTGAAATCTAAGGCAAGATTGGTAGCCAAGGGCTACTCACAGGTACATGGCATAGACTACAATGAGACCTTTGCACCAGTGGCAAAGATGGACTCCATCAGGCTAGCCTTAGCCATTGTAGCTTCAAAGCAGTGGGAGGTACATCACATGGATGTGAAGTGTGCTTTCCTGAATGGAGATCTTACTGAATAGATATACATGCAACAGCCTCAAGGATTTTCTACTAATCCATATCTTGTGTGCAGGTTAAAGAAATCATTGTATGGGCTTAAGCAAGCCCCCAGGGCTTGGTATGCCAAGATTGATAGCTTTCTGCTATCATTGAATTTTGTTCGATGCAAGTCAGATCCAAATGTCTATTTGAAGCTAATTCATGGTTCTCTGATGATTATTGTCTTGTATGTTGATGACCTTCTCATTATAGGAAGCTCAAAGGATGAAATTGCCTCCTTGAAGGATGCAATGAACCATGCATTCTCTATGACTGATTTGGGGTTATTGAGCCAATTCTTGGGGCTCGACATTGCTCAAAACAAACATGGAATCAAATTACTTCAGTCCAAGTATGCCTTGGATTTTCTGAACAAGTTCAACATGAAGGATTGCAAGCCCAACAAGACTCCCTTCCTTTCAGGAGTTAAGCTTGAAGAAGCAGATTCTTCACCTATGGTAAATAATACATTGTAAAGGCAACTGATTGGGTGTTTGCTGTACCTTACACATAATTGACCTGATATTTCTTATGCAGTAAGTGTGGCTTCAAAATACATGGATCAGCCTCATGAGATCCATTGGAGAGCAGCCAAAAGGATCCTTAACTTTGTTCAGGGAACAAGGACTCATGGGATCTTCTACAAAGCTAAATATGATCTTGATTTGATTGGGTTTACTGACAGTGATTGGGTAGGTGACAACACAGATCGAAACTCAACATCAGCATATGTGTTCATGCTTACTGAAGGACCAATCAGCTGGTCAAGCAAGAAACAAAGTGCCATTGCACTCTCATTTATAGAAGCAGAGTACAGAGGAGTTGTAAATGCAACAACTCAATGTTTATGGTTGCAGGGGTTACTTGGTGAGTGTGGCTTCGAATCAGAATACTAAACTACTATCTATTGTGATAATCAGAGTACCATTCGAATCTGTAATGATCCAGTTCAGAGACAAAGAACCAAACACATTGAGATCCATATGCACTAGATCAGACAGCTTGTGCATGATGGCACCATTCACCTACTCTTCTGTTCATCTTCAGAACAAGTAGCAGATATCTTCACCAAAGTTTTTTGTGAGAAGACATTCAGCAATATCAAATCACTGTTGGGGATTGCTGATCATGTTGTGAAGCATGAGTGATGACAAGATTTTCAAATTTTGTTTTACTGTCCATGTTTAAGGGAGGATTTTTCCCACTGGGTTTTTGCCTCTTTCCTTGGTTAAATGGACATGCAGTATGTAAAGGGTGACTAAGCCTTGTTGCTAGGCCCTATAATTTTCTAACATTTTACTCATAAGTCAGGCTTAAGGGGGGGGTGTTAGAATAATCAACCCATAGTTAGCTACCTTAGACATTAATTAATTCATTTTTGTCTTATTTGCCTAGTTTCCATATTCCACCTTATGCAAGTTGTCCTCCACATGTCCAAAGTGGTCAAACTTGCTAAAATTGAGTCATGGAGTGCTTGGGAAACCACTTGGAATCAAATCTGCTTTATTCCTAGCCTTCCTAGCGCATGTCTGCTTTTTCTGCTTTATTGCCTGTTTTTGCTGAGTTTTAAGGCAATTGGGAAAGTTTGACTAGGTGAAGTTAACTTGTTTTTTGTCCTCATCATCCTCCACTCTTTTCTCATAAGAAAAGCATGTATGAGTTATCCTTCCATCATCTATTAGCTTGCTTAATTTATTTTTCCAATTCGTGAGCTCCTAGACAGATTTGGAAACTGCTTTATGCACCTATGGGTGATTTGCTTAGATTTAGTAAGCCTTCTTTTGACCAAATTCGAATGGCATCTTTATGCATTCGAATATCTCATGTAATTATTTATTGTGGCAGCCTATGACTTCACAGGGTTGGCTATTGTACACTTATTCAATACAGATTGGTGTTTTGCTCCATATTCAGTCTCCTTTGTGTGTAATTTGCATGTGTAATTGGCAATTTTTGTGAGTGTAATTGTTCTAACACCTGGGTTCAATTTCTACACAAACCTGTGGTACTTTGATGGGGTTTGGATTCTTTTGGATCTTGAAAATTTGGAAGTTTCCTTGGCTTCGAGAGGAGAGGATGCACTTGAGCTCAAACTCCTACTCGCTTCAATGAGATGACCTGCACAATTTCAACTCAATACTTGCAAACAATGGATTAGATCATGTATGTTTGGTAAATAAAAATGTAAAGAGCATGCCATACAACTGAATAATCGATGCTACTTTAATTCATAGAAACAAAACCATAAAAGATCAAATTGTAACATCAAATGATCAATCTTACGTGCTTATAGAAGCCTTCTAAAGCATGAGCTATTATCCAATCCTAAGCAATAAAAGACAAAAATTGAAACATTTCACCTCATTCGCCAATTGTTCATCCACATTCACACACCATGTATGCCTCCAAAGCCTTAAAATTTATTATATGGTTGGAAAAGCAACAAGCATTACAGTAATTCACCAGAGGTTCTTTGCATAAAGATCCATCCGAATAGAGCTAAAGGAGCCTCTATTTGTACAATGAGAGAGTGCTAAAACACTAAAACCAATCCTTAAACCCTAACCATCCTGGCCACCAAACAGAGATGCTAGACCTAAATCAGAGAACCGAGAGAGAGGGGAGGCCTCCACCCAGGCAAGGCACCCCCACTCCAACCCTAAACACTAAAATCCACCCACAGATGAGCCCACACGTGTGTAAGGCACCTTGCTGCATGGGAAAGTTGCCTGCTAGGTCTGGAAACCTACGTTGTTAGGTCTGGGAAGCCTACTGATGGTGTAAGCTTCAGTCTTCACCTCGATCAAATCACAAGACCAATGAGAGCTCTCCATCTCATCTTTAGCTGGAGATGACATGTCTGATAACTGATAATAAATTAATTGCTCTCTTAATGATGACTGAAGCTGAGTTATGATAACTCCAATCATCCTAAGTGTTCCATGAGATGTCATTTAGCCTTTTATTTTACTGAATTTGGATTAATTTGGAGAGTTTTAGTTTTCTCCAAAATAATCATTTTTTTAATAAAAATCATTTTTTTAATAAAATCATTTTTTTAATAAAATCATTTTTTTACTCAAAACTGACTTTTTTTGAGTAAGAAGGCATTATGTGTTCGATTGCTGATCTGAAAGTTGGCTCTGACTGGTTGGCTGATCAAGAATGATTTTTGGCTTAAGGTTAGAGCCTTCAATCACTGAATTCTGAGTCCTGATGACTTATTTACCATGAATGGCTAAAGCACAATTTGACTTCTTAACCCCAGATAATAAAATACCCCAAGCACACATCTTTTCTCTCCATAGTGCCGATAGGAAGAGGATAAGAGGAAAGTGACTTGTGTTAACCTGAAGATAGGAGAGGAGCCCATCCATGTTGGTGAATTAATTAATAACGAGCATCTACTGAATTACCTTTTGCCAGAATCTATATTTTGGGAAGAAAGAGAGAATCCCACTACACCAAAGTGCATGGACGAGACTCTATTAAGAAGTTTGTTTATCTGCACCCTTATTAGTGGGTAGCTCCCTAAGGTCACACAAGAATGAATATGAGAAGGTGCAGAGCTCTTTCTCGACAAAGGAGGGGAAGGATACCGACTCTAGATAGACAAGAGATATTTCCCCGTTAAACAACCATAACTCGTTCACCGTACCCCGTTCACCATGAGTCACCATCACATAAGACCTCGGAGATAAGTTACCCATCGTTCCCACCGGAAGCCAGAAGCCTAAACAAATACACCACTAGCCGCCTTGAATCTTTACCCTTTTGCCTCTCACCAGAAGCCAATTCCAACAGGGCCAACTGAAGGAATCAACCCTATTTAAAACGCAACCTTGCTATTTGTTTCGTGTCTCTCCATGCCCCCTTCTATTATATAAGGCCATCCACCTTCTCCAGGCCCCCTTATGATTGATACAAGTGGGATTATTATTGACTTTTAGGGGTGTTTGGAGGAGTAGCGATTCAAATAAGCGATCTGCGAGGGGACGGAAAGGATATGACGGGATTGAACCAGCCAAGCAAGAAAGAAATCGTGTCCTTGCCCTCAAAAGGACAAGCCCTCTAGACCTTCACGATACCCCATTTTAAGAGAACCCGGCAGGCACGGTTGTTTTTATATTCTATCGGTAGTGAAACCCTCGACAGACCTTGGATTGGGTACCATGCAGGAACTAAAAAGGTAATGGCATGGAATGATTTGGTAGTGGAACTCAAGTCAGACCGGAGTTGTCTAGGGAATTATGATTACAACTCTGTGATTTTATATACTATGTTTTCCCATAGTTGCTTAGTTTTTGCTTATTACATCTACGTAATGTAATCTACAGTGTTTTCCCATAACTCAAGCCGACCAGAGTTTGTTTAGAAAAATCTATTACATCACTGCTTGTTTCGACTGTGAGTCTCACTATTTAGGGCGACTAACCAAGTTGCACCAAACTGGTTCGGTTACAGATTTCATAGCATCCTTTGAACAGTTAGTTATTCGCACAAAGGGTTTGACTGATGCTTTCTATACTGAATGTTTCACGAGATACTATAGTAATTTTGTACAAAACTATGGAAAGGAATATTTCTCTCTCCACTTCATAGGGTGGTCACGTTATTAGCCCTAATATCCAGGATGACCCTATTTTGAAGCAAGTGAAAAGGGAATAAATAGTGCCCCCGTTCGTACCATTCCTCCATTCCGTCAAACATCTTTGTTCCTTCTTTTAATGCCTTATGCTTGGCATGATAGCAACTTCAAGACTAATATCTTTATCACCCAAGGAGTGGCTTGCATATGTGGTCTCCGATCCTTCTCTGTGGGAGGGTCCTTTGAATCCTCCTACGGGCTCTCTTTGTTGAAGCAGTAATCCAGAAACACTTCCCCTTACGCAATTTCCATTTTGAAGAGGATGTGAATTAATGCTTGACCAAAAAGCCAAGTATAAATAGTAAATAGTAAAGAGTTATCAAACCTATCTTGCTGCTCATGGGTTGGTTATCTATCCCCCGGACCTCGTGCTGCTATTGTGCTAGTAAACCTACTAAGCTCCTATCTCTCAGAGGTGATGAGAACTTCTCGCTTTCTTTTCAATATGATGACTACCATCCAACTAAATGACTTTGATTTGGTTGCCTCTTACTTTATTCCAAGATGCTAAAGCGCATTTAAGGACTTGCCAGCCAGGAAGGTGAAGGTAAGAAACTCTCCCTGATAGGAGTTGTCCTTGCTGCCAGAGAGAAAGATAAATAAAAGAACAAGACATGACTAACTAACTAACTGTTACTTACTCAATGGAGCAATACTAAGGGATAGACATTGTGAAGAGGATTCAAGCCTAGAATACACTCCTTTGCAAATTTCCCTATAGAAAAAATGATTCCTCGGTCACTTTTATTGCCTATTTATTGCCTACTTTGATTGCCTAAATGCACACCTTTCCTTCACTAACATCGCCGGTCACACACAAAACTGTTTGGAGTGCTCGGATTTAGAAAGTCCAAAGGCACATCGAAGGGAAGACATGAAAACCCTAAGAACAACGAAGGGGAAACCTTAGCTTCTTCCATGAGATTAATCAAAAAATAAGAGAGGCTGGGTGGAAAAATGGTATGTAATCTTCCTGCGTGGAGCGAATCAGACGACTTCCGCTCGAAAATGTCATTGCAACTTTGTGGATAGAACAAAAATCAGTTCTACTTGGTATCTATGTAGCCTGGTGACCAGTACCAATCACCAGAGGATGAAGTTTAAAGTCATGTCACTAGAGCAAGATGGCTCTTAACAAAAATTCAGCTGGAACAACCTAATGTAAATTGGGTCAGGCTCAACTACACGTACATGGGGGAAACTGCCTCACAAATCCATCAGTTCCATATCCAGGTGCAACAATGGAGGCATAGCATACAAAGCGACACCCAGTTATAAATCCTCTAGCCCAGTTGGAGCTTACTCAGAGGAAATATAGTACAGTGTTGTGGTATCCTTATATCTTATGCAATCATTATGCGAGAATCTGGCTCCTTTTCTCCTCTCCCTTTGGTCGACCCTCGGACCTGTGATTTTGTGCCCTTAAATCCCCTCTATGGGTCTTTGATGGCATCTCTCCCCATCAATGGAACAAGGATTGGCTCAGATCCGCTGTCGCAAGCAAGCTAGAAAGAATTCTGTTGGGACAAACTGTTTCCCTTCAATGGGGCTTGGACTCTCGTCATCTGTTTATTAAAAAAGCAAATATTCCCATAATCCTAGTGTGTAATGGAGGGCGTTCAGACTTCTTCTCCATGAACTTGGTCTTACCTGGATGGGAGATTCTCCTCCATGAACCTGGCCTATGGGGTGGTCAATTTGTATCTATGAACCTAGCCTATTGGTTAGGGTAAGGTCTTAAGGAGTTGGTGAATCTCAACTCACCCTCTAACTACCCTGTCTCACCTGTTTGGCTAGCATAATTCGATTTAGCCAGCCCAGCAAGGTGAAACCTATCGGTTATACTCCCCTATAGTTGAGGGGAAGGTAGGTCTCGGTATAACCTTGTGGACTCTTCAAGTCATTCTTGAGAAATGAAAATGAAAAGGAAGCCTTTACAGATAACCAATTAATTTTCGACAGCTGAGTGGCATAGTGGCTATGCGACTGGATTCTGACTGGTCAGCTTCGGTTTCCTTTTTCAGGAAGGTAGCTGAGTGGCTATGCAACTAGCTTCTGGGACATGGCTTCTAAGAGATGAGTGGCTATGCTTCCAGTTGTTGATCCATATGCAATATAGAAACCAACATCAGTTGAAGTACGAGTAGTCACCAGTTCCTGGCCCACTAGCAGCAGTTTCAGGGGTAACTATTCATAGCAGGCAGTATAAGTAGGAGCAGATCCATAGCAATACCCATAAGGTTATATGTAGTACCCAGTAGAATCATTCATTCAGTAAGTATGTAAGTAACAAAGCTGTATCACTTCACTTGCTAATCTTATTTCAGCTCCAGAGGTCAAATGAAGGGAATTTGCTTACACATAAAGAACCCTTGTCGCCTAATCTCACATGAAATGGTTGATGGTAAAAACCAATAGCTCTCATTTCACCAAGAGGGTGCCTCTATCTATCTCTCATTTCACCAGGAGGGTGCCTCTATCTATCTATTGATCGAACCATATGAATAGCTTTAGAGCGAGAGCATGTCCCGTTTGATCGCATTTTGTAATTGATTAAACAATTAGATCATTGGAGTTATCGTGCGATTGGTCTCGGTTTTTCTCTTTTAAGCATATGTACTCTTTCCGGAGCAATATGGGCCAATGAAGCATGGGGATCTTATTGGAGCTATCCCATCTAAATACCTCTTGCTGAGGGCCTCAGAGCTCATAATATAGCATCATAGATACCTCTGAGAGCTGGCTCATAAGCATCTATGAAAGTCCATCTCTAAGAGCTGAGTAGATGCTACAGAAGTGTTCAGAGATGGATCAGAATAGGTTCGGGAAGGGTTCGGAAGAGCATTGGAAGGAGTTCGAAAGAGCATCAGAAGGAGCGAAGGAGGAGGTTATTACTACTGCCCAAAAGAGAAGGTTCCCTGTGGTGTTATTGGCTTCTTCTAAAGGAACATAAAGGTAAAAAAGTATCAACTACACATCAAACAATGTATGAGAGGGCTAATAGAGACCAAGTAGAGTGGTTCCTTGTGTCATGTGAGAGGTGGGTCTGGGCGTGGTCTGGGGTTGTCGCCATGCTCCAGTTAAACTTTATATCTGCATTAAAGCCAACTTCAAGCACTCACTTAAACATAAAAGGATAAGGTCGGGCTCCGCAGGACATGTTTGGGCAATTTCACAGGAGTGGAACAAGACTGTGACCTATGGGTCTTTGATGGCATCTCTCCCCATCAATGGAACAAGGATTGGCTCAGATCCACTGCCGCAAGCAAGCTGGAAAGAATTCTGTCGGGACAAACTGTTGCCCTCGAATGGGGCTCGGACTCTCGTTTGAAATGAAAGTTAGGAAATCCTTGCCCTCGTAAGTCCAAGTGGCTTCGCACCTTAGATATTAACTTGAAAGTGTTGTTAGTACCAACTATCTTGTAAATAGACCACTTGGTAGTCATTGAAATGAGGGTGCATTTCCATAACCTAAGCTATCAAAATCCTTCATGATGTTGCTGAAGGAGCGCTATAGAGAAAAGTTCATAACATGGTTCGATGAATCTTCCCCTGTATGACCCTCAAACTTAGGAATGTCAAAGGGGCTTTTGACAATTGTTCAACTTTAGGAAGACCTTGAATTATATCACTAGATTTTAACCTTTCATATATCAATGTTATCAATGTATCTCCTTTGTCAATAATTTCTCCATAATGACCATGAACAGTCGCTTTTCGAGTAGCCAAATAGGGTTTAGCTGATCTAATGACTAAATGCCATTCTGGAGTTTTATAAAAAACTTTACTGTGTAAGTGGTGATTTGGTATTTTTTGAGTCTCTATGTAAAGAATTGCATGAATTTTTTTTCCGACAAAGATGTGAATTGGGAAAGATTGGTTGATGAAATCCGAACCAAAAACTGAACCTTGATATACCCGCGAACGAGATTTTTTCATTACCACAAGATGTATTAGCTGCTGTGGATTACCTTATCAGAGTTAAAATTGGAATGGGTTCAGAGGGTTGCCCAAAGGCGGTGTATAGGGGATAACCAGTAAAGCTCACAAGTAAACAAGATATGGAGATGGCGAGGCACAATCAGGTCGGTGTTAATAAGTTTGCTTCGCTCTACCTCATGACTGGAAGGAGCTTCATGGCTGGGACATACCCAGTTATACCATTTGGGGATGGGACAATTGGTATACGAGGTAGAGCTTCGTACAATATAAATAACTACATATAGCTTTTTTTATGTGTAGCTCCTTTCCCGATNGCTGGGACATACCCAGTTATACCATTTGGGGATGGGACAATTGGTATACGAGGTAGAGCTTCGTACAATATAAATAACTACATATAGCTTTTTTTATGTGTAGCTCCTTCCCCGATGCAAACAAGCCACTCCGTTCCTTTTGCTGACCATATTTTTCACTATATTGGACACCTGAGAGCAACAGAGTTAGAGTCATGGTGTGGCTATCTAAATCAAGGTGTAGCTGTGGGAGTGTTTAAGATGTATTCGGAGGAGAACCTCTGAAGCGTCCTATCTGTGTTCCCGATCAGACCATATTTTGATATGTCCATGTTGATCCCTCAGGGATGTTCTTGCACTTCCATGTAATAAATGGATAGACCATTCAATCTCTTTCACCATTAGAAAGATGTCACTGGCGCAGCAAGTCTGGGCTCTTACTGATTAATAGTTTTTGGGGGTGTAAGTAATCAAAACCTAACCTAGCGACCACATCTTGAAAAGGTAGGGGGTGTGAGTAATTCCCACATATTGCTATGCTAAGAAGTAAACCCTAGCTAGGAGTTCCTTACCAACCCATTCATTCCACCAAGAAGATTAGCAGTACAGTATGGATGGCATAAAACAACCTACCCCCCTTATGGATGATGTATTCCCTGTCCATCGGAAGAGCTATATCCCTAGAACACTTGAATTAATTAATCACTTAGTGAGTTGGGAATGCTACAAAAAGGCATACCCGGTGCGTTGCGTGTAAAAAGGTAGCTATGACTTGAAGGAGCTGGTTCTATGTGCTAAGCTTGCAGACCTGGTTGTGGGGTAACCGCGAACTCATAGCCGTGAAAGGAACAGGCGTTCTTTGGATCACATAGACACTTTCCCCAATTCATTGGTTTCGCGTAGAATGAGAATGAGATAGCTCTAGGGTTATCCCCAATAGGATATTATTGCCCCAAATGAGGGTAGCCCCTTGATGGTTATGCAAAGAATGAGAACTCCATTTTGGTTTTGGCCTTTTGACTAATCAGGCTTCTGCTCATCTTGTTATCCCCAACGTCCCCGAAGCACTTGACTAAATTGAAGGTCACCAGTGCTCCTGTGCATCTAGGTTTTCTAATCAAAGACCTGTGTGAGAGGAGCTAGAGATAAATTGCCCCTGTTAGTCCATTACCGTTGGTGGCAACAGGATCTCACTCGGATGTGTGTGGCTGGAGAGGGAAGCTCTCAGACGTGTGGGGATCAGGAGCTAGAAAGATAATCAACTGTAATCATTGGAGGAGTGCTAGGATCACCAAGGTAATTTAGAGGTAGTGTTGACGCCCAAGTGCCAACGACATAGGTATAGATATGCAGCACAAGGACTGGGCGCAACATAAGAAGAAAGCCACAGTTTTGGCTCTGCCTCATGATTGGAAGGAGCGTGGCGATTCATATAAGTAACCTCATGACTGGAGCCTCCTATAAGTACCGGGTTCCCTCCTATAAGTTCGGTGCCTCATGACTTGAAGGGGAGATATGCAGGCAGAAGCAAGCATGGGTTCTAAGCGGGAAGCCAGGCCAGTAGGTGGAGTATTGGTAGAGCTCACTTGCTCGAACATGTCCTGCGGAGCTCAGCAGAAATAAGTGAATAGAAATGTCAAACTACTGGTCAACCTTTTACAGAACGTAGCCATCTTTCCCTCACATTGTGGTTATGATATGTATAAACCAAGTATAGTGTGCACACCTTTCCCTCTCGTTGTTACCTAGTGCCTTAGGTAGAACTGTTCCATTGGGAGTACTGGGTCACGTAGTACTGTTCAATTCCAAGTCCAGGGTATAGAAATGAACAGGATGCACTCCTGCCAAAAAGGATGGCTACCTTAGGCTTAAGACAAGGGACGACTACCTTAGGACAAGGGACAACTACCCTAGTAAATCCCGCTGGCTACCTTAGGAGTTGAGGGGCATATGGCTCTTAGCTATGGGATTCAAGCTTACATAGGTATAGCATGTTATTAGCAATAAACCACATTATTAACTATGGTGAGTATATAGCTTTGTTTATACTAATAAATTACGAGAATGTGATTACAGTTCATGATTAGCCAAACATACCTTTAAAGCATCACCGAAAGAGCATAGGCACAATAGCATTCAGAGCATAAATGTAATCACACCCAAGTAGCATATTGAAGTCCAATGGGCCTTCCATCACTATAACATCGACTAAAATAATGTTTCTCCGTAACGAAATAGGCACTTTAGGAATGTGTACGTAGTTAAGACAGGGTGCTTTCGTCTCATGGCCACCTCCAACTTTCCTTCTTCTCTATATATATGTGTATAAACCCTTGTTGGCACTCATCCACGCTTTTATTGCAGAACATTACGCTCGAGCGACGGAGTTCTTGATTACTCGCCTTACAAAGTTTCTTACCGGATTCATCTCTTTCGCAGCGGGGATCTTGATTCTTGATTACTCGCCTTACCAACCAAAGGAAAAGATTCCTACCAGATTCATCTCTTTCGTAATCCAACCATGTCGTCTCAACCGAATCGCCAGGTTTTGCGAAGCTTAGCAATTTCTTTGCGAATATTTTACAAGCATTTTTTCCATTGAATACAGTTCCATGCAGGTATTATTCACTGTGATAGCTGACGGATCTTTTCGCCATGCAGAATGAAGGGGAAGAAGGGCTCAGATACCTGGGATTTTTCCAGGATGCCGCTCAAAACGCCACGGCTCGTCTTTCTAGAGTCTACGGGTATGCCAGAGAAAATTCGGGGCCTCTAAAACAAGGGGTTTATGCCATGGAGGGAGCTGTTAAGCTTTTTGTCAGGCCCGTCTACCAGAAGGTCGAGGGAAAGCCTTTCGAGATTCTGCAATTCGCAGATAAAAAGGTAGGCCGACCGCCTTCGCCTTCCAATTATGAAACCCCATTTTGATTGCTTTGTCCTTAAATTTATCAAAAGAAAAGAAATCAAGCACTTTATTTGGGCTTATTGTCATTAAATCAGCCAATTTAAGAAAAATAGGGTTTCATTTGGGTTCTGTTATTCAATCGGGGCGATCTCTCATTTTCTTTTTTGGTTTTTTCACAGGTGGGTAATGTGATCGATAAGGTTGACAGTTGTGTGCCCCAAACACTTAAATCACGGACTTGTGAAATTTATCGCGCGGCAAAAAGGGCACCAGAAGTTGCCAGGTCCGTTGTAACCGATGTTGGACAAGTTGGGGTAGTGGAAAAGACCAAGGAAATTGTAAAGACTTTGTATTCCAAATCTGAACCCTCGGCCAAGAACTTGTATAACAAGTATGAACCTGTTGCAGAGAAATGGTGCCTGTCGGCTTGGTACAAGCTTCGTCGGTTTCCTTTTGTTCCCCAGCTTGTAGAGGCGCTTATTCTGCCCAGTGCTTATTGTGTCGAGAAGTATAATTATGGGGTCCAGTATTTGTCTGATGCGGAGTACCGAGTGGCGGCCTGCCTCCCTGTTGTACCTGTCGAGAAGATTAAAAGAACAATCTACAGGGAATTGGAAAAGAAGGAAGGCAAGCAGATCGAAATAAATCATGAAATTGAAGATAAAGGAGATACTTCTGAATCTCACTGATACGGTTCTGTTGTGATTTGCATCGCTTCCTACTGTGAAGCCAAATTTTGAGGGATGGATTTGGAACTGAAGCTGATGAGTCCTGTAATTGGTTTCGGTAATTTCTGACTATTCTATTGTGCATTGGCTAGTGATGCCTGCGACTATTGTACAATGTGGGTGGTTTAATACAATACGTTTACAGTAGGTAACATTATGCTCGGTGAAAATGTCTAATGATATTTGCATATTCACTAATACTTTCACTTGGGCTAGAAGTTAATGAGCAAAAAAGTTAAAGTTGTAGTTGCAGTATCTTCTTTATTTTTAGATTGTCATTTGTTAATTTTGTTGTTTTATTTTACATTTAAAATCATATAGGAGGTTAAGTTATTTGATCGAGTGATGCTAGCCAACAATGTTAACTTTTTGTTAATATTTTTAGATTGTCATTTGTTATTTTTATTGTGTTACATTTAAAATCATTGTGTTGGCATATTCCGTTAAGTTATTTGATTGACTAATGCTAGCCAACAACGTTAACCTTTTGTGAATAATTCATTGGCTAACCAACAATGCTACATAATTTATGCTTCAACCTATATAATCGATGTTTCTACCAAAATACTATAATATGACATGGGATTCTCTTTCCAATTGTTGGCTCCACACATTTTCCTTGTTCTTCCATGGTTGCCCAATCTATGTCATTGGTCAACCAAATTGTTATTAGATTATCAAATTGTTATTAGATTATCTCTTTCTAATCATTGGCCCCACTAATTTCCTTGCTTCACACATTTTCCTTGTTCTTACATGGTTGCCCAATCTATGTCATTGATCAACCAAATTGTTATTAGATTATCTCTTTCTAATCATTGGCCCCACTAATTTCCTTGTTCTTCCATGGTTACACAATCTATGTCATTGGTCAACCAAGGTGAGGGATTAAGCAATTTTGGTTTATTTTAAGAGTGTTCCTTAGATGTAGTTGATGTAGTTGTTACACCACAGTGACAAAACTTGAAATGAATAGAATTTCCACACTTCTCTTATCCATTCAAAGCATTCTTCCACTCATAGGTATCCCAATATAAACCCTCCATACTGAGAATCTCTAGTTTCAAAGTACAATTCACACAAAGTAGGCTAACAAAAAGAGTGGTTTGATGTTTATTGGTGAGTAGGCTAGAGGATTAGTATTTTTGTTCATGCATATGGTGATCATCTTATGTGTGTATATTTTAAATGTTCATGTCAAAATATGCATATAGCTTATTCCATAGATCTTATATATTTAGCTTAGTGTATTATTGTAATAGATATATCGGTTATATTGTAATGACCTTCTGCATTGGGCAATTCACCACCCTTTGCGCACTAAGACTAGTCGACACATGGGACCTCGTTAGGAATGTGGTTGCACAATGGGGCAAATACCAACACTTGGACCCTTGGTGCATGGAAAGTGTGTGCATGGTATATAGATGTTGACCACTAGGTCGGGAGTGTACTGCAAGTTGGAAGCTCATTGGGTTGGAGACTTGGAAGGTAGAACACCTTGGGATCCCGATAAGTGTGGTGCACCTTAGTGGGAAGCCCCTCGGAACGACATTGGTGACCATTGGGAGTGGGATCTTGGCACGACGTCGCAACACTTGTATTTTTCTGCGGCTAGTGAGACGGATTTGAAGCTCAACCAGAGGACACACATGGGTGGGAGACTAATCTACCTAGCAGGGTGCCACTGGGTTAGCAGGCGACAGATAAAGGTCGAACCTCAATGAAGTGTGTTCATTGGGGAAGCTCACAGAAGTCGGGTTGTAGTTGAGTCTTGGAGGGAGCAGGTGTCAAGTCTGCATGCAGCAAATCACCAATTCGCAAGGCAAGTGATAGTTCGGTAACAAAAGCACAAGAGCGTGCTCAAGTAGAGAAACAACCCACGAACCTACACTTGGAAAGTGCCAGGACATTCGATTAAGTCCCAAAATGGGAAAGTGCAGCGCAGAATAGGCATTGGAGTCAGACATTGAACTAGAAGTTCCCTCGAACCCAGTACTGTTCCTGCAGGAGCCAAAGGTTGGATCGTTTCCAAAGCATACCAATGTGAAGACCAGACTCATGACACTTGAAAATAGTGTGGAACAAATGTTTGAAGCACTCTTCAAGCATGGTGAGAAGTCGACCATCTTGGGTAGTGCAATGGATTGGATGTAGAAGGATTTAAACAAATATGTGAGCAAGTGCTAGGTTACAACAAATGTGTTGCATGTCGCATTGTAGGAAGACATGATAGATAGGGTTAGGAAGCCTAAGGGAGTTGTGGAGCAGCTCTAACTTCATATAATAGACCAAGATGAAACCATTGTGTTGTTAATGTGTGCTTTGGATAGTGGGAATAGAATAGGTGCGACCATGAAATTTTGTATGAAGGAGCCAAAACCGTATGAAAACACACGAGATGCCAAGTTATTAAGAAACTATTGTTGGGACGTGGAACAGTACTTGGATCAAATGATTGGAAGCTCAAATGAGTCCAAGGTGAAGATGTTGGAAAGGAACAATGCAGAAGATGTGGTTGCAAGGAAGGTACTAGACTGGATTGAGAAATGGGAGTAGATGAAAGTGGCCTTGAAGGAACAATTTGGGCCTAAAAACCAAGGCTGGGTTGCCTGCAATGAGTTAATGAGACTCAAGCATGTGGGGAAGGTCCAAGCCTACATCAAGGCCTACACCATTTTGATTCTGGAGATAAAGGATATGAGCGACGAAGATTGGCTCTATCATTTTATGAAGGGATTACAAAATTGGACACAGGAGGACTTGTGATGCCAAGGAGTGAAGTCTATTGATGAGGCAATTGTAGCTGCAAATAATTTGTTGGACTATCGTGCCAATGGAAAGAATGAGTCTAGGGAAAATAGAGAAGGAAGTGAGAGATCCCACATCAAGTTCAATAAGAAGAAGTTCAAAGGAAAGCACCTAAACAGGGAGGTAAGAATGAGAAGGAGAAGTCTAATAGAGTGGAGGCACCCAAGGATAAGGAAAAAACAAATTCTTACTACATATGTGTGAAATATCACAATTCAAGGAATTTCCCTTTTGCAACCACAAAGGTGGCAATGGTAACACATGAAGCATCATTTCGAGTGTTGAAGGTGGTGAATGTAGTTCTTGAAGAGGATATGGAAGTGATCAAAGATGCATATTTGACAAGGTTGTGCTACGTTTTAGCAGAGGTTAATGGGAAACAAGTCTTGGCATTAGTTGATAGTGGGGCGACACATAACTTTGTGAGAGAAGAAGTAGCAAGGAAACTTAATTTGTGAAATGAGATGGGATAATTTGCATTCAAGGCTGTCAACTCTCAAGTAGAAATGGTGGTTGGAGTGGCCAACCAAGTCCCTTTGAAGTTTGGAGAATGGTTGGGGGAGGTGACTTTTACCATCGTTCTATTGGATTATTTTTGACATGGTGTCAGTATATGAGTTCTTGCAAAAGGAAAAGGAAGATCATGTGCTAGACTTAGAGTGTTTGGAATTTCTTTCATGAGGAGACCTAATCTATGTAAAGGTTGTGAGGAAGACGTGGGGCGGAAAAAAGGTCACATCCATGATGGTGACAATGTCCACAGGTGTAGTAGGACCTCACAAAGGGCAAGGTGAAGAAAAGGAAATCCAACAATCAGTCATTCAGTTGTAGAAGTGGGTGGATGCCATGGAGGATCTAGTGGCATTGACGTTGGACAGCTTAGAGAATCTTGTCGATTGCTACACCACCATGGGACATAACAAGTGTTTCCAAGAAGGATGTTTAGCGACTACCCACGAAAAAGAATCAACGCCTAGTTGTGACTCAGGAACTTCAGTTGCAAGTGGGAAGATGTGGCTAGATGATCCCAAAGCGCAACGATTTTTCAACAAAGGAAATGGCACCATCCATGGGAATGTTTCATTCCTTCTCTCCTTGAGTAAGAAGGCTGCGAGAGTCAAAGATAATAGTGTTATGGGTGATGGCTTGGAACACCATCCACTCATGCCCCTTGATCATTGAAGCATACACCATCATCCCCTTACTTGTGGTGATGGTGGGAGTAGCTTCGAAATCTTATAGAAAGAAACACAATGAGATGGAATCTAAGAGGAACACATAGAAAAGATGGTTCCACATCAGGGAAAACACTAGGTGCGAAGACTCATGCAGAGAAGGAAGTGGAAAGGGTGACCGATGGACTCAAATGAATGGACTGATCACCCAGGTAGTTGTGAGAGATGAGGAAGAACGATCCTTGTGTAGTGGCAGAGAAGAAGCACATGGGTGGACTGACTGGATAGACTGTTTAGAAGGAAGCAACAAGACGTGTTTTCAGGGCAAAAAATATTCAACATGCAGTAGAGTAATAAATGTTGGGGTGGCAGCACTGTGGGTCGTTGGATCTCAATCTGTTTGAGATCCAATAGCTCATAGTGCTGCTACCCAACCATTTATTACTCTACTGCATGTAAAATATTTTTAGCCTGTTTTTAGCAACAGTACGTAATTGGAGACAACGTTGTCAAGACCTAAACTACTTGGAGTGGGGCAGGATGTAATGACCTTGTGCGTTGGACACTTCGCCACGCTCTGCACACCAAGTCTATTCAGCACATGGGACCTCATCGGGCATGTGGCCCCACGAATGGGAAAATTGCCACACTTGGACTCCCGGTGAATGGAAGCGTGAGGATGGTAGATATATTCTCACCACTAGGTGGGGAGTATACCGCAAGCCAGAAGCCCATTGGGTTGGAGACTTGGCGGGTAGCATGTCTTGGGATCCCAACAAGTGTGGCGAACCTTGATGGAAAGCTCCTCGGAATGACGTTGGTGACCATTGGGAGTGGGATCCTGAAACAAAGTCGCAGGATGGTTGCTTAGTGAATGGCGCATTGGAGAGACTAGTTGGATGCTATGCTTTGGAATTGCATCGGCATGGAATTTCCAACATTGGAGTTGTTCACACACAATATTAGGTGGGTGTGTTAGTAGAATCAACAAAGGAAGTTGACATGGGCGCTAAGTAAGGCATGTGACCATGCAAGGGTCACACTCGTCGGATGTCTAAGTGTATATATGCACGATGGAAGACCAAAGAAAAGGGAGACATAGAAGTTTGCAAGAAGCAAGGAAAGAGATGCCTAAGGATATGATGCTCGACACACTTAGACATCTTGTGCAGGACACAAGAGGGGCACACCTAACACCCTAGGAAAATTCTCGATGCACTTGGGCATGACCTTGGCAAGGTCCACAATAAGGAATAGACCATATTAGAGGATTCCTTAGGCAATGGCAGAGAGTGTGTCTTTACGATAAGGACTTGGGATAACAACAAGTCAGGTGGAGCAAAATTGTGGTGAAGACGCATAAACTTTCAAGGAATCTTTTCAATAAATTTGGTTTTAAATTCTTGGGGTTTCTTGAGGCAACTGGTTGGGAACCTATGTGGGTGGGTTTTCTAGTTGGGCACTCCCTACTTCTATGTCATGGTGTAATCTATAATTTATGCCAAGTATAAAAATCCTAGCATGCTCGGTTTGGGGTGCTCCCATATATTGTACCATCTCTTTTTTATATGTTGAGTTCATTATTGTTTTGTGGGATGCTTAACTATGTTAAAGAAATGGCCAAGTAAGAGAAGTAACATAACATAATGAATTGTATCTAAGTTAGATTTAATTTCATGGAAGGCATAGTTTGTTGAAGAGCGCCTAAGTTGGTCTCACCCTTCGGAGGCTTCTAGGAAATGTTGCATGACTTGGTCCACCATCGAAAAATGTGGGTGTGGGTCAAGCCCATGATACATATGGATTCCAATGTAGATTACTTAAATGTTTACACAGTGTAGGGAAAGAGAAGAACATGAATGTATATTCCAAAAGATATATTTTATTTATTGAATTTAATGATTCTTACAAGGAGTACATTGCGGATTTATACAAATCAAGGGTCACAATTAAATGATGTGACCTATCAAGACTTTCATTAATAAATAACGAATTACTAACTAAGTTATTAAACTATTTAGTTTTATTACAAGTCATCCCTCTCTGGAATACTTCATCCATGAAGTATTGGTGGCGCGAACGAAAATATTAATTCACCCATGTAGCTTCATCACCTGGTAAGTTTCTCCACTTGATAAGGTATTCATTGACTAACACAGAGCGAAGTGTTATGGTTTTAATTTCTAAAATGAATTTTGGTGCAAGCATTAATTTTACTTCATCATATAACATAGGCAATTTAGTTTGTATGTGTTAGCATAAATATTTCACCTTCTGTGGACAGTAAGGTGTTCCACTGGTCTGAATGGTTCAGATCCAGAACAAATGAATGACAAAGGTTGAAGACCCTCCTTGGACGTCGTAGATACCTGGAATGTTATGCTTCGATAGTAACCTTGTGTACCTGCAATCAGATTAAACACGCAAACACATCAAAGCTGCTAGAATATCATCTACTGATCCATGTTAGTGACTAAGGAATCTAACAACATATACGTGTGAAATCAAACAACAACAGTAATGTGGGATGAAAATCAGATTTGTATTAAGATAAAATGAAGAAGTTTACAACCAATTAAGCCTTAGTGTTGACATGCATCTCCATGAAACCAAACACTCTCATCCCCATAAGCTCCAACTTTGTTCTCTATTCTCTTCAATGGCTTGGGCCAAGTGATCAATCCAACATCATAACAATACTTCAATGGTTCTCCCCCTCAACCATGGACATGAGCTTGTATTTATAAGGCTCAATGGATAGGGATGGTTGAGAGATTTGTGGATGAGGTAGCCTCTAAGATCCTAGGATGGATAATCTCGAGCTCAATTGACCCACAATGATAGGGATAAGGGAGAACACGAGGCTCATGATCTAGAAGCCTCAAGAAACTTCTATTTACCCATTTTACCTAGGGTACCACTTTTATCCTTCAATGACAGAGCGGTTCAGGTAAGAAACGCTCATGGACTAAGGGCTATAAGTGGTGGCACCGCTTGTGGCTAACAAGGGATAGGCGGTGCAAGCAAGGTACCGCTCATGGATAAAGGGGAAAGCGCGGTGTTGAGCATTTTTGTGAAAGATTGACAAATGGTATGAGTTTCCACTCTAAGTGCTGGGATTAAGGGCAAGTAGGTATGTCAAAGGTCTTATCACATGATGATGACAGGATTTTGGTATAATAGGATGCCCCCCCAAAGCATGAGTCTTAGAGGGATACGATAAACGAGAGCTTTAAGAGAACAAGTCGTTACTATGAAGTGAAAATGTTGGCTCGATCGGAGCATGTTGTCAAGTAGGCATCTGTAGTACATCAGTATGTTGACTTATAGACACAAGTAACCAACTCATGGCTGCAGACCAATACAAGGTAGATCCATGAGAGGAATAAACAAGCATGGCTACTAGAATACATCATAGATCCATGTGATAGAGGATTCAAACTTGGACATAGCTACCAGACATACAATGTAGATCTATGTCATACCGATGCAAATTTGAGCATAACCACGAACGTACAAATGTGGATCCATGCTAGATATACAAAACTCCATCGCAACCTGGGGAAAAGCAATGAGCGCTTTAAACAAATACCTAGGGTCTTCGTTTTGTCTTCCACAAAGTACGATTCTATCCATGTGATTACAATGATCTGAAGTCGAACATGGTAGAAACCACTTGATTACCGACCAATGATGTGAACCGTTAACAAGTGCGAGGGAGATCACCATTAATGTCAATGATTTCCAAGGTACTCTAGTACAATCTACTGAGTGTGAATAGATGTCCTGATGTCGAACACCCAGTCGATTCTATCGATCAAAGGTCAATGATGTGAACCTATGTTGAGAGCAAGAGAATTTGTCATTAAGGCATACAGATCTCAAGGTACTAAATATTGTTTCTAAGACTATTTCCCAGATGATGAACTGATGTCGACGAGAATAGTCTCGTCGAAGGAGGGCCATAATGAGTCCCACATCGACGACATGAAACTCAAAACATAGTTTTGGAATGATGTGAATGTAGTAACCATAAGACTGATTCAAAAATACTGACACAAGAAGATTGTGTAGACTGCAGAGATAAAACTTCTTCAAATCCCCTTTAAACATCAGGCGGCACGACAAAAAGACTTGGCAGCATGACTGAGCGGGACAAACACACAGTGCGATAGTGGACAATGCATTCTTTTAAAAGACTCAAAGGAGTGACTTGACTCATGAAAGTGGATCGTCACGGAGATCAAATGAATACCCAATTGACTGACATGATGTGCAGACAAGTGCCATGTTCACAGATAATGAAAAACAACTGCCATTATTTACAAAATGATTCCCTTCCCATTTCCCCCATCATGGTTGATGAGTGCCTCTTTTTGGTTTTACGAGTTCAAAGAGGGTAACAAACACTCGATATAGCTTGTTGGAAGACAAGTGCAGACTCATATGTTTTATGAACTTGAGAGAGGAGGGGTTCATTCCCAAAATGGGCCTCTCAATGTTTAATTTAACGAGTCCACTGAAAGAAAACTCGGTATCGTTCATGTTTAGAGAGTCTGAACGAATATGGAAGAAAACTCCAAAGGGTTCCTTTTTCGTATGATTTAGTCCCTAAGGCCCGAAAAAGTATAAAATTATACCTTAGGGAACTCTTCCAGTCATGATTGGCTTGAGTGTTCCTTTTTTGCAAATAGGCCTATCCGAACCGAAAAAGAGATAACCTACTGTCAGACGGACGACTTTTCAAATACTTTAACCAACGTGAAGAAGACAAGATTGCTTGACGATATTTTCATATTTAGGGAGCTTGAAAAGAGTTTAAAGAGAACTCCATGAGGTTTCTTTACACAATGTCACTTTTTACGAGCCTGTAAAGAATCAGAAACGGACTCGATGATATTTTTGTGTTTAAGGAGCCTGAAAAGGAGGTGAAAAGAAGACTCCATGACGCTTCTTTACACAATGTCAATTTTTTATAATCCTGGAAAGAAACTGAAATGGACTCGGACTTTTGATACTGGGTTTAAAGAGCATGATCAAAGTGTCGTAATAAACGCTCATCGACCTTTTCCGTTTTATGAAAGTGCAAAAAAGTCATAAACAAACTTCCAAAGCTTCTTTCTATAGTTCTCTTATCTCCTAATCGACTCAGAAACAAGTGTTAAATGCATTTATAACCAACATTGAGGGATTACGACAGATAAAATTTGACTAAAACATGATTTTATATAAAAAACTATGGTATGTTAGACCCAAAAATGCTTATATAAGTCATGTAAATAGTAAAAAATCAAATCATTTCACTATTTACCCGTAACGGAGAGCATTTTGAGCACTTTCTTAGCCAGATCTTCAGCAGCTGATACCAGGAGTTCCCACCATCCGTTTTGAGCACTGTCAGTTGCAGGTAACAGCGAAAACCTTACTCTTTCATTTCATAGTATTTATTTTGAGTTTTGATGGTGTTTTGGGCTCATATGGCAAGCCCTAAAACCTTAAAAGCAGGCACCGCGCCTACCCCTTGCGGGATACGCGGTACCTCCCAAGAACAATGCCTATAATATAGTTGACAGGCGATGCCACCGTGTTTCCAATGGTGCACAGGTAGTGCCAGACGTGGAGATTTTAAACTAATAGCTTGAGCAATATAAAGTCATTCTTTAGATTTTTAATGATTAGGGATGATTCTAATGCATGCAATGATTTTTTTTGACAGGTTTTGGTTGCTCAAAACATGGTGATATGGAAATAAAGATCACATGACAATAATGATGCTTTTGCCGAGAAAAATGCGGGTTGTATAGCCGCATTCCAGGACTGTGGGCTCCTGAAGTTCTTCCGAAACCCAAGCATGGTGTCACATGAGCGGTTACTGGAGCACATGCTCCCTGCGAATGTGGAATCCAGAGCAACAATACTTCAAGGTGGGGGCCCATATTCTTACAGTGGAAGTAGAGGATATCTACTTCTTGACTTGCCTCTTGAGATGGGGTGCCCCCATCTCACTGACAGGTTCCCATGGAGGGGATATTACCACTCGAGAGCTTATAGACCGTCACTGTGCTCCAGGGGCGAGGACATCGGGGAAGAAAATCCCCATCAGAGTAGTGACGGATGGGCCTATACGGACCATACTATTTACTATGTAGAGGGTGGCTAGGAGTTAGGGTGTGCACTAGGCTTTTAGGGCACACATGCTGTATGCCATAGAGGCCATGGCAACCACAGTATTCAACTGGGCGGAAGCCATGCTTCTAATATTCAAAGATCAACTGACTAAGTGTCGGCAGGGAGAGCTAAATAATTTTGGTTTTGGTTCCATTTTAGCCTGCTTCTTCTTCGAGCGGGTACCATAGATGAGACCTCAGGTGGTCTTCTGGAGTCTGAGAGCGCGGGACCCTCGTATGCTAACGTGGGTCCAGGTCATGGCTCATACATGAGCAAGTATGGGAAGGGTGAAGTTCAGTGACCTGTTCTTCAGATGGCTCCGAAATCAGATCCTCATGGTTGAGGATTATGCTTATGCAAGTATGAACTTTACCGAAGATCCTGACCTACCACTCCCACCTGGCGGACAGTGGGGCGACATCGATAAGAAGCAAGAAACCCTAAAATGGATGAAATGTTTTTATGTTTTTTAATGTTTTATATTTTTTTATGTTAAGTGATGAGACCTGTACATTCTCTTGCAGATGTTGGAGCAGCACGACCTAGAGGAGCTTCTCCGTTGGATAGGCGAGCTGGAGCCCGCTTTGTACCACAGGGTGATGATATCATTGGGGAGCTAGAGGAAAACCTAGAGAGGTTGACCTTGGATATCCCAGATGCTCCCATTGATGACCTCCCAATGAGATATCAGAGATCCACAGCGGCAGTATCGGGTCGTTTCAGTAGGCTGCTGCGTAGAGTGGCTCGAGCAGTGATGTGCTATCATGAGCACCACTAGTGTATGAGATATATACTGAAAGCTGACAGCTTCAGGATTTTGTATGATGATTTTTCTTGAAAGCCTATGTGTTTCAGATGAGGTCTTGAGACTTATTTTTTGTAAACTTTTTCATATATATATATATATATACAGACTTTTACCTAGTGTTTATATGTCTCAAATGGTCAATGTATTTTACATGACTTTTATGTGTCTTTAAATGTTTATTTATAGTGTACCATGTTTGATTTCAATGTCATGAATGAGCAATATGCCAATCTAGGATGTAATTAGCCCATGAGTCAGCAACTACATTATGTTCCCTAGGGATATGCCTATAAGTGATGGTTTCAAATGATCTTTCTAGAAAACGTGCTCTCCGAAAGAGGCGGAGGAGCATAGGGTTTCTAATGGTGTAAACATGGTTTAAATGGAAAACCACGAGTTGTGAGTCCATCAAGACTAATAGATCACGGACATCTTGGGAGGCAGCTTCAGTCAAAAGACCGATGACTGCTTCATACTCGGCGATGTTATTAGTAGCGGGACCTATACAAACCGCTCCTAAACTGACCAAATATTCAATTGGGGAATAGAGGACCCAAGAAGCAGAGGCAAGATTCAAGGTGTGGCGGCAAGCACCATCAGCGAAGCCGTAGAAATCTATCTGCATGACCAAAACATGGTATAAATAGATGCGGACACTAAACTCAAAACCATCTTGAAAATACTAAAAGCACACTCAGAAGTCAATCAATATACATATATACAAGATAATATCCAAGAAAGACCTAGGCATAGTAACTTTTTAGATACAACCCATTGCGAGGTTGTCCCAAAGGGATTCCATCATAGTCAACGAGCTCATAGGCTCCTTTCTCTAAAACCTTAGAAATGACGAAAGGTCCGTACCACATGGACTCGAACTTACCCTTCCCTAGTTTGTCATATCTCTGATCATAAGTCAAGACTAGGTCACCCTCGTTAAAGACACAAGGTTGGACGGATTTACCATATTGCGCCTTGACGCATTTCTTATGTGCCTGATTAGCCAAGGCAGGATCTCTCCGAGTCTCATCAAGGTTATTCAAGTACAAAAATCTTCTTCCTCTACGGAAGTGTGTGGGAGAAGTTCAACGGTGAGTTGTAAAGATGGAATATGATATTGAATCGATAAGACAGATTCGAGTCCATAGACAAGCTGGAATGGCGTGAAACTAGTGGCTATTTTCATCGAAGTCCGATAAGCCCAAAGAGTGGAGAAAATAACATGGTGCCAGTTGGATTTATGATCTCCAACCATCCGATGAAGCATAGTTTTCAAAACTTTGTTAATGGCCTCTACCTAACCATTAGCTTGTGGATAATATGGCGTAGATTTTTCATGGCGAAAACCTAGCTTGGCACTTAGTTCCTCCATCATTTTATTACGGAAATGGGATCTGTGATCAGTAACGATGGATTGCGGGACTTCAAATATAGCTATGATATGATTGAACAAGAAGAGAGCGGCAGTCTTACTGTCTTTTGCGTATGTAGGCATGGCCTCAGCCCATTTTGTGAAATAATCAACAGCTACGATGATGTAACCATGCCCCCCGGCTGAGGTAGGCTTACAATGCACGAAGTCAATTCCCCATTTGGCGAATGGGCCAACGACAATGACGGGGTGTAGCAGAGCAGGATAAGTGCGCTTTTTAGGATAAAAGTGTTGACAAGGTGAGAATTTCTTAATAGCCTCATGACAGTCTTTGAAGATAGAAGGCCAGAAATAGCCAGCACGAACGATTTTCTGGGCTGTAGCCATCCCAGATAAATGACCGCCACATGCTCCAAAGTGGCAATCATTCAACACATTTTCAACCTCCTCATGGGTGAGGCATTGCCAGAGAATTGAGTCAATCCCACATATATATAAGGTATCATTCAGGATGAGATAGTATTTCGCATGGTGACGGATACAGCGGCGATCATCGTAGGATAAATGCGGCTGAAATCGTTGTGTTTGGAGATAAATAAGCAAATCTCCATACCAAGGATCGGTAGTGCTTATCAGGAACAGGAATTCATTCGGGAATGAATCATTGGGCTCAGATTCTGTTGAAGCACAGGGAAGATCACATATAAGCTCTGTAAAGACCAAGAATTTCTTTGGTGTGGCTTTGGAAAATTCCAGATCAAACTCCTGAAGTATGACTATCCAGGGGGAGTACTTGCCCCCAAGCACCTGATGAGTCAGGATGTAATACATCAGGTTCTGGTCTGCCAATACAGTGGTAGTGCGGAGCAGAACGTAGTGACGGAACTTTTGTACAGCAATGACTGTGGCCAATGCTAACTTTTCCCCACATGAATAGCGAGTTTCAGAATCCATGAGATTCTTACTAGCATAATAAATCACGTGCTCCTAACCGTGGAGATTTTCCTGCACTAAAACCATAGCGATGGTAGTAGCAGAGGCAACAATATACAAGAGAAAGTCCTTTGAATAATCCGAGGGGTGTATTATAGGTGAATGAGTCAGAGCATTCTTAAGATTATCAAAGGCGCGTTGGGCCTGGTCATCCCAGAAGAATGGAGTATTCTTCTTGAGGAGACGCATATAACCGTGTGTTTTCTCTGTGAAATTGCACATGAAACGACGGAGAAAGTTTGCCTTCCCTTGCAAATGTTGGAGTTCAAGGAGATTAGTTGGGGCTGGTAGATCTAAAATGGCGGCAATTTTCAAAGGATCGATCCAGATGCCATCTTTGGATACTACAAAACCTAGCAGACGTCTCATCTCAATGCAAAAAACACATTTATGCGGATTGAGCCGTATATTATAATGACGACATCTCAAGAATATCTCTCTAAGATGACTAGGGTGGTCCTCCCGTCGCTGTGAATGAGCAGGGAGGTCGTCAAGGTACGGTTCAACAATATGTTTAATGTCGTGAAACGCATAGGACATCGCACGCTGGAATGTGGCTCCAACATTTTTCAAGCCAAAAGGTAACTTCTTATATGTAAAGGTTCCCCATGGGTAAATGAATGTCATCTTATGCTGATCGGAGGGTAATATCTCAATCTGATCATAGCCAGAGAATCCATCCATGAATGAAAAGATGACACTTTCAACACAGTTGTTGATAATCTGATCGATGTGCGGACTAGGAAAGTTGTCCTTGAGACAAGATTTATTCAAATCCATAAATTCAATACAAACTCTAATGGTTCCCTATTTTTTATTGACAGGGACAACATTCGATACCCGTTCCGTCAGGGGTATAGGATAAATAAACCCAGCTTTGAGAAGTTTCTCAACTTCAGCTTTAATAGCTGCGGCCTTCCGAGGATGGAATTGCCTTAGTTTTTTCCTGACAGGTTTAGCTGTGGGATAGGTTTTAATCTCATGGATCACAATGGATGGGTCAATCCCCAGCATCTCTTCATAGGACCAGGCAAAAATATCACAAAATTCTTTGAAAAGTGCCTTACAGGCTCTCGATTCATCTGTCGAGCAGTTCTGCCCAACATGAACATGCTCGATAGTATCAGGCTTGGCTGATATGTCAACCGGATTCGTTTGAGTAATGTTGCAAAGGTTTCCTTCAGAATCTGTATCTTGCAACAATATAGGACTTTGGGGTACGTTGACAATATCAGTAGGAAACAATGATGCAAAATCATGGCTAACCGAACTGGTGTTGGGGAGGAACATGGATCTATGATGGTGATCCTCCTAAATGGACTCATCCGTATTCATGATCTCCATAATGGACTCATCGGAAGGAAAATTCTCAGAGAGATAATCTAGAACAAGAAGAGAAGGTTCTAACCAGTACTATAAATGGTAAGGATCCGAAGCCACTAGATGAAGGTCATCCGTCTGATCATCAGAAAATGTTTGAATAACGTCATACAGTGCTTCGTGTGAACTCAACTAGGTGGAATCAACAACATGTTTACCCTTAGGCTCATAATCAAATGAGGCGATCATATGGACTGTCGCGGTATCCGTGCTAGGAGGAGTGGATGGAAAAATCCCCATAAGGGATGAATCCTTCAACATGCCTACCCCATTCGACTGGTAAGGAGGAGGGCACTGGCCTAACATGGGGATGTTATTAGCCGTGGAGGTAGTAACATTCGACGTATAGAAATCAAGTCGATCAATAGTAACAATTATCCCTAGATGCGGAAATTGGAATTGTTCAGAATACTATTGAGGCGACAGCAGTCATGGCATAGAACCAATTTTTTCCTAGAAGGAGGTTGTAATCCAAGGGGGCATCTACCACTTCTACTTGAATGGAAACGATTTCCCCCCCCAACTCGAACGCTAGGGCTGATATGAGACCATGGGATTGAAAACCCTGTCTGTCAAAGGCTTTAAGGGTCGTAGGTGATGTTACAAGCTCGGGAGAGCCGAGAGCCTTCCAATAAGATAGAGACAAAACTGAGGTTGAAGCTCCTTCATCTAGTACCGTTCGAAAAACCTTCTTTCCAATGACTTTCGTAATGATCTGAAAGGAAAGTTTATGCGGTAACCTAGACTTATAGTTCTCAACATTGAAATGAATCAAGTTAGTATTATCCGGGTCTAAAGCTCCTAATTCTGTTAACAAGTTTTTGCGCTGTGTAGGGCAACTTTGGAGTACTTCTAAGGTAGACATGGCACAAGGTGCCTGAGTGAGATCTTCAACCACATTATAAAATTGATCAAGTTGGGAATTAGGGTTAAATACTGCCTTCTGAAGAGTACTCTTAGGTGGACGCAAAATCATGTTGAGAGTAGGCTTCTCGATAGATAAGGGGACAATAGACGAGGATTCAGGAGAACTAGTAGAGGGAGCTTTCCTTGAAGAAAAATGATCTTCTTTTTTATCTGTGGGTTTGTCATAATTCTGACTTTGAGTTTGCAGATTGATGGTATCTGAGGACATCATACGAATTTCCTCTGACGAACTAAAGTTACCCTGATTAGACATGTGGTCTATCAGTTGTTGTTGAGAGGGAAAAGGATCTGTAAGTACTGCGGGTGCGATATTGGACTTCAGAAACTGGGAGATTTCGTCCTAATGAGAACACTCCTTTGAAAAATGGTCACCTCCGCATAGCATATAGGGATATTTCGCCTTTCTTTTCCCTTTATCGTTATCACTCTTGGTTCGTATTGAAGTTTCCTGTTGGTTTCCAGGTTTTTTATTTCTATTTTCACCTTTCTTTTTATTATTACCCTAGGTTTGAGTACTTTGAATGGAATTGACCTCAGCGGAAACCTTAGGAGTCGAAGGAGGAGGGGTGGCAGTTTGGGGTTTCTTGGCAGGTTTTGCCGCTGATGGGGATGGGATTGAACCAACAATCCCATCAACAGGTACTTCTGCTGGTGGCTTGGCGAGATCGGTGCTTGGGGAAGGAGCTTGATGAATCAAGTCATAAAGTGTTCCAGACTAGGAATAGACCAAGTCTAGATATTGGGCTCGACTAATTGCCTGCTCTTCAGTAACGACACCGCCCATAGCCACATCTCGGGCAATAGGAGGCAAAAATTATTTGGTAAACCAATCAGCTAATAACTGATCCGGAATAGGGGCCTTAATAAGCCTTCTCCACCTTCTCCACTCCTGAATATGATCGGATATGTGGGTGGAGGTGTTTTGTCGCAGAGAAGTTAAAAGATCAGTTCCCATTTCATAACGAATAGGGAGCTGAAAGTGTGTAAGAAACACGGTTGCCAATGAGCCAAAATCCACAAACAAATACTGTGGGAGTTCAATGTACCACTTCGTGGCTGTACCGGTCAAAGTTCGCTGAAAGAGTTGTAACTGAACGAAGTCATCCATGAGGGAGTTTGAAGAACACTACAAATGGAATGCCATAACATGGTTCTTCGGATCATCTCCCTGCTTCCCATTGAACTTCGGGATATCCGATGGTAACTTTACCAGAATGGGAGGTCACGAGGGATTGTGTCGAATGGGGTCATTAATCAACTTGGACAAATATGGTGAGTCCAAAGTTGCTAGTAAAGGTAACTGCTGGTTGGGTTGCACATACTGGTAATATTGATATGGCATATAATTACCAGTAGGACCATAAGTGGACTGAAATATAGGTTGTTGTGACGAAGAACTGCCGAAAAATCTGCCCGCAGGGGGTTGATTTCTGGGATCAGGACCGCTAGAATCACTAGGGTCTCCAGGAGGAGGACCACCAGGGCCACTGGGACCACCAGGACCACCGGGACCGCTAGGACCACCAGGACCACTAGGAGGTGGACCACCAGACCCTCCGGAGCCACCAGGAGGTAAGCCTCTAGAGCCTCCAGAACCATTAGGCGGAGGGCCACCAGACCCTCCAGGGCCATAAGGAGGAAAGCCACCAGGCCCCCCAGGACCACTAGGACCACTAGGACCATAAGGAGGAAAGTTTCCAGATCCTCTGGGACCATTAGCCCCCCTAGGGGAAGGACCTCCATAAGGCAGTCCTCCGGCACCTCCTGTAGTATGTATAGGTATCCCCCCCATAGCTGGCATGTAAGACCAGTTGGGTTTCCCTCATGGTGTAAAAGTGTTACTAGGGTATGGAATTCCAGCATAAGGCATCCCTGTAGGATTAGGTGGATGATTAATATTACCTACAGGTATGTGATAACCATAACCTCCAGAAAATTGAATGGTTACAGGTTGTGCCCCCGAGGGCTGATCTGAACTAGATGGGGGACTAACTGCATTAGTATGGGTGGGAGGGACATAAATTGTAGATGGTTCTATATTAGAGGTCTGTCCTTGACTAGGCATAATTCCGATGTCAGATAATGTAGGTCGTGGCGGGGGTTGCCCCCCGACACTAGAAGGTATTGAGGAAACAAGAATTGAAGGTAGAGCCCCAAGTGCAGAAGCCCTGGGAAGATTAGGAACATACATAATATGGGAGGTGGTGGAGGTGGTATTTTGACCTGGGTTGTGGGGTGTTATTGGACAATCTATAACCGGTTCAATGGGTCTCATAGAATCAGCAAGTGAACGATATCCCACAGGAACAGATGTGGAACGTGATGGTGTCGGTCCTAATAGGTCATCTATTTTCTTATCATTCTCCTGTGCACGGAGAATGGCAGCACGGTATTGCCTACGTTCTTCTTCATCTTCAGAAGAGTTTAAACGAGTGCCAAATGAGGCAATGGCCTGTCCTACAAGGGTATCCCAAAATGGAGCATTGGGACCAAAATCTAGACGGGTAGTATCATCAACATGACCTTCTGTGGGAGAATGGAACGAGGTATTTCCCCAAGAAGGTTGTTGGACCAAGGGAGGCAAGTGTGAAGAATATTGTCCTCTACTTTTTGCAACCACATTATCTCCCACTTGGGAGGTGGTAGCAGCTCCTTGGTCGATAGCTTCCATTGGATTTTCTCCTGAACCAGGAATAAAATCGAGTGGCAAGCCCCGTACTCTTTTGGACTGTCTTAACTCATCCAGTTTGTACAGTTCCTATCTAACCTAGGGTCTGAAAAACTAGAAAACACACCAAAAAATTTCCCTACTCAAGCTATAGGTCAAAACAAGCACACTTAAAATGATAGGAGGAGTTCAAAAAGTCAAGTCTCTCACCAGGATTGTCAAGAAGGTGCCACTCGCGATATACCTCGAGGGTATGTGCGTAGTAATCTCCCCGAATGTTGTTTTTGATGTATGGCTCCAAGCAAGACAACCAAAGGGCTTTTATTAGATAGATAAGGTATCATAGTGGGGTCTCCCAATATACTCAAGGTATGTGGGAGCTCGAATCGATAGTAGTGTTGTCTAATGCATAACCGTACACAAGGGGCCTTCCGATATACAATTGAGTACATGAAGTAGCTTTCTATATACCTCAAGGGTATGTGAAAGGTTGTTCGATATACTGACGGTACGTGGAAGAACCGCATGAGTCCCGGAATGTAATGCGGACAAATAACGATAGCTCCTACGCTTAACGATGCCTGAACACATCTCTAACCTATCACTCCAATTGCTACGTAAATTTTAACCTATAACTACCATTGATTTTAAAGTGGACGGTTAGGTGAATGCATGATGTTTTGACAGAAAAATAAAACCATGCAGTATGCTTATGCAAAATATTTCACTTTACCATTTAGTATGCCTACTTACGCGAGGGAAAGAGAGTATTTTCTTTGGTTTCAAAACCAAAAATACTTTCAAACAACAGTCTTGAACAAAAAATCAAAGACAAGCAGCACTTTCCAAACTAATTTCTCTTTTCTGAAAGCAAGAAGAAGGGGGAGAATCTCTTTTCCCAAAAGAAAAACAAGAAGCACACTACGTGCAAATGCATTCTATTTTTTCAATTTTCTCTTAAAACATAGACAAACTAACTTAAAACTACTATATTTTTTATTTTGATTGAGATAATACTAAATGCATAAGAGACGAAAGAACATGAAGATCCTGAAAGCTTGTAAAGCCAATAAGAGATCTAATGTCTAACGCTCAATGATGATAACCTAGTCTCAGTCAAAAAATTTCTTTTTTAAAGGAAGGAAAAAGAAGTTCTCTATGCAAACAAGAAATAAAACTAATATGCTAATCAAATGTTCTTTTAGTCTATATAACAGAAATGAAAAGAGATCTTACTAACACCCTAAGCTTTTCAAAAAACAAGAAATCCTTTCACAATCACAACCAACAAGTACCAAAGTGTATGAATAATCAAAAAGTCTAATCTAGCTTTTGAATTTCCCAATCAAACCAATCTTAAACTATAACATTTCAAACCACAAGCATCAAATTCTGTCACACAAGCCTGAAAGTGCAGGATTGAAAGCAAAACAACCCAAATTTTTACAAAAAATGAGGAAAATGAGGTCTTGGAATGATGCCTACCTGGCACCGCGCTTATCAGGTGTTGATAGAGCGGTTTTATCCCAGCACCGCTTTTCGCCAACGGGATACAGGTGGTGGCACCATGTACTTCCCACTCTGTTCAGGCGGTGGCACTGCTTCTCATACATTGCATAGGCGCGGTTCCTTGTAAAATTCCAAAACACAAAGAGAACGATAGATCAAGTCAGAAAAATACCAGATCAGGGTAAAGGCCGATAGATTGAGTATAAAAACAGAGCATAAAAGGTCGAAATGATTCAAATTTGAACAGATCTGAAAGTTTCAAACCCAAATTCACTGAGTTAGAAAACAGATCTGACTGAAGAGAGTTGGAGAAGGAGCCTAGATTCGGACAAGAGTTGAAGAACTAAGGAAGATTAGAACAACTGAAACATATGTCCCCAACGAAGTCACTAGATTTGTTAGCATGAATATTTCACCTTTTGCGGACAGTAAGGTGTTCCACTGGTCTGAATGGTTCAGATCCAGAACAAATGAAGGACAAAGGTTGAAGACCCTCCCTGGACGTCGTAGATACCTGGAATGTGATGCTTCGATAGTAACCCTATGTACCCGCAATTAGATTAAACATGCAAACACATCAAAGCTTCCAGAATATCATCTAATGATCCATGTTAGTGACTAAGGAATCTAACAACATATTTGTGTGAAATCAAACAACAACAGTAATGTGGGACGGAAATCAGCTTTGTATTAAGATAAAATGAAGAAGTTTACAACCAATTAATCCTTAGTGTTGACATGCATCTCCATGAAACCAAACACTCTCATCCCCATTAGCTCCAACTTTGCTCTGTATGCTCTCCAATGGCTTGGGCCAAGTGATCAATCCAACAACATAACAATACTTCAATGGTTCTCCCCCTCAACCATGGACATGAGCTTGTATTTATAAGGCTCAATGGATAGGGATGGTTGAGAGATTTGTGGATGAGGTGGCCTCTAAGATCATAGGATGGGGGATCTCAAGCTCAACTGACCCACAATGATAGGGATAAGGGAGTACATGAGGCTCATGATCTAGAAGCCTCGAGAAACTTCTCTTTTTCCCATTTTACCCAGGGTACCGCTTTTCTCTTTCAATGACAGAGCGGTTCAGGTAAGAAACGCTTATGGAATAAGGGCCATAAGCAGTGGCACCGCTTGTGGCTAACAAGGGATAGGCGGTGCGAGCAAGGTACCACTCATGGATAAAGGGGAAAGTGCGGTGCTAAGCATTTTTGTGAAAGATTGACAAATGGTATGAGTTTCCACTCCAAGTGCTGGGATTAAGGGCAAGTAGGTATGTCAAAGGTCTTATCACATGATGATGACAGGATTTTGGTATAACAGTATGTGTGTGGTTGAGCCCAATTTCTTCTTTAGGCATGACATATGAAAAATGTGATGTATTTTTCCTTTATATGGGATATCCAGAGCATAGGCCACTTGTCCCACTCGATTTTGAACTTGATATGGGCCATAGAAATTGGGTGCAAGTTTATGATTTTTGGAATTTTTTAGTGAAGTTTATTTGTATGGTTGAAGGCGAACAAGCACCCAATCACCCACTTCAAATTGTCGATCGGTTCTTTTTGAGTTTGCTGGTTGTTTCATGTGGTTTCTTTCTTGTTCGAGATGGTTCTTTAAAATGCGGATGACCTCATCAGATGTCACTAGGTAATCTCTTTCTGATGGAACTTTGAAATTGTTGATGACATCTTCTCTTGCTGTAGGAGGTGGATATCCATATAATGCTTCAAAATATGACATTTTTGTTGACGTATGATATGCACTATTGTACCACCATTCTGCAAGGCGTAGCCATTGTACCCATTGAGTTTGTTGGTCGTTCACAAAATTTCTCATGTATCTTTCAAGGAATTTGTTTACTACTTTAGTTTGTCCATTTATTTAGGGGTGGTATGAGGTACTCATAGTTAATGAAGTTCCAACTTGGTGGAACAATTATTTCCAGAATTTGTTGGTAAAGTTGGGGTCCCTATCACTAACAATAACCTTGGGAAACCCATGGAGCTTAACTATATTCGTTACATAACTATCTGCAACTTGGCTTGCTTTTTCTATGGATGAAATACTAATGAAATGAGCATATTTTATTAAAATTTGAATGACTACAAATATATTATCCTTTCCCTCTGATGTAGGAAGGTCGGTGATAAAATCCATGGATACCTCAGACCATTTTTGGGCTAGAATATGAAGGGGCTGTAGGAGACTGGGAGGAGCCACTGTTTTGAACTTCTGCCTTTGACAAGTATCACATTCAACCAAATATTTTTGGATATCAGTCTTCATTCCCTTCTAAAAGAGAGATTGGTGGATATTGTGGTATGTTTTAAACAAACCAACGTGGTCCTCTATCGGGGAGTCATGATTTTCTTTTAAGACTTGAGTTTTGAATTTTGATGAACTGGGTAAATATTTTCTTTGTTTGTACCATAGTATGTCTTTTCCCATGGATATTTGGAGTTTGTTTCTCTGTTGTTTTCAACTTCTTCAATTAGCTTCCTTGTCTCCGGGTATTTCACATACTCAATTTGGACTTCTGAAATCCATTTAGGAACAACTATGGATATGGCACACAGTGAGGTATCAGTCTCATGTTTTCTTGATAAGTTGTGTACAACCCTATTCTCCTTACCTTTTTTATACAAAATTTCAAAATCAAAGACTTGGATTTTGCTTACCCATTTCTGTTGTTTGGGAGAGAGATTTGTTTGAGTTAGAAAATACTTCAGGTTGTTGTGGTTTTTTTTAACAAGAACTTTTTCCCCAAACAAATATTGCTTCCATTTAACAAGGGCACACATTTCCTTGTCATATGTGGATTTTTTTTCTCACTTGGTTTTAACTTTCAACTTTTGAAAGCAACGGGATGTCTATCTTGCATGAGAAAAAATCTTAAGCATGTCCCTGAAGCATCACATTCAAGGATGAATGTCTTCGTAAAATTAGGAGCTACTAATACTAATGTGTATGTCATTAGGGTTTATAATTTTTCAAAACAATTTTTTGCATCCTTATCCCTTATGAAAGCATGCCTTTTTAATAGTGATGTTAGGGGTGCTACAATTTGGGTGTAGTTGCGAATAAATATCCTATAATAATTGGTTAGACCCATAAATCCTCTTAACAACGTAATTGACTTGGGGGACTACCACTCTATGATCGCCTTAATTTTTTTGGGATTGACCGTAATTCCACCGGCTGAAACAACGCGCCCCAAAAATTCTATTTATTTTTTCCTGAAACTACATTTTGATTTGTTAGCATAATTTTTTTTTTCTTTTAGAAGCTTCAATATGGTTTCTACATGCTTGAGGTGTGAGTTCCAATTTTAACTATAAATAAGGATATCATTAAAAAACACTAGCATGAACTTCCTTAGGTAAGGGAGAAACAAGTCATTCATTACTGCTTGAAATGTTGTTGGAGGGTTGGATAATCCAAACGACATCACTTGAAATTCATATAAAACTTTGTGGGTGCATAAAGCTATTTTGGGGACATCTTCTTCTCAAATGCGGATTTGGTAATATCCTGATTTTAAGTCTAGTTTAGAAAAATACTTTGCACCATGTAGCTCATCAAACAGTTCATCAACAAAGGGAATGGGGAATTTATATTTTATGGTGACTTTGTGTTTAACGCTCGATAATAAATGAAAAGTATATATAATCCATATTTTTTTCTAATGAGTATGTGTAGAGAAAGGACTCTTACTACGTGTGATTCTTACAATGCATAATAGTTTCTGTGCCAAATGCTCGATCTCTGATTTGTTCCTATGAGATTGTCTGTATGAATTTTTTCCTAATTGAATCTGATCCTGACATCAACTCAATGACGGTATCCCTAGAACATGGGAGTGGGATACCAAGAGGAGGGTTTTGGAATATGTCACTGCATTTCCCTAGGAGTTGTTCTAATTCACATGGATCAGTATTTTGTCTTTCGTTAGTTGTCCTTTCCATAGCATAGCAATGTAAGAAGAAGGCCTGAGCTCCCTTTTTTATCATATTTTCCATTTTATTCGATGAGATAATTTGGGGAGGGGGGAAGTTAATACTATAAAGCTTATTTTTCCTCCCATTTTCATAGAACCTTACAAATTGTTCTTGTAAGTTTAATCCAACTGTCCCCATTGTTTCCAACCATTGTGCACCTAAAACAATGTTAACCCCTCTGATTGCCATAGCACACATTGGTGATATTAGCTTGAAGTCATTTATAGCTACTTCTACTTTATGGAATTTACTATCGTACAGTGTGGTCTTGTTTCCTGGTATCGATACTTGGAAGCTAGAGGTAGGGTAAATGAATATGTTTAACTGTTTTGCTACCATAGAGTCTATGAAGTTGTGTGTACTCCCACTATCAATCAACACCGTCAGCTTAGTGTTCTTGATATGGCCAAACAATTTGAGGGTTTGGGGTTGAGAGATACCTATAATTGCATCCACTGAGAGCATTGGTGTGATGTTAGCCTCCTCTTTTCCAATCTTGTCGCTATCTGACTCTATGCTGGAGGAAGGTGCATCGCTTAATTCTTCATCATTATTGTCACCAGTATTACTTTTTTTTGCACAATAATAGATTCTTATTTTTACACTTATATCATGGAAACCAATTAGGGGCATTACACTTACGGCATGGATTTTCTTCCCATTTTCTCTTAGGTGGGGTGGTATATAAATCGGTGAACGTTGTGATTTTTGTTTTTCTTCAATTAATTTTGTTTTTTGATGGGCTTGTTCCACATCTTTCATGTCTAATAATTTTATCTCACTTTGAATACTCTGTTTCATTGCACCAATAGAAATTTGCAGGAGTCGTTCTTCAGTTATATCTTGGACAAGAGTGGCTAGTGTTAACACTTAGAATGTACCTAGGTTGCAAAAGGTAAATCTCAAAGGTAACAACAAAAACCACTTCATAAAGAAATTAGCTTTCCTTTTCAGAGATGGATCTCTCAAATATAAATTTAGCAAGGCTAGATATAAAAAGAAACACTTAAACATCATATAGATGGTTGAAACGATACACATAATCATTGGGCAATGGAGTCGAAATACACAAAAATATCGCAAGGTCGCACGCATGAGATTTCATCAAAGGAAAGATAACCACTCAATTACAGTCATTCATTGAGTTCAGGTGGAAAATGAAGAAATATGAACAGTCCATCAATATAGAGCATCATAAGATGAATTCCATATGAACTTTAGCAGAAACATTTGAGAAATATCTGAAAAAATACTCAGAGCACAACAAGTATGAATTCCAACCATTCAACACTACGCTTCAGATACGAGGAAAAAAAATGGAATGTAAACACCGGAAAAAACAATCACATAAGAAATAAAATACAGACTGTAATGTAAACAACAAAAGAATCTTTGATACCCACACGCATTCAACTTTGTTATTTCAAAAATTATCTGTCCTCAAAAACATTGATCAAACAAATGGGTTCCAACCCCCAATACATCAAGTAAATGCAAATATATACATAAATGATTTCTTCCCAAGAAGATTTAATAACTGAATAATCTGTTTAATTAAAGTCTTTGTAACTATATCCCTACCAACTAGGAATAAAATACTTGCTTTGATCCTAATAACAGATCATTTAATTAAAATCAACTTGGTGACAACACGGCTCGAACAAGCAGCTCGATAGCGCGCAACACCTGTTTTCACGGATGAAGAATATACTTTGTTTTTCCGAATCTTTCCATGGCTCTCCATTGTTCTGTGATTTGGATTTCATATTCAATCATTTCTCAGATAAACACTTCCAAATCCATATAGGTATCATAAGACATAGTGGGCAGCCCTCCTTTGACGATCAGAAATTTCTGTAATATCTTGAAGTCTTTTGTCAACTTGTCCACGATGACTTTTCCCGTCAATCCCTTTACCAAGTCATCAAACTTGGAGTGATCCATACGGCTTTGTACTAGCATGCTATGATAATGTTCTTGAGAAAAGAGTCTTCCTTCTTCGTCCAAGAAAGAGGGAAGGCCATCTTCAAACAATTCTTTAAAAGCATGCTTAAAATCATTAATACGTGAATTCATCTCATCGGCCTTATCTTGTATTATTTTCATAAGATGATGTTTGTGAATGAACCTTTTCGACCACATCACTATAGCCACTCTATCCTTGATTCCTATATCTTGCAATTTTTGATAAGTTAATGAATTCAAGAAATTCACTGCATTCTAAGTTGTACTTAGGGGCTTCCTCTCCATGGTCTCATTTACCAGTTTTAATATCTGATTGGCTAAATTAACCAATGCACTTTAGTCATCAATGAAATTCAAATAATGTCTGAACTTAGTAACCTCCATAGACAATGTATCCCAGATTATATGCTTAGCTCCCTGAAGAGGCTCCTTTCTTTTAATTCATTAAACTTATTTTGTAATTGACCCTTGTCATGTAATATTTTATTCTTGTTTTCAACCATTTTAGTCAGCTCGGATTTGATTTTCTCATTTTCTTCTTTTAATTCCCTTATCTCTACATTCTTCAAGCTTACTTGTGACATGGGTACTAGTAAATCATCAGCAGAAAAATCACTTAAAGGCTTTTCAATATTTACAATGGTCAAATCTTCATCAGTAGGAGTCTGGCTCATTAATTCTTCCATAATCTCTTTTTCATCATTCTGGTCTTTCTTTAACTGTGAAATTTGTGTCACTAGCTAAGTACGCTTGGTTTCCCTTTTATTCTTTTCTTCTTCCAGCTTCAGAGTTTTTCCTTTGTACTCCATGATTCCATGATAAATTTTATCTTTCTCCTCCTGCAATGCTAACAACTCTGATGATTGAACATGTTCAAAACTCGGGATTTTCAACTTCTTCTTTAGTACCTGAAGGGCATTATCTTTCTCTTCTAAAAGTATTTTGATGGCTTGTTTGTTTCCTGTTTCATCCCCCAAGATTATGACATCTGCTTGCAATTTCTTTATTTGAATTGAATTCGCCTTGTTCTCAACTTTCTCGTGCTTCAACAGGACCTCTAATTTATTAACCAAAACTTGCAACTTGTTAATTTTCATCATGGCATGTAACAAATCTGAATAAATTATATCCCCTGTCTGTTTGTGCAGCTGTATTTTGTCCAATCTTACTTCCATCTCGACCACTTTTTTGTCACTTACCATAGCTAATTTTAAAGTGTTTCTTTCTACATCCCGAGTGGAAATCAGGGATGTCTTTGGGTTACCCAGACTTCTCACTCGTGGGAGTATATTTTTAGTTTCTTCTAAGGACTGACTCTGCTTTTCTACATAACTAGTCATGAATTCTGCTTTAGATTTAAAAATTGAACTAGACTCTGCATTATTTTCACTTTCAAAAGAAAATTGGTTCATCTGCATTGACTTCTTAGGAATCAAAACTACTTTTTTCAACTCATTTGAAACTAATTCACTTGAAATTTTACCATCTTGAGATGTTTTGGTCTTCTTACGTGAACTGTCTTCATCTATTTCCATATTTTCAATCTCAGAAAAACTTCTTTTAATTAAAACATTAGAACTTTCTGGCGCTTGAGACGTTGTAATCGATCCCCTGCTTGTACTCTCAATGCTTCCTGGATTTTCCACAAAATGAGACAAATTGGCTAGTTCTTTTAAACCCTCAACAACTTGGTGATCAAATGGTTTTTTTTTAATTTTCTTGTTTCCTTAGAGAAATTATATGATAAGGATCATAATTGAACTTATGTTCTTTTTGAAAATCCATGTTTTCCAATAATTTTTCCACAATCCCCAGGGCACCTTTGTTTTTAAAGATGACTGAGCCAACTTTAAGGGGGAATTTGATATCGGAGGACTTTTTTAAGGCTCCGAAGTGCTTCTCTTCTGCATGTAATCTTTGTCTCATGTATTCCAGCGCAAAGATTTTGGGGGTAAGGAAGGTAGGCAGCCTGTAAGGATCTCCAGTGAAACCATACACTCTCAAAACTGTGAAATATTTATACAAAAATCAATCCCCAATCCTGTCTTCTGGTGATGATTGCATCATAATGTTTATTTCTTCAAACACTCTGGGAAATAATTCATCAAAAAACAACTTATATATCTCTGACATAATTCGAACATATTGATTTTCTTCGGCAGATCCGAAGAGAATATAGTATTCAAGAATTGCAATTCAGTTACATTTGAACATAATAACATGTTCAACAAATATGATTGGTACTTGAAAAATATGACCTTCGGTAACTCGACTAATTGGATATGAATAACCTCTGCTAAATATTCATCCAAACTGAAGAAATGGACCTGATGGGACTCATACTCAAGACTAACTGAACTCATTTTCAATAAGAATCCCAAGACAACCTCACTGACATGAAAGTCATTATCTAGACCTAAAATCTGACAGACCAAAGATACAACCAACTGGACTTCCTCTTTGAAGATGTGAATACGATATGGAAAAAAGAGACCTTCTAATGACTGACCTTCATTAAGAATACTAGACAAAAATTCACATCAAATTTCAGTTTTGCAACCTCTGTATATTTCAGCTAAAACAAACTCATTCACAGACTCACCACTATCAGGGTAATTATCAGGCAAATTAAGGAATCCACGAATAGCTTTTGCATCAATCCTACACAATATCTTGGACGTGGAATGACTCACAATGACTCTCTCAGAAGATAAGTAATTACTTGCACACCACTCGACGAATTCAGGAAAGGGTAAGGTCCGCTCAATGGCAAAATAATACAGAAATGACTTGCAGGCATTCAAAATGTCATTTCCTTGTGAATTATACAACCACAATCTTTCCTTAATAACTGATACATTTCCCATCGATATGAATGGGTCATACACACCTCTATCTCTATCAACCAAGAATTCTTCTCTTTCATCCAGGACCTGGTTAAGACCTTCTAACTCTTTCTCTTTCTCCATAATAGAAAAACGATGATAATTTTGTGAATAAAGTTCAAGTATTCGAAGCTTACCAGTGACTATAATTGTATGTACCTGGAGTTGACTGCGAAAGGATGGTGAGTGGTCCCTTTCATTCGTCTCGGCATACAAAATAAAAAATATTTTTTCAAAATAAGTCAACTTCACTTTATATAAAGGTCCATTCTGGAGGCTCCCTCTAGCGGTTTTTCTTAAACCATTTTTCTCTGCGAAATGTACTATAAGCCGCCACGTGTATCACGGTTTTTATTTTGCTACCGCCTTTCCACTTCAACTACCGCGCAACTCTACCTTCCGGATCTGATAATACCCGTTGATGAATACTCACTTTATTTTTAAGCCGTTGGATTAACTTGCACGTACACATTCCGCTGGGGCCTTTTGTTTTTAACAACGCGTAACTTTATGGAGCGGACTTCTTATCAACCATAGATTTTACCAATCTGACCCCATAACCGTCGATCCTCGCGCCTTGTTAATTATCTCCGCTTACCCTTATCTTCCGTGCATCTCCACAGAGCGGATCCATTCTAAACCATTGATTTTCACATCCTTGTTCTATACCATTGGATTATGAGATAATTTCATCGTTTATGCGCCCTTTTATCATATTTTCACATTGTCATATTTAACCAAAGTTCAAGTAACCATCATTTTCTTCACCATGTTTCCTTCACTACTCTTCAAGTTAGAAGTGTTAATAGCTAAGACCAATAGATTGCTAAAATATTTATCCACAGTTCCTTCTTGTTGTAAAAGAGTGAGCTTGCTTTAGATTTCAGCTTCTTCCATGTCTTGAAATCGTTTAAATATTTTTTTCTTGAAGGTTTCCCAGTATCAAACTACTATTCCTCCCTTCATTGTTGGGTCCCACCATAAGAACCAATTACAAGTGGTTTTATCCATGTACATTGCTGCAACATTCAATTTGTTGTCGTCACCATATATATTATACATTTCAAAATATTTTTCGATTTTTTCGATCCATCGAATCTTGTCTCGTTTATTTTCGCCATCGAACCTTGGTAAATCTATCTTGACTTTGTGAACGACGTTGTGAGTTGGGCCTACATGTGAGTTATTTCCTACTTTCACTTGGCCTCTCAGTGACTGGATTTTGAGCTTTAGGTCATGAATGTCCTCATGTTTTTGCTCAAGCTTTGCCAATATCTTTTGAACTGGATCTGTTATCACTCCAGGAAAATCCTCTAGGTTGCAGCTCGAGGATGCCTGATAACTTAAATGTTTTTATGGTTTTTCTAATTGGATCAAGTTAGGTGACCTACATGACCTCACACTCTCAAGACATGCATGAAATTCAATCAAGGATAAGGCTTTTAACTTCCAATGTTTAGAGGTTTGATAATATGGTGAAGATATGGAGAAATTATTATGCTGGCAGATTCATACATAAAACGATTATATATAAATGGCTAATCATAACAAGGAAAGTACTTGCAATTCAAATCATCAACATGCAGATAGGATGACAGCTATTAGACATCAAATAACATGAATAAACCTGAACAACACATTCAAGCATAAGCACAGAATATACAAGAAATGGAAGCTGAACATATGATAGAAAAAGAGCTTATATTAGGTCATGAGCAATATGAGAAGCTTGATAATAATAATGGTCAAAAGGTCCCTGAAGTCGAATCCTTGCTTCAAAATAAGTCTTAGGATTTATAGCCTTTACAAAAATATGCAGATCCTGAAAAGTTGGATCTGTTTTTACTGAACATAAATGTTTTTGCAAAATTAGGTCAGAAACCCTAATTTAACTACTAGTCTATCTAATTGTAACACTTGTTCACTTTTTGAACCTTTTGATGACTGTAGTGAGTACTGGATTAAAGCTGTAACCTGTCCTCTTATAGATAAGCTACTGTTGATTAAAACAGGTAGGGTTTGTGACCCTTTCCTCCTTGATGTATCCGCAAAATTGGAACTGGACTTCTTTGATGGTGTTCTTCAACAACTTTCAGCTTTACACTTCATCCCTGAGATAGTTATATTCGCCCAAACTGGTCTTTGGTACCAAAATATCTTTCTGTGCCTCTTTTTGCTTTTGGTGGTTAAGGAATCAAAATGTCAGGTCTGTTAGCTGCCGAAAGCTCTACTTTCGGTGGCTAATGGACCGCTTCAGCGTCCGCTTACGCCACCAAAATCCCTGTTTTTGCAAAAATTGTAATCAACCTCCCAATTTATCTTTTTCAGCTGTGTAGTTGATCTTTTGGCCGTTCTTAAGCTTGCCCAATGTTTGGAAGATTAGCATCATCCTGTGATGCCTTTGGATTCTGAAGGCTTACTGTTGCTTCAGTTAGGGTTTCTAGTGCAAAGTGAGTCTAAGAGCTAAGGTTTGATCCAGAATTTTTCACCTGCAACCTCAGAATCCTGATCATCCTATACAACTTGGTGTTGTCCTTCATGAACCTCTGATTCATTTTTTGCAACAAAAAATACCTTCCTTTCATTTCTAGCAGATTCAATTGAATGTTTTTCTTGGTTAACATTGCATTAGTTCTTTTTATCTCTCTCTCTAAAAATTCCAGTTCATATACTTGCCTCAACAACTGGTTGATTCTTTGTGACCTAGGATTGCTAGAGGAAGCCTTTTCCACTGGTTCACCCTGGTCTTCTTTTGGTGTGGGTGATGGAAATTCTTCATTTTCTGCTACAACCTGCTCTGCTAGGTCAACCCCTTCATCCCTTTCTTATTCTGAGTCTGAGTAGGGAAAGTTCAGAATGTTTTCACTTTGTGTGATGATTTCCTTTCCCTTTTCACTGAAGTCTAGGTTTCTTTTAGCCTAGTTGGTTTTAGAAGGGAAAGAAGGATGATCTACTGTTGCTGGTGAGATAGCCATTCTTTTTCTCTTTCCACTCCTAGGGGTGGTGGATTTCTTCGAAGGAGACTTTCATTTCTCTTCTGGATGTAGGCCTGTTTCAAACTCATTTTAGAAAAAAAATATGTCCATGCTATGTTTCTCCTTTGCAGCAATTCTTGTATAATGAGTTGTATGAGGCCATGGTGAGACAACCTTCCTACAATATTGGTGGGCTGGGCCTTTACTTGGTGTGCCATTTTTGTTAAGCTCTTATGGAGGTAGAAAGGTAAATTTAAAGGGCTTCTTCCTGTAAAATGGTTCATCAGTTTGAAGTGATATATCATTGCCCTGTTGTATCTACCTTCACAGGTTATATACACCAAAATTGCTTTTAGTAATTGCTGTCATCTCTCTTCTAGCCAGGTGGATGGAACACTTTTCTTCCATATCACATTATGTGTTCAGATTTTAGATCGGATCTGAACTCCACATTTTTAGTAATGGTGGTCTTAAACCACTTCTCCGTAGTTTTGGGAGTTCTGTCACCTTTGCAATTAGGGTTTCATCCACTAGGAACTCCTCCTTGCCTATCAGCACCTTGGATCCATCAAAATAAAGGGAAAATTCCTCTGCAATTTGCTGGTGTGACCCTTAAAATTTCTCACAAAACCTGTAGCAGCTTGCATCTCTGAAGAATTGGAAGACTTCTGGATGTGAGTCAAGATAGTTGATGTCTCCTAGTTCCTGTGTGAGGGTAGGTCCTCCTTTGTTCATCTTTGAGTTGTGCTCCTTAGTATCCTACAAGAAAAACCAAAATTCGAACTCTGTAAAGGAAATTAGCGTGCTGGTTTTAGGGGATGGCCTCGAGCAGTTAGTATGCATGCAAAAAATGAGGAATGTACTAGGAGTGTGGTGTTGATTTTGAGGGGTTAACCACTTGATAGGTATTCGAATGATATGATGGAGGATTCTGGTGATATCAACGAGATGACCAGCTTAGTAATCTTTTTTAATTTGAACTTGGTATTCAGTGGAGGTTTACTGCAGTCGTGGGACAAATGGAGGGTAGATTAGGGTTTTGATTCCCATCAGTCAGGTCAGATCAATAATGACCTATTTAATCATGAACTTATGCCTTACTGCAGTTTCCATGTCCTTTCGGTGGTTAATCGTGCTAAATCATGACCTGTCTCATGCTAATGAATTTGATTTTGATGAGTAGACAACCGTTTTCACTTTTCGTCCTTTTCAGTGGTTAAGAGACTTTAGGGTTTAGTTCGCTAGTTGTCGAAAGCTAGGAATTCGGTGGCTAATGAACCGTTGGTCCATTCGTCTAATCCACCGAAAGTCTCATTCCCAGAATTTATTAAAACGAAGTTCAACGTGCTTTTGGTGGTTTACTATTTTCTTGGATCCATTGCTAAACCGTCGAAACCAAGGATTTTCGGTGGCTAATGAACTATTGGTAAGTTCGCCTAAGCCACCGAAAGTCCCTTTTTCCCAAAATTATAAAAAAACGCGATCAATAGGCTTTCGGTGGTTAACATGGTCCTGCGTTAAAAACTGTTAGTTGCCGAAAGGTGAGCTTTTCAGTGGCTAATGAGTTGTTGAAAAACTCTCCTAAGCCACCGAAAGATAAAACTTTCACATTTTTCTTAAAAAGCAAAACATCAGATATCCCAACCTTGTTAGTCATCCCAATATCTTTCATAATATGACCTGAAACCTTTATCACTGATCAAAAAATAAATTGTTCTGAGTGAACTTATTGAAAATTTTATTTACGAGATAACATCTGGCTTCTACTCGAGGATGGGAACCTCCCTGTGATGTCCCAAGAACCCTAGACCAAAATGCCTTTCCTGAAAAAGAATAATTAAAGCTATCTTCTAGTGATCCATTGGGAATGGAGTCATTTGTATTTTATAACTGATCCGCTGCAACCTGCCTGTAGCCCACTTTGCTTATTCATGAAAACAACTTAAAATGACCTAGCTGCTCATATTAAGAGCTTATTTTCCTATCTATTCCTACTCCTAATTTTAATCAGTAGAGTCTTCTTATCAAGTGACATCATGCTTCCAATGAAGCTATGTCAAAAGTTGATCTGCTGAACTTATCCTTGATCTTGACCCCAAAAATAAATGAAACCCTAGCATGCAGCAATGTAGTTTCAAAGGGTGACAAAACGAGCTATCATTTGACAAAAATATTTTGATATCTATGTTGCTCATATGTTCCAGATAGTCAGCAACAGGGTCATAAAAGACAACAGGAAATACCTTTTTATGCTGCTGATCTTTTCCTCCGCTGCTGTCAATGTTGAATGTGGACTGCTCAACCTTTGTCTGATAAAAATGCAAGCTCAACAGCTGATATGAATGTTTTTGCTCACCTTCATGTAATCTAAATTCATCATGATGATATGCTGGTTTATCACAGCTAACAATTTCCTCTTCCACAATAATATCTTTGCAGGATATATCAAAACTAAAAAGATCTTTATTGGACTTTTGAGCAGCAGATTCGTAACAAGCATCTAGTTCCTTGTCATAATTTGAAGCAACATATCCATAAGGAGAAGGAAGATCTTCCTAATATTCTAGTTGAAGATTAGACAGTCCCTGAAAATATTGTTCCTCATGGTTACTGCAACTTCCTTTGATCTGTAAATCTAGAAACTGTGAGCTAGCCTTACTAATTTCAATGGTCATTTGACCAGCATAAAGTTGATCATTTCCATGTGTAGTTAAAGAAATCAATTCCTCAGATTCACAACAATCAGATTTAATGATGGTAGGAAAACATTCAACTCCTTTATAATTCATTTCTAGTTCATGTTGATTAAAAAGTGCATCATCTTGAAGATTCTTGAAGGGCTGCTGCATATTGTGAGGGAGAGATACGACTCTATTTACATCTCCAGCCTTATGATGTAATTAATATTAATCACAACAATTACCAAATACAAACTCATCTGGAAAATACCTTTTGTAGTGTTCAATGAATGCTCGGTGAAAATCCTTCAATGATGAAATGCTGGAAGGAGGTAAAGAAAAATATCACTGATGTGCCATATAATGAATACATGAACATCTTCATGTTGCTGATCTAATATATCCATGCATTCGTGAAACTTGAGGAGGTGTTCTACAGGATTGTCTTCTTTCTCCTCCTTGAAGACAGGTAAAAAATATGCACATTCGGACATATCAGGTACTAGATGTGGGAAACCAAGAATGGAAGAGAAGTCAAGACGTGTAAACCTCCGAGCCAAAAGAGAAACAAATGATTTTGACATCTTAATATTGTGGAGTCTCCACTGAATTCGTCTTTCATGGAGTCACCAGGGATGAGATATTCACAAGCAACAGTGCTTGAAGATTCCTCAACCCTAAAATTTTCTGATTTACTTATAAAATTTTGAGAACTAGATGTTTCAACAGAAGAAGATTGAAATGAAGGTCTATTTGATATAACAGCATAAATACCTCTGGAAATACCTGATGTAGCTCCCCTTGCAGCTTTGGAGGTCTGTCTTACTGAAGCCCTAGCTCTTCTTAGAATCTCTTCTAGATCTGAAACAGGTGTTACTGGTGGCCCTTTATGGTTTTCTCTGGTACTTGGTCTTCTTGAAGCCATCTTATTCCAATGGAGTTTCCAAATAGATTATTACAACCAGAATACTATCCAAACTTTGTCTATCATCAAAGCAGGATCTATGCCATCTCCCAGGGAAGCTGAGCTTCAGTCTCCTCTCCTCAGCAACAGCGCCAATTTGTTATCACTCCAGGAAACTCCTTTAGGTTGCAGCTCGAGGATTCCTGGTAACTTAAATGCTTTTATGGTTTTTCTAACTGGATCAAGTCATGTGACCTACAGGACCTCACACTCTCAAGACATGCATGAAACTCAATCAAAGATAAGGCTTCTAACTACCAATGTTTAGAGGTTTGATAATATGGTGAAGAGATGGAGAACTTATTATGCTGGTAGATTCATACATAAAACAGTTATATATAAATGGCTAGTCATAACAAGGAAAGTAATTGCAATTCAAATCATCAACATGCAGATAGGATGACAGCTATCAGACATCAAATAACATGAATAAAACTGAACAACACATTCAAGCATAAGCACAGGACATACAAGAAATGGAAGCTGAACATATGATAGCAAAAGAGCTTATATTAGGTCATGAACAATATGAGAAGCTTGATAATAATAATGGTCAAAAGGTCTCCGAAGTCGAACCCTTTCTTCAAAATAATTCTTAGGCTTTATAGCCTTTACAAAAATATGTAGATCCTGAAAAGTTGGATATGTTTTTACTAAAAATAACTAACAATAAATGTTTTTGCAAATTTAGTTCAGAAACCCTAATTTAACTACTAGTCTATCTAATTGTAACACTTATTCACTTTTTGAACCTTTTGATGACTGTAGTGAGTACCGGAGTAAAGCTGTAACCTGTCCTCTGATAGATAAGATATTGTTGGTTAAAACAGGTAGGGTTTGTGACCCTTTCCTCGATGTATCCGCAAAACTGGAACATACCTTCTCTGATAGTGTTCTTCAGCAACTTTCAGCTTTACACTCCATGCTTGAGATAGTTATATTTTCCCAAACTGGTATTTGGTGCCAAAATATCTTTTTGCACCTCTTTTTGCTTTCAATGGTTAAGGAATCAAAATCTTGGGTCTGTTAGCTGCCGAAAGTTCAGCTTTCAGTGGCTAATGAACAACTTGAGCATCCACCTAAGCCACTGAGAGCCCTGTTTTTGCAAAAATTGTAGTCAACCTCCCAATTCATCCTTTTCAGTTGTGTTGTTGATCTGCTGGCCCTTCTTTAGCTTGCCCAATGGTTGGAAAATCAACAGCATCCTGGGCTGCCTTTGGATTCTGAAGGCTTACTGCTGCTTTAGCTAGGGTTTCTAGTGCAAAGTGAGTCTGAGAGCTGGGGTTTGATTTGGAATTCTTCACTTGCAGCCTCAGAAGCCTGATCATACTATACAGCCTGGTGTTGTCCTTCATGAACCTTTGATTTCTTTTTTGCAGCAAAAAATACATTCCTTTCATTTCTAGCAGGGAATTATTCAATTGAGTGTTTTTCTTGGTTAACACTGCATTAGTTCTTTTTATCTCTCTCTCTAAAACTTCTAGTTGATATACTTGCCTCAGCAACTGGTTGACTCTTTATGACCTGGGCTTGCTCGAGGAAGCCTTTTCCATTGGTTCACACTGGTCTTCTTTTGGTGTGGGTGATGGAAGTTCTTCATTTTCTGCTACAACCTGCTCTGCTAGGTCAACCCATTCCTCCCTTTCTTCTTCTGAGTCTGAGTAGGGCAAGTTCATAATGTTTTCACTTTGTGCTGGGATTTCCTTTCCCTTTTCACTGAAGTCTAGGTTTCTTTTATCCTGGTTGGTTTTAGAAGGGGAAGAAGGCTAATCTATTGTTGCTAGCGAGACAACCCTTCTTTTTCTCTTTCCACTCCTAGGGGTGGTGGATTTCTTCGAAGGAGACTTTCCTTTCTCTTCTGGTTGTAGGACTGTTTCAAACTCATTCCAAAACAAAAAATGTGTCCATGCTATGTTTCTCCTCTGTAGCAATTCTTGGACAATGAGTTGTATGAGGCCATGGTAAGACAACCTTCCTGCAATTTTGGTGGGTTCGGCCTTTACTTGGTGTGCCATTTTTGTTCAGCTCTTGTGGAGGTAGAAAGGTAAATTTAAAGGGCTTCTTCCTGTAAAATGGTTCATCATTTTGAAGTGATATATCATTTCCCTGTTGTATCTACCTTCACAAGTTATATACACCAAAATTGCTTTCAGTAATTGCTGTCATCTCTCTTCGATCTAGGTGGATGGAACACTTTTCTTCCATATCACATTCTATGTTCAGGTTTTATATAGGATCTGAACTCCACATTTTTAGTAATGGTGGTCTTAAACCACTTCTCCCCAGTTCTTGGGAGTTCTGTCACCTGTGCAATTAGGGTTTCATCCACTCGGAATTCCTCCTTGCCTATCAGCGCCTTGGATCCATCAAAATAAAGGGCAAATGCCTTTGCAATTTGCTGGTGTGACCCTTGAACTTTCTCACAAAACCTGTAGTAGCTTGCATCTCTGAAGAATTGGAAGACTTCTGGATGTGAGTCAAGATAGTTGATGTCTCCTAGTTCTTGTCTGAGGGCAGGTCCTCCTTTGTTCATCTCTGAGTTGTGCTCCTTAGTAACCTACAAGAAAAACCAAAATTCGAACTCTGTAAAGGAAATTAGCGCATTGCTTTTAGGGGATGGCCTCAAGCAGTCACTATGCATGCAAAAAATGAGGAATGTACTGGGGTTGTGGTGCTGATTTTGAGGAGTTAACCACTTGACAGGTATTCAAATGATATGATGGACGATTCTGGTGATATCCATGAGATGGCCAGCTTAGTAATCATTTTTAATTTGAACTTGGTATTCAGTAGAGGTTTACTACAGTCGTGGGACAGATGGAGGGTAGATTAGGGTTTTGATTCCCATCAGTCAGGTCAGATCAATAACGACCTCTTTAATCATCAACTTATTCCTTATTGTAGTTTCCCCGTCCTTTCGGTGGTTAATCATGCTAAATCATGACCTGTCTCATGTTGATGAATTTGATTTTGATGAGTAGACAACCGTTTTCACTATTCGTCCTTTTCAGTGGTTAAGAGACTTTAGGGTTTAGTTTGCTAGCTGCCGAAAGCTGGGATTTCAGTGGCTAATGAATCGTTGGTCCATTCGCCTAAGCCACTGAAAGTTTCATTCCCAGAATTTATTAAAATGAAGTTCAACGCGCTTTTGTTGGTTTACTGTGTTCTTGGATCCATTGCTAAACCGCTGAAACCAAGGATTTTCGGTGGCTAATGAACTATTGGTAAGTTCGCCTAAGCCACCGAAAGTCCCTTTTCCCCAAAATTATAAAAAACACAATCAGTAGGCTTTCAGTGGTTAACATGGTACTACGTTAAACATTGTTAGCTGTCGAAAGGTGAGCTTTTCGGTGGCTAATGAGTTGTTGAAAAAGTCGCCTAAGCCACCGAAAGCTAAAACTTGAAATTTTCTTAAAAAAGAGAACATCAGATATCCCAACCTTGTTAGTCATCCCAATATCTTTCATAATATGACTTGAAACCTTCATCACTGATCAAAAAATAAATTGTTTTGAGTGAACTTATTGAAAATTTTATTTAGGAGATAACACGATCATCTTCTAAATTTATGGATGCATCCTTTTTCTCCGGAGGGTTTCTCTCTGTATTTATTGTATACATTTTGTTGAGCTTTAGATTTGAGAATATATAACTATTACAATATTACTTTATAATAATAATTTAATATTAAGAATGATAATAAATTTATTATTAAAATTTAATATAATAGTTATATTCTTTTGGATGGGAGTATGGAGATGGGAGATATTTGCGAAGCGATTTATTTTTTTACTTTTTACTTTATTTTATTTTTGTTCCCTTATTTTTTCCTTTTCCCTTTTTCTTCTCTCCCACGAGGAGCTTCCTTTATTTCTTCAAATCTTTAGTAATTGAATGGAACCACAAGTTAGCAACAAATCAGATCTGATACCGCTTGGAATGTATATTCCAAAATAAATATTTTATTTATTGAATTTGATGATTCTTACAAGGAGTACAACAGAGATTATACAGATCAAGGGTCACAATTAAATGATGTGACCTATCAAGCCTTTCATTAATAAATAACTAATTGCTAACTAAGTTACTAAACTATTTAGTTTTATTACAAACACCTAGTTCAATCTTCAATGTTTATTATAAAAAAAGAGCATAATTTACATAAAATGCAATAACATTCTACTTTTTTATTGGTGTCTAGGTATTTCATTATTATTTTGGAAGTTTGACAATTAATATTTGAATCACACTTTTTTACATGTTTATGTTCCCAATAACTTTTTTCCTCTATTTATATGAGGTGAAAAACTAGAAATACTTTTTTGAACTTACCAAATTTAGATAGATGAGTCAATGACAAATCCATTGACATGAGTTGAACTGGATTTGAAATTGAAGATAATAGGTGTTGTAATTGGTTTTGGTCATCTCTAACTATACTATTATGCATTGGCTAGTGATACTTTTTATTTGTATTATGAATATACTTTAATATAACAATGTTCAATTTTCACAAACTTATTATATGAAGAATCATCTTAAAAAAGGTTTAGTTTGGGTTTACGAGTAAAGTACAATGACTACAAAATCATTAACCTATACACTACAATGCATACTAATCTATGCTCTTTGTTATAAATATGTTAGATGATATTCAAGTTCATATTGAATATTTCAAATGATTCTAGAACCATTACTTGAAATTCATATAAACCTTATTACAAAATTTAGCCCCTTATTACAAAATTTATGTCTCCATGTGAACCTAGGGAACTAGTAGGTCGGTGAAACATTATTTGCAAGTAGTATTATTTTGAAATTATTTAATTGGGGACATGACAAAAACTTGGCCTAGAATTTTCAGTGTTCATACCCACCTTTTGTTCCTGGAGATTGACAACTCCAAATTGGAAAATTCCATCACTTGATGCCTTCACAAAATCACTTATTTGGGAAAAAGATAAGTTGATATAGATGTGAGCCCTTAGTGCCTCCAAAAATCTAGCTCTCTTGGCTAGGGAGACAAAGAATGTGTAGTAAAGGAGGAAGAAGAAAGGAAAGGACAAAAGGAACACTGAATTCAAACCTAAGGAATAGTTTGATCCATCAGATGAAGCCCAGGGCTCTAAGAAGGACAAAAATTAGAGGTTTGACAAGGGAAAGTGCTCCTACTATAAGAAAGGAAACCATATAGAGAAAGGTTGTATGAAGAAGACCATAGATCATATTTCAAGACTCCTTGAACATCACAATATTTCCCTCCATGAAGGAGCAAGGAAGGATGATTTTGGATACAAGAATGAAGATCATGAGAGATGCAATGCACTGAAGGCTGGATTTTCAAAACCTCATGCCTTCCTCATTGATTCAGGAGCCTCCAATCACATGGTTACATTCAAAGAATCATTCTCAGCATTAAAACTTACTGATGGTCCAAGTATTCACATGGGATGTGACACTCAAATCCAAGTTGAAGGGAAGGGTTCAATCAAATGGAGTGTTAAAAAATGTCCTCTATGTGCCCTTCTTAACAACACATTTGTTGTCAGTATATCATATGACTCATACAGGCTCACCAAAGCTAGTAGTATTTTATCTTGACTCAGTGGAGATCTCATATATCTCAACTTGGAGGATGATAGAGAAAGGTGTTGCAAACCATGCCTACAAGGAATATGAATTCTCACACTTTCTTGCATAGTTAGATCTAGTGCAACCTCAACTGCCATTTAAAAGGGAAGGTAAATTTATTCTACCTAAACCTTTTTCATATGATAATGTTTCCATTAATGTTTTGGATTCAGAATCTGAAGCAGAGGACCAAGTTGAATTAGTTTTTGGAATTGAAGATGAATTTCAATCAAATCCAAATACAAATCCCATCCCTAATCCCAATCCTATGCCTAAATGGCTCAAAAGGTCATTGAGGCTATTGGGAACATGACCGGAGAATCATTTGAGAAGAGAAGAACAAGATATCAGTTTCAAAATGAGAGCCTTGCGCTATGTCATGAAAATCCACTTATTCCAAAGATGTGCTACAAACGTTCATAGAGATGCTACATGATGGTGATGTATGATCAATAGTTCTTCTCACTAAAGAATAATGATACATTGGATCATGTCACTCTTCCTCCAGAAAGAAGAGACAAAAGTAACTTTTGACATGAAAAATTGGAACGAAAAACCTACATGGAAAGGCCTAAGGGATACACTAATTCTCTCTTGACATGAAAGCTAAGGAATCCATTGTATGGGCTCAAGAAAGGTTCCAAGGAATGGAATCCCAAGTTCAACTGTTTCATACTTTCAAATAGGTTTGAAAGATGCAATATTGGATGAAAAAGAAACAACACTTCTTCTCCTATCTGGAATCAAATTGGAAGAAGGTGGAGTGGTTCACATGCATTGTACCAGGGAACTAGTGCACACACGGACCATCACACCGCATTACTGCTCCAAAGAGATGCAGACTGCAGAATTTTTTCACAAGTTTTTTACTCGGGAGAAAATATATTGGTGTGAAATCTTGATCCTGGTTCCACTGTTCATTTTGAGTGGGGGGGGGGGGGTTCCAAGTTTGGATTAAGGGGGGGTGTTAGTATTAATTAATAATTCTCCCTTAACCACCATAGTCTAAATGTCATTTCCTAGATTTGTATTATGTTTCCACTTCATTAGTGGCTTGAGGAACTCATTTGGGGCCCACCTACTTCATTAGAGGCTCGAGGAACTCATGCACTAGTTTGCATGAGTTTAGGAGTTCCATAGGTCAATCCCTATAATTTAGGAACCCACACTGAGCCATGGGAGTCCCACCATCAGTTCACCATAGTCTGTGTTGAGTTATCCTCCGATGGACATAAGTTAGCATCAGTCAGTTCATCTTCACTTATCCTAGAGCCACATTTTCTTGATTTAAGGGATTGAGGCCCCTTTTCTCACCTACCTTGGTTAGTTAACTGATTATGACTAATTGTGAACTGATTTAGTTGTTTGAAGTTGCACTATTGAGTCTTCAATGGTGTTTTTCCATAGTTAGGTAGCTCTGGAGTCAGTACAAGTCATGGAATTCGAATCACACCTAGTGGATTCAAATTTCCTTATTTGTATCATCATTTTATTACACAGAGGTTAGTGAATATTGATGTAATGTTATGCTGACCAATTTTTATCTATTGGTTGTCCAATTTCACCATGAATGTTTGACCAGTGTACATCGAATTGCTTCTTTCTCCTTCAACCTTCTTTCACAGTGAGTTCATCCTAACCTGAGGATCCTAAGCTTTGCTAAATTGAACATCACTCACTATTTGCTTACCAGATACATGGAGGAAGATTGTTTCTCTATCTCTATGTCTTTACTTGATTTTGGCATTATGACCAAATCACATATGGGTTAGTTTGTTAAGGATCACTCTTCTTTGGATTATGGACTCATAAATCCATAGTCTTAGAAAACAACATCTGAAGCGACAGTTGGAGGACATGAACGCTTTGTCCGATCCTACCTCACCCCTTTGGGATTTGAGCTTGTTTATATTCCTCGGTTTATTGAGTAATAAATTTTTTCATTAGATTGTATGGGTGACCTTTGTACTTAGTTTCTAGGGCCCAGGCTGTCCAAGTTTGGATTAAGGGGGGGTGTTAGTATTAATTAATAATTCTCCCTTAACCACCATAGTCTAAATGTCATTTCCTAGCTTTTTATTATGTTTCCACTTCATTAGTGGCTTGAGGAACTCATTTGGGGCCCACCTACTTTATTAGAGGCTTGAGGAGCTCATGCACTAGTTTACATGAGTTTAGGAGTTCCATAGGCCAATCCCTATAATTTAGGAACCCACACTGAGCCATGGGAGTCCCACCATCAGTTCACCATAGTCTGTGTTGAGTTATCCTCCGATGGACATTAGTTAGCATCAGTCAGTTCATCTTCAGTTATCCTAGAGCCATATTTTCCTGATTTAAGGGATTGAGGCCCCTTTTCTCACCTACCTTGGTTAGTTAACTGATTATGACTAATTGTGAACTGATTTAGTTGTTTGAAGTTGCACTATTGAGTCTTCAATGGTGTTTTTCCATAGTTAGGTAGCTCTGGAGTCGGTACAAGTCATGGAATTCGAATCACACCTAGTGGATTCAAATTTCCTTAATTGTATCATCATTTTATTACACAGAGGTTAATGAATATTGATGTAATGTTATGCTGACCAATTTTTATCTATTGGTTGTCCAATTTCACCATGAATATTTGACCAGTGTACATCGAATTGCTTCTTTCTCCTTCAACCTTCTTTCACAGTGAGTTCATCCTAACCTGAGGATCCTAAGCTTTGCTAAATTGAACATCACTCACTATTTTCTTACCAGATACATGGAGGAAGATTGTTTCTCTATCTCTATGTCTTTACTTGATTTTGGCATTATGACCAAATCACATATGGGTTAGTTTGTTAAGGATCACTCTTCTTTGGATTATGGACTCATAAATCCATAGTCTTAGAAAACAACATTTGAAGCAACAGTTGGAGGACATGAACGCTTTGTCCGACCCTACCTCACCCCTTTGGGATTTGAGCTTGTTTATATTCCTCTGAAGTTAAGAGAAAATCCACATTACACTCAAGATATGGAAGATATCGCTCCTGAATTAAGTTAAAAACAACTCATGTACATTTAGTGCAAGGGGAGGACGTGAAGATGCATCAGGTCATGGAACTAACTGAAATTATATTCTTAGTATGCTTCATAGGAATGAGAATGGGGGTGAATAACCTTCAAGCGTGGGTTGTTTATACATGGATAAAGGTTATTGGTTACACTCCTAGGTTTTATTTGTATCCTTGTGGTTGGATTGGTCTAGTATTCAAGTCTGCTTCAAATGTGTCACATATTTAGAGGGGATTTGGAAATGGGACTCATCAGTCCTCTCCTTGAAACAATGGACCCCCCATTTCTACGTGGGTAGAGAGTGCCAACACTCTTCTCCTGCATGGATTATGCTCCTGAGGCTTCCATCTGATTTGTGGACTATGGAAATATTGAAGTTAAGTTCCTCTTTAAGTACTTTTGTTGATGTGGTTATGTCATTCCTGAAGAATGGTGATTTAACGGGGGTTAGGATCCTCATTGAGCTTTATATTTGAGATGGTTTTCTCCCAAAAATGACTATGCCATTGGGTAAGAGGGACATATTCTAGAAGTTGGATTATGTTGGTTTACCGTTTCAATGTAATAGGTGCCATAAATATGGACACCTATTGAATGAGTGCACGCTCTCATTTAACGTTGCTCACCATGGTGAGAGAGATTCATTTGAGCTTATGGTCAAGTGAGATTCTTCTTCCCAGAATACTATGGACCAGATTCAACCAAAGTCTTGGAGGATAAAGGATATTCCATATGAGAGAGCTTAGACCTGGAGCCCTAGGAATGAGGATCCATCTACTCATCATCCTTAGGTATCAGGTATGAAGGACCTATTATCGATTCTCTCAGTTGATGATGATATTTCATGTTTTTTTCACTCTACCTCTGCACCCCCCCACCTTTATGTTGGATTCTAGATTTGGTAGGGGATTTCCGTTGTGTTATATTGAATCTAGTCATGACGTACTTACCCTGTTTATCACCTTCCCTAGTAATGGTCTACGTCTGCTTACCCCCAATTTTAAATTGTACCTGAAATCCCACTCTCCCCCTTTTATTATGGATAAGGTGGTTTCTTCTCCTTTAGTCCCATCCTCACCTCTCTTGAATATTGATTGACCTATCCCTAAAATTTTAGAAGATGGGTTCA
>LPNX010566146.1:6649-33293 GCA_001517045.1 Pseudotsuga menziesii | reverse complement strand
CCCCCGTAACATTTTTTCCTTTATCCACCTGCAGTTGATTGAGTCCCTTTTATCATTCCCGTCAATCCACTCCTCTACTCCCTTATCTGTCCTTGGGTGGGAAATTATTTGTAACTCCCTTTTGACAGACCCATGCACTTTACCCTACATCTTATCTCCCTATCCATCGAATTTCTCCTGAAATATAGAGCCCATACCTTCAAAAACCTCATCTTCAACCCTTTATTAGCTTGATCATGCTAATTTTTCTTCCATCTTTTTATTTTCAGGCTTAGAGAGGGTACCTTCTATTTCCCTCACGAATGCCATCTTCCCTTTGATGCTCCTTTGTAACATTTCCCTAATAACAGACAAATATCTACGACTCCATCCAATAGATACTCTCTTTGATCATGATAAAAATACGAAGGTGGTAATTTTATTTTTGGTGGGGGTTTGGCCCATATAATATTATCAGGGAAGAGCCCTCGATTGCAGAGTATATATTCTACTCTTGCAAAAGATAGGGTGTAAGCGGGTTTTGATGTCTCAATAGGTAAACAACAAACTATTGATGGGATTATTAAGGAAAAACCATCCCTGGAATTGTCTCCCTAATGATTTTTCTCTCCCTTAAATGGAGAGGGTTGGGCCTACCCTCCAAGAAAAGGGCTCCAAGGAGACTGAAGGATACATATAACCTTAATGTGATACTGCTATAAGAAACATTCATGACTAGTGATGGTATTATAGAGAAATTAAGAAAATATTTTGTTGGTTGGTCATCTATAGTATGTGATGTCAGGGGAAGATCAGGGGGTCTAATCACTGGCTGGAATTCTAAAGTTTATAGATGCACTAAGCAATGGAACTTTGACTCGATAATTGGTACCTCTCTCTTATTTGTGGAACCACGACTAGAATACAACTTCATCAATGTTTATGGTCTATATAATGACAGAAATGGTTACTAGAATAAAAAAATTTCATCTAGTTGGACCAATCATCCAAGGATCATCCTCGGAGGTGCCCTAAACCTTACTCTTGGTCTGCCTGAAATATGGGGTGCTTCTACATGTATCGATCGACTAGCGGAATTTTTTGCTCAAAGCTACATAATTCTATCCTGTTTGATATTATTCCTCACAAACTTCGGCCCACCTGACGTAACATGATGTTGGGAGATGCTAGAATTTATAAGCACCTAGATAGGATCCTTGTTAATGGAAGAGACTTACAATATGCTTTGAGGATTAAGAAATGGGTTGGATACTGTGGCGATTCGAATCACTTCCTAGTGATAATTGAACTCATTTTGGGGGGTGAAAAGCCACATTTTCCTTCGAAATTCAATGACATTTAGCTTGAAGAAGAATTTTATGAAAATTTGGTGTCAGGGGCTTGGGTACATATTGATCCACTCAACTTGATCTCACTTTCTTTACAATTTTATTCCAATCTAAAATCATTAGGAAACTTACCACTACATGAGAAGCAAAACATAGGGCATATTTGGTATAGGAATTGAACTATATTAAGCACATACTAAATATTTTTTATGAAGGATAGTTAGTTATGAAGATTCAAAAACAAAAGTGAGGATCCTTGGCCTCGAGGCCACTAAGGACAAGATTCTTAAGGACACAGAAGCTACATTGAGAATTAAAAGTTGGGAAATTTGGATATGAAAGGGGGATAAGAAAAAAAAAATCCATCATTTCATCCATCATCACAATAATATCAATTATTTAAGGAAAGTTACTAAGGATGTTGGCTCAGAATGTTGATATCTCTAGGGAAGGTGTCTCACATTTCCAAACACTTTTCAAAGAAGATAATAATTCCTTTGTTGCAAACATGGTGAATATGGATTCAAATTTTCCTTCTTTTGTTGAAGATGGTGATCATGAGGGTTTGGTGGAGGACATTAGAAAAGAGGAAATAAATGAGGTTCTGCATACAATGCAAAGGGATAAGATCCTAGGGCCTTATGGATGACCAACTAAGTTTTACAAGGGTTTTTATGATCTAGTTGAAGATTGTTTGCTCTTGGTGATAAGAAGATTATAAGATGAATAATCAAATGCTTGTTTCTTATAACTCGACTTTCCTTGCATTGATCCCTAAATCTGATAACCCCTCCCGCTTTAATGAATATAGGCCTATTTATTTATGTAATTGTATTTAAAATATTATAGCCAAAGTGATTTCTCAAAGAATCAAGAATATTATGTTCATATCCATCTCTTAGGAGTAATTTTCCTTCCTCGAAGATGGATATATCCATGACTCTATAAGGGTGTCTTAGTAGGTTGTCCGTACCATTAAGACCAAAAAGGTCCTTGCATTCATGATTAAGGTTGATATATCCAAGGTCTATTTTTGTGTCAATTGGTTATATCTTAGGCTCATTTGCTTGCAAATTGGTTTTCAATTTCCTTTTGTCAATTGGATTATGGCCCGTGTGTAATCTGTGTCAATCGGTTTTCTTAGCAATGATGTTGCATCACATTTTTCAGATTAGGTAAGGGACTAAGAAAAGGGTTACCTTCGGCTCCCTACTTTTCCTTTTTGTGGTGGAAGGGCTGAGTAGATCCATTGCTTCTGCTAAATGGGTTGGTACTTACAAAGATCTTCAAATGGGAAGGATCCTTCACATTTCCCATTTACTTTTTGTTGATGACATCTTATTATTTTGAACGTCAATTGGAGAGAGGATCATAAGTTGAAGGAAATATTGAATTGTTCGGTTGAAGCTTCAAGGATGATTATTAATGAAGGAATGCCCTCCTTGTCATTTTTTAATGTGCGTGAAGAGATGGAGGTATGGATCACATGTATTTTCCCTTACCTTCATGTTTATTTATCTTCAGGTGCCAAATATATGGGGTTTATCCTCAATACCAATGACTATACTAACAAAGAATAGAGATGGCTCATTGCTAAGTTGGATAAAACATTGTCTTTTTGGTGTAACACTTGGCTATCTAGAGTGGGAAGACAGGTACTGGCTAAGGATGTGCTTGCAACTTTTCCTATTTGTTGGGTCTCATTATCTTATGTTCTTGTTGGAATCTTTGATAAAAATAAGGATAATGTGCTTCAATTTTCTTTAATCTAAAGCTAAGGAAGCTCGTCCCTTCACATGGGATAGTTGGAATAAGCTTGGGAACTCGTGATGTGATACTCGTGATGATACATCAAGATGTTATACCCATGATGATGCGATGAAATGTGATGCTCATGACGATGTGACAAGATGTGATGAGATGTGATGCTTATGATGATGCGACAAGATGTGATGCTTGTTATGATGTGTCGAGATATGATGCTCATACAAATGTGTTCGAGACGTGATGATCGAGATGTGATGCTCCATGATGGTGATATTCTACAGATAATGATAATGATGATATAGTTGTGAAAACTTCCTATGATGTATCTAGACTTACCAGTAAGTTGTACAGATGTATTGCTATGTTATAGAATACCTTCCTTGTTAAGAGGGAGTGTTAAAGAAATGTAATTGCAGAAGATATTCTATTTTGTATTATTATTGTTATTACCCCTTCCAGAGATGTTGTTTCTCCAATTAGGGATGTCATTGATGTAATTGGTCATGTAAAGTCTTGAGGTAAAACCTTTGTTGTAAGTTGGGTTAGTAGTACCCACGAAAGTATTATTAAAATGTATTTTTGAGTCTTCGAAGGAAATTTGGCCCTTGCAGTAAGGAGAAGTCGGCCCATTTGGGTTATTAGGCCTCTCAGCTCATGAGTAATAAATAGGAGAGGAACCTCCCTCATTTGGACAAGTAGAACACTCAAGCAGTTGCGCTAGAGAGAGGAGCAGTCCATTTGGGAGAGAGGGAGCAATCCAGTATTATTATTGGGGTCTTATAAGTCTTACTCTTTGGGTCTTACACTGTACTTGGTTGAAGACTATATCAAGGAAGTTTTGTTGGGTTTTCTCCCCCATGAGGGTTTCCCATGATAAATCTCCATGTTCTTTTGTGTGGTAGTGCTTGTCTTTCTTTCAATGATCCTTTTGTATATGGTTATGATGTTAAATTTTCTTAGATATTCTATAACCATTGAAATCTTAAGATTTGGATATCTAGAAATGCTTCATTTGGTGAGAATTTGGAACCATCTCCATTCAAATGTGCCACTATAGGCCTTTCAATTTGTTCACATTTTCCATAGGCAGTAGATGAGGATGCTCAAAGGCACATACATCCATAAGTCATTGACATAACCGATTTGTGGGCATAATTCGATGGTGTTTCCCAAGGGACCCCATAGATTGCATGGGAAGGTGGGATTCTATACATTTTGTTGGACCATTGGATAAAGTATGTTGCTAGTGTTGGGCCCATCACAAATAATTGAGCTAAGATGATGGCCCTTAATATTTTTGCTACATCTTCTTATCGACCAAGGTATACACAAGTACAAATCATGGGGGACTCTTGATTAGTGATTGATTCGTTGAGGCTCAAAAGAGACCTTAGGAACACTCAACTCAAGCCCCTGTATCAGGAGCTAATCACCATTGTTGCCACTTTACACCATATTTCTTTATGTTACATTTATAAAGAGTAGAACCAAATGGCTGACCAACTGTCGAAGGATGGACTCCAAGTAGGTCCATGTCTATGGCACATGTGGGTAAATAACAAAGAAGGTCTTGTTGAGATTGACCCATGACCTTTCTAACTTTGTTTTTGCTCCTCACGATTACAAATCAAAACACATCGAGCATGCAAAAAAAAAGCTCATAATTACTTTATATTAAGGAATAACATATATTTTACATATTTTTTTATTAGAATCTACATATAACATCTTGTTTTTTAATTTTATATATAGTTTTTTAGACATTCTATGTATGATTTATAAACATTATGGATTGTTTTTACATATGAATTATCTAAACTACTTTTTGAGACCGCCTAAAAGACATAACAGCTAAAGAGGGCTTTAGCCAATGCAACTAAAAGTTTTATAAATAAATAAAAAACTTAAATTTTCTTTTAAACTAACAACAAAACTTCCCCATCCATAATTAAAATAAATTATATTCACATTCAATTAAACTTCTAATATAAGCTTAATCTCATAAATACTATCCAAAACTTCCCAATTAATGATTAAAATAATTTAAATTAGCATCCAATTAAACCTCTAATCTAAAATTAATCTCTTAAATCATATCTATATTTAAAAACTTATAAAACAATAAAAATCTTTTCATCATTCCAAATTATAATATTTCAACAATAAACCATTTACATCAAAGCACCAATATAAACCCTTCCGACACATTAAATGCTATCTTACCTTGTACATATTGATCGCATAAGTCAAATAAGTAGGACCCACTTTGTGGGTTCTATTCTTTTAACAAAAATCCAGCGGTTTGCGATGATTCCATGGCCCCCGAATGAATATTCAAAGAAATAACATGTGATGTCGGCCAAGATTGGCGGAGATCGATGGGCTGTCATCTTACACTTGTCACATATGTACATGGTTAAGACGAGGTGCCTTCTTCTCACGGCCACCTCCAACTTTCCTTTTCCGTCTATATATATATATGTATATACCCTTGTTGCACTCATCAACTGTTATCATCGCAGAATATTACACTGTAGTGGCGAAGATCTTGATTACTCGCCTTACAAAGAATCCTACCGGATTTATCCCTTTCGCAGCGGGGATCTTGATTACTCGCGAGTCGCCAGTGGCCTTACCGGATTCATCTTTTTCGCAGTGGGGATCTTGGTTACTCGCCAGTCGCCTTACCGGATTCATCTTTTTCGCGGCCGGGATCTTGATAACTCGCCAGTCGCCTTACCAACCACAGGAAAGATTCCTTCCAGATTACTCTCTTTCGTGATCCAGCCATGTCGTCTCATTCGAATCGCCAGGTTTTGTTTAGCAAATATTTTACATGCATTTTTCAATTGAATACAGTAACATGCAGGTTGTCGGCTGAGCTGTGGTCTAGCGGTTAAATCGGTGGGAGTTTCCATCACTGGCCCAGGTTCGATTCCCACAGGGAAGTCCTCAGAGTGACAGCTTTCCCAGGAGTGATAAAAAATATAAGTCCCCGACTCCGGCCAAAAAATGTCCCCGACTCCGGCCAAAAAATCAAGGGGTGTTCTTGTCAAAAAAAAAAAAAAAACAATTTTATTCAATGTGATAACTGACGGATCTTTTGGCCGTGCAGAATGAAGGGGAAGAAAGGCTCAGATACTTGGGATGGGATTTTTCCAGGTTGCCGCTCAGAAGGCCACGGCTCGTCTTTCTAGAATCTACGGGTATGCCTCAATGTGATAACTGACGGATCTTTTGGCCGTGCAGAATGAAGGGGAAGAAAGGCTCAGATACTTGGGATTTTTCCAGGTTGCCGCTCAGAAGGCCACGGCTCGTCTTTCTAGAATCTACGGGTATGCCAGAGAGAATTCGGGGCCTCTAAAACAAGGAGTTTATGACATTGAGGGAGCTGTTAAACTTTTTGTCATTCCCGTCTACCAGAAGGTCGAGGGAAAGCCTTTCGAGATTCTGCAATTCGCAGATAAAAAGGTAAGCCGACCGCCTTCGTCTTCCAATTATGAAACCCCATTTTGGTTTCTTTGTCCTTAAATTTACCAAAAGCAAAGAAATCAAGAACTTAGCCGGTTTAAGAAAACTAGGGTTTCATTTGGGTTCTGTCATTCAATCGGGGCGGTCTCTGATTTTCTTTTTTGGTTTTTTCACAGGTGGGTAATGTGATCGATAAGCTTGGCAGTTGTGTGCCCCAAACACTTAAATCACGGACTTGTGAAATTTATGGCGCAGCGAAAAGGGCACGAGAAGTTGCCAGGTCCGTCGTAACCGATGTTCGACAAGTTGGAGTACTGGAAAAGACCAAGGAAATGGTAAAGACTTTGTATTCCAAATCTGAACCCTCGGCCAAAAACTTGTATAACAAGTATGAACCTGTTGCAGAGAAATGGTGCCTGGTGGCTTGGTTCAAGCTTAGTCGGTTTCCTTTTGTTCCCCAGCTTGTAGAGGCGCTTATTCTGCCCAGTGCTTATATTGTTGAGAAGTATAATTACGGGGTTCAGTATTTGTTTGATGCGGAGTACCGAGTGGCGGCCTGCCTCCCTGTTGTGCCTGTTGAGAAGATTAAAAGCACAATCTACAGCGAATTGGAAAGGAAGGAAGGCAAGCAGATCGAAATAAATCATGAAATTGAAGATAAAGGAGATACTTCTGAATCTCACTGATACGGTTCTGTTGTGATTTGTATCGCTTCCTACTGTGAAGCCAAATACCGTGAAGCCAAATTTGAGGGATGGATTTGGAACTGAAGCTGATATACTGTGAAGCCAAGTACTGTGAAACCAAATTTGAGGGATGGATTTGGAACTGAAGCTGATAGGTTCTGTAATTGGTTTTGGTAATTTCTGACTATTCTATTGTGCATTGGCGTGCGGCTAGCGTGCGGCTATTGTACAATATGGGTGGTTTAATACAATACGTTCCAAATGTTTTTTTTTTTTTACAATAACAACCTTTGATTTTTTGTTCTTGATTTTTTGGCCGGAGTCGGGGACTTATATTTTGATCACTCCTGGGAAAGATGTCACTATAAGGACTCCCTGTGGGAATCGAACCTGGGCCAGTGATGGCAACTCCCACCGATTTAACCGCTAGACCACAGCTCAGCCGACACAATACGTTCCAAATGTTGCAAACTTCTTATAAGAAGGATTATATAAAGAAAGTTGATTACAGTAGGTAACACTATGCTCGTTGACAATGGTGTTTGTGCTTTGTTATTATTATTAAAATGTCGAATGATATTTGAATCTTCAGTGATTATTTTACTTGGGTTTATGGAGTGTTTAGAAGTCAATGAGAATATACTTGGGTACGGGGGTTTAGAAGTCAATGAGAATGTGCTTTTTTTTTTAATTATTAATATTATGAAAATGTTTATTATTATTATTATGAAAATATCTAAGTATCTTGATTGATAATTTTATTTGGGTCTATGGGGTTTAGGATTCAATTAGAAGATGCATTTTTAATAGAAAATAGAATGTATGCTTTATTGTTAGTTATTTATTGTTATGAAGATGTTAGATGAGTTGGAGTTTGGAGTGGGGTTGTTTTTGGAGTTGGATGGCTTCTTTCCTTTCAGATGGAGATTGGATCATTAATGGAGATTGAGGTGGCCGTGTAGGTGGTGGTGTAGGTAGAGTAATTAGTGGTGCTAAAAAGCAGGAACATTGCGTTAAAATTGAATGTACAAATTGGATCTAATTTGATTGTCACAACTACATTCTTTGACAATCTATGTGTGATGCATAGAATTTCCAAAGGCAACGATAGAGAGATTTGGGTTAGAAGCAAGGCAGATGTAACATACTTGTGGTGAAGACTCAATAACTCAGAAGGAAGCTTGGCAAGAAATTTGGTTGTAAATTCTTAGGGTTTCTTGAGGTAGTCGATTGGGAACCTATGTGGGTGAGTTTTCTAGTTGGGCATCTCCTACTTTTATGTAATGTTGTAATCTTGAATTTTTTTTGAAGTATAAAAAGTGAATCACGTTCGGTTTGAGTTGCTCCCACATATTCAACTTGTCACTTTTTTATATGTTGATTGTTACTATTTCATAGGATTCCTAACTAAGTTAAATAATTGGATAAGTAAGAGAAGGAAGGTAACATAAGGAATTTTAACTAAGTTAGAGTTAATTCCATGGAAGGTGTAGTCTATCGGAGAGCGCCCAAATTGGTCTCAACCTAGGGAGGATTTCAGGTAGTGTTGCATGGCTTGTTCGACCATTGAAAAAGTGGGTGCAAGATAAGCCTGTGATAACTGGTATCAGAGAAACATTTGTGGAAGTTTCACTCTTTTACAGAGTTTAGTGAATCTCAGGTTGCCAATTAAGAAGCTCATCGGCGGAGTTGAGAGTTGGTTGCGAGATAGTTGAGAGAACTTTTGGAAGCTCTTAACGCTACTTGGTTGGGGCAGTGCGACAATACTTTGGTTGGAAGCTCGTGAGTGTTTCTTGTTGGGGCATTTTTTTCCTATGTCCCAAAAATGCATGCTTAGGTCAGAGGAAGAGGAAACTGGAAACAAAACAAGTTATGTTGTGCTCAGGTAAAGGTCCCCCATGTTTTGACATATTTGGTTTAAGGTTTTGGTGTAATTGAAAATCCACTTGTGTTGATGAAGGGTTTGGCAAAATTGTCAAATGTTGAAATTGTGGTCTCGAAGGGTATATTAAATTACACGCTAGGGTGTATTTTTTATTTCAAAAATTCATTTGAAGGGATGATTATATTCCTTTCCATGTTTTCTATCTTTCCATTCCCTCCATCTGCCACCTAGTGTCCACACGTGCGAGTTCTGGGTCTGCCAAATAGGCCTTCTAGGAAATTTTGGACAATTTTACAGATGGATTTGAAAAATGCACACCTTAGTGTTGAAAATTATCGCCACATATCTGAAAAATGGTTGCCATGCTTGAAGAAATTCCCACTAGGTAAGTTTAAGGCTAAGAATGCCCACCATGGTTTCAAGATTTCTTGCCACAATGGAGGAAATGCATGCCATGATACAGAAATGTCGACCATTGTATGATATGCCCACCAGCACAGCAACATGAAAGGATTCTTGCCACACACAGGAAAATTCCCACTTCTGTGTAAAGAATGACTACTGAGGTGAATAGATGATCAGACAAGGTTAAACGGATGAAGGAAATTCCCATAACAATTAGGAGGATGCCCACAACAGTCAAAGGATTTCCACCTACAATTTTCTTTGTTGAAGAAGATCCATGCCAATGAAGTCGCATGCTTACATATTTCCACTAATGACCATGGCTATCAATTGGGTTGATTGGTTAAGTTGTCGAAGATGTTACCCAGTTTATCAGACTTTTTGCCCCCATGTGTGGAACAAATGTCTTTATTTGTAAATGTTGGTTGGTTTGGGTCAGAACCGTTGGAAGGATTGTTATTTCCATTTTAAAAAATAATAATGAAAAAGATAATTAAATAATATGAAGGGGAAGCTTACTTTAAATGATGTTAGTATAAATTAAGGACTCGAGAATATCCCGAGGGGGATGCATTTTGATGTGAAACTGGGTGAAGAGGAGAAGTTCGAGAATTACAATTGATACAAACTGAAGTTTGTCTGGATTTAGGGATGTACTAATGATTGTGATCTAAATCTTACTGCAGGTATGGCATATTTTAGTTGGTCTTGAAAAAGGAGAAGTGGTATTACAATCAATAGTTTGAATTGTTTATGAAATTTTATGTGGTAGGTTGGAGCATGGAAAGAGAATATGATGAAGAACCCTAAACTGTTTAAGGTGAGTTAACATCCTAATATGCAACCTAAGTGGACCTAAGTGGACTTAGACAACTAAATGCAAGGAACAATTTATGATAAGATCATGCTTGTCTGGATTAACCCTAAAAAGTCTCAACATATGTGCTAGTATGTTATAAAAGACATGCGAGGAACTTGAGTTCCTAAATCATCTAGTAAACACCCATGATTTATCCACAAATCTAAATGCAGTTGAGCTTTCCTAAAATCAAGGAAAGATACCTCAAGAGAATGAATGTGCCCTATATAGCTATAAATAAATGATTAAGATCCCAATGATGGGCTATCGATGGTATTTTATCTAGAAGTAATTGATCAGTATTAATTTCTCGAAATATGGCCAATGCTACCTTTTCATAAATTGGTTTGACTCTATTATTGAATTTAAGTCGATAACTTTCAAATACAAGAGGCCATCCATCATTCATTGAAATGACGGGAAGCCTTATTTTCACATGAGTGGAAGTTGGGCATGTGAGTTGGTTGGGCATTGGCTAAATGATTTTGTAGAGATATGAGTGGTATTTTGTGCCACTAATTCTGAACTTAAATTATTTAATTGTTATTCTGTCAACATTTTGGTAGTTAGTGAATCTTAGTTTCCTAGGATGTATCCAAAGCTAAATGGGCTTAGCTTGGAGTAAATATGTTTCTTTTACTGCATTTTTGAAAACCCATGTTTAGGTCAATGATAAGAACAAGTGATGATTCTCTAAGTTGAGTGATAGTGTCTAGACATTTAATAATAAGCTAATATAACTACAATCATACAGATATTTTTATATTACACATTGGATCTCAATCTCCCCTAAACTTACAGGAATTCAAGGAGATTGGAAAATTTCTATAAGATGATGTAGGTACATAACAAAAACAACATTACAAGAGACACATTCATGAGTATAATTTATATGTACATTTAGTACAATTTATGCATCCTATCCACATAGGATATCAATTAGTTTCAATTCCTAGTGTGAATTTATAATGACCCAATTCCAAAATTCTAAACAAAGGCAAAATTTGGGGAAAATTTGTCTTGACCAGTATTAACTCTAGGGGCTTCAAATGGCACACGAGGGTCTCAAATTTGGTAAGGACTGATATGGTGAGTCTTGGGATTACTGAATGGAATATTTGGTCAATTTATAAAGGGTTATAAACCCGTGCAACTCGATTTAGGGACATTGGAAAAATTGTAAACGTACTAGTAATTTGCGGTGCAATTCCCCCTAGGGTGTGAGCAGAAATGGCTCTCCAACTCGTATGTGACACTCCCAAATGGTCAAACAGAGTATTGGGGCTGAAATTAGAATTCATTTACAATCATTTTTGTGTGTTTATGAGTACTGTAACAGATATGTAAAGATTCATATTTGAATGCACAAATTTAGTGATATTTTCTTAAAGGAAATGACATGTAATAACTTAACTTTGACTCATAAATTGTATATTTAATGGTTCAGAACAGAGAATAAGGAATGTATACCATTAAAATCATATAAATATCTCACCAAAATCATATAACATCAGAGCCAAGTTGCAACACAAATCAGATATACAAATCCATTGAAATGGGAAACCAACACATGGAAAGTAGTGACACCATAGCTTGGAAATGTGGACATTTGCATATGAGTTTCTATTGATTTCAATTTACATAGAGGGTGGAGGAAAATATTATAGAGCCATAAACCATTCAACCATGCTTGGGCATCAACTAGACTCAAAAAGGAGAAACCACCATTCACTCAAGTGCACCATCATAGAGAGATATGGAAATATTGAAGTAGGGGTTGAGAGAATGGGAGGAGAGATGGGTCATGAACAACAGAAGCCTCCTATATGAAATAAAAACACTACATTAAGCTCCAAATTATATTTCATTGTGGCCTCTCCAACGCCCAACTTGGATGAGAATCTAACTCTCTCAGAATTGTCTCACTAGTAGGGCAACTGAGCACTCATTGTTCAATGGACAATCTAGTGCTTTCCAAAATGCCAAAGGAAAATTCTCAAATGATAAAAATTCATTCTCATTCATCACGAAATATTTTTATAACTGTCTTAAGGTCCTCGAAGTTCGAATTCACTCCTATATGCTTCCTCCAACTAGTCCTTGATGTTTAGTAACCTCCATGACACTTTTCCTTGTCCTCAACCCTTCATCTTCCTCTGAATTCAAATTTCTTCCACCAAGCCACAAGTGTACCCTATTGGAGGCTATTTTTATCCTTGAGATTTCATATTTTAATGGGTTTGCAATTTGGTATGATTTGTCATAGAATATTCTATCATTGTTGTCATAGAATCTCTCCAAGTGGCACATAATTTATTCCTAGCCTCTTCCTCTTCCATGGGGAGTTATTCCTCTTCACATTCAAATCCTTCGGCTCATGATATGTTACTTGAATCCTATTAACCTTCCAAGAATGTTCCATTACTCATAATTTCGAATTTGGGGTTAAGTCATGACATGTGTAAGGAAGAATCTAGCCACCCAAGGTCTCCATGAATGTCCAAATTATTAAATTGAGCACATAGATCTATGGATCAACAAACAACTCACAAGAATAGATCACACAATTTACTCAGTAATTGAAGAATGAAACAGTGCAAAAATGGCTTGCAATTGTGAATTCTTTCATTAATCAAAAGTAATTAGATAATAATTACAATGAAGTACAATGGCTAAATAGCCACAATCAATTCGAATCCATGTGAGTAAATTCAAATTGATTAGACTCTACTTGATTGAATGGTTAATTGACATTGTCTAAATCATTATCAAGGGATTGAATAATTAACTAAACTTTTCTAAATCATTATCGAAGTTCATCGAAGTTCTAAATCACAACTCAAGTGTCTAATTCAGTGTTAAATAAGCTTAACTGACTGTGGTAGGTGAGGAATGCGCCTCTCCTGCATGCAGCCACACAAACCTATCGCTAACTGAATGTAGAGGACTAGAACTGAATGTAATTGACTCCTAACTCAGCTTGACTAGTCACCAACTCAACTCAACTAACCTGGGTTGGTATCGACACTCCTAGTGGCTCCTAAATTGTAGGGATTGATCTAGGAGGATCCTAAACTGATGCATGCAAGTGCAATCAGTGGCAGTAGGACTCAACTAGTGTTCCCCACACTCTAGTAACTGGAACATGTGCCCCAATTAGGCCAAGTGGCACCCAATCGTGCTAGTGAATAAAAATAGACTGTATGGACTCTCGATTTAGAAATGACACCTCATTTAGACATATGACCAAATTGGATAAGGGAGGATTAATAATCCTAACACCCCCCCTGAATGTTAACTTAGACAATTTGTGGGCCCTGGTAACTAAGACCATAGGTCACCAATTACATCAAGTAAAGTAAAGTAACTACTCAATACAAGGAGTTGGGGAAAAAACCACATGGGAAAAAATCCCCCCCTCTAACTAAGCAGATAGAATCAGGATTCAAGTTTGAAAAACTTGAAAATGTGTTGCTGCAATTTCTATGATGTAGCAAAGCAACATGCATGATGTTATGTGCACAGGTATCGTGGGGCCTGGCATGTAGAATTCTCCATATTCTCCCAAAATGATGATGGAGGTAAGGAGGAATGTAACCTTTGTCTCTTGCTGGATGAAGAGGTCTATGATCAGCTCTGTTCTTCTGAATGTAGTGAGACTGAGCCCTTGCCATGCAACATCTTACAGGGAGTCTATTGCATCTCTCTGAAGGAGGTAAGATTGCATGACATAGTGCAAGGGTCATTCCCTTCTAAGTGTTAGGTGGATTTCCAGTCATCTTCCTAGCTTCCAATTTGGAAAAAGGGACTGGATCTAGATTTGAATCACCCTGAATCTGAATCTCATAAACTGATACAGCTAGATCTACAATACTAGTGGAAACTACAAAACATGTAGATGAAATGTTTTTACCTTTCCTAGCAAGTGGTTGCTGAGAGTGCACTGGTTCTGCAAATGGCATGAAGTGTGAAAACTCATATGCCTTGGAGGCATGATTTGCAACACCCTTCACTATGATGTTCCCAATATAGATATCTATGATCTTCACTGATTCAGGACCAATTATGACTAACTTTGGAGAGCCAGTATGAGTCATCTGGTATTAAGATAACATGTTTGTAGCTAGGGAGGGAACATAAAGCACATCTTTGAACTTTCTATGTTTAAGCTTGATAGAGCCCTTCCATTTGGCTTGAACTTTACTGCTATTTCCCATCTGAATACTAGGACCATCAAAATATTGCAAGGAAGAGAATGATTCTCTGGATGTAACCATATGATTGGAAGCTCCAGAATCAATGAGGAAGGCATGTGCTGTGGAGCAGCTAGCCTTTAGTGCATGGCATGTCTCTTCAAATTATTTAGTTTCTTCCTTATGGTCCACCTTCCTTGCGCTAGCAGGTCAGTAATATTATGCTTCTTTAGAAGAAGAGCCATCTCATCTATTTTTCTTCTCATACAGGTGCTTTCTGGATAAAAGTCCCTTCCATAGTAAGAACATAGTGTCTTTCCTTTGCCATTATTCTTGCTTCTCTTCGAACCTGAAGGCTCTTTTGACTGCTCTTTCTCTACATGAGACTCATCCTTTTTCTTCCCTTTATCATTCGCTACCTTAATTTCTCCTGCAACAAGTGCTTGATCTCTGGAAGATCGAATGATCCCCATTTGGATCAACTTGTCATGCTCCTGAGTGAGAGATTCAATGAAAGAGTTAAGAGTAGGCATCTTCCAGTTTGAAGTAGAGAGCTTCACAGAATGAAATGTTGATACAAAGACTGAATAGTCTACACCAATCTTGGAGAGGATGGCAAGGATGAGTTGATCATCCTCCTTCTCAACCTTGCATAGCTTCAATTGGAACACTAGATTCTTGAATTTTGTGAAGAAGTCATTGAGTGTTGTGAAATTGGCTTAATGCCTTGAACCTTGATTTACCTTATGCCCCAAGCTTCAAGATTAAGAACCATGGCATATGAAATATGCCATGGTAATAATTAACCTTTATGAAATCAAGGTCCAGTTTTAAAGTCCAAGTTTATAACCTACAAATAAAAACAAAGGTTATGTTAATGTTTTTAATAAAATAAACATAGAATGTAAATATAATAAGATTTAAAAGATGGAACATAAATACCTAATGAATTATAATTAGCACATAGATAATTCATCTAGGTTAAATAATTAATGAAGGTCGTAATTACCTTGCTAGCAATCTGGGTTTGTGATGAGGCATAGTAACGAACAACAGGAGCATTAACGATCAACACCTTCAGCACTCCTTAGAAGCAATTTTCCGTCGCTAAGTATAATCTGCATACGTAAATAGAAGAGGTTCCTTAGTTCGAAGAACTAAGTAAGCCTTCTTGTCAAGTGAACAATTTACCTCACAGAGCATCATGGGAAAACAAGTCCCACCACTCCGCCCACTTTGTTTCGACAAACAGAGTTAATTTAGGACTTTGTAAATAACAAGTAAGACTATGCAGAATGAACGAAGCATATAATCAAGTAACGCCACATGCACGACAATGTATAATTATAAGAATCGGAGTAGTAATCAGCATTACGACATCTCAATTAAAACACAACAATAAGTATAACTAAAAGAACGATAATAGAATGTAAGAACATATTACGACCAAGCAGTGGTACAACTAGTGTACGTTATATTCCACAAGTTAAAAATGTTCCGTTTAGGTAGTTTTTACTAGCTTATAAATATTTTTTTTATTTTCAATTTTTGGGGATATTACAGCAGTGAAGAGGAATGATAAACCGGTAAATCACACAATCAAACTGACAAAATAAGGTCGATAGTCTGCACTTTTGGAATTTCCTTCACACCCACCATAGTTGATCAAGCAAGCTTGATCAACAATTCCTTAACTTGGGATATTAAGTGGTAAATTCTCTGCTTCTAGTGCAATAATGGAAGGAGCAATTTTGCTCAAAAAAATGATCCAAGTATGGATCTATAGTAGAAGAAGTGCCTTTTCCCGTCGAGGCTCTGATACCATATTAAATTGAGCACATAAATCTATGGATCAACACACAAGTCACAAGAACAGATCACACAATTTACTCAGTAATTGAAGAATGAAACAATGCAAAAATGGCTTGCAATTGTGAATGCTTCCATTAATCAAAAGTAATTAGATAATAATTACAATGAAGTACAGTGGCTAAATAGCCACAAGTAATTCGAATCCATGTGAGGAAATTTGAATTGATTAGACTCTACTTGACTGAATGGTTAACTGACCTTGTATAAATCATTATTGAAGGACTGAATGGTTAACTGACCTTGTCTAAATCATTATCAGAGTTCATCGGAGTTCTAAATCATGAATCAAGTGTCTAATTCAGTGTTAACTAAGCTTAACTGACTGTGGTAGGTGATGAATGTGTCTTTGTTGCATGCAACCATGCAAACCTAGTGCTAACTGAATGTAGAGGACTAGAACTGAATGTAACTGACTTCTAACTGAGCTTGACTAGTCACCAACTCAACTCAACTGACCTGGGTTGGTATTGACACTCCCAGTGGCTCCTAAATTGTAGGGATTCATCTAGGAGGCTCCTAAACTGATGCATGCAAGTGCAATTAGTGGTAGTATGCCTCAATTAGTGTTCCCCACATTTTAGTAACTGGAACATGTGCCCCAATTCGGCCAAGTGGCACCTAGTGGTGCTAGTGACTAAAACTAGACTGGATGGACTCCCGATTTAGACATATGACCAAATTGGACAAGGGAGGATTAATAATCTTAACACAAATGTCCTCATGAAGCAATGCCACTTTATTTTCTCCATATTTATTATTTGTATGAACCAATTTAATGTGTAAATGGCAAACTAAGGTTTTGTTGGGTCCCATAGCTCCCTTATTGCAAGATTTAATGCCTCGTCCCCAAACTAGGGAACTAGTAGGTGGGTGAAACATTGCTAACTAGTAGTCTCATTGGGATGGGTACATGACAATCCTTCCCACCCAATATTTTTTATCCTCAAGAAATGCCAATTTTGGATGCTATGGAAATTGTTCCTCTTCCCAAGTGGCTTCCTCACTAGGAAAATCCTTCCATTGTACCAAGTATTCTTTTATTGTTCTTCTCCTTAACGTTCTTTCCCTTGTTTTTAATATTTTTTTTGGAATGAGAACAAGTTTTCCTTCATCTTCCAAAGGAGGGAAAGTATCTGAAAATGAAATATGCTTACCTATAACCTTCTTTAGACATGAAACATGAAATACATTATAAATCTTACATCATATGGGAAGATCCAATTTATATGACACTTCTCCAACCTTTAGAATCACTTTGTAGGGACCTTTACCCTTTATGGTGGTTTGTTTGTAGGGATGAAACCTCAAATATACCAAGTCATCTACTTGGAAGTGCCTCTCCACTCTATGTTGGTCTGCATATTGTTTTTGTTGATTTTGGGAAACCTACAAGTTATCTTTCAAAACCTTCAAAATTTCTTGACTTTCTTCAATCCAATCCTTAGCCTTTGGAGCTCTATTATCACCAAAAAATGTGGTCACTAAAAGTGGATGCATCATAACCATAAAGTGATTTGAAAGGAGGCATTCCAATGGACATATGAAAAGTAGTATTGTAACAAAACTCACCCAAATGCAACCATTTTATCCTTGCTTTTTTCTACCCATTAACATAGTTCCTCAAGTATCCTTCCAACCATTGATTCAGCCTCTCTATTTTGCCTTCAGTTTGTGGATGATAGCTTATGCTAGGTGTCAAATTTGTCCCCACCATCTTGAAGAGTTCTTGCCAAAATGCACTAAAAAATGTGTTATCTCTATCACTAACAATGCTCTTAGGAAGGCCATGCAATCTAAAAACTTATTTAAAGAATAGTTCAACCACTTGTGCAACAATGAAAGTGGTAGTAACAAAAAAGAAATGAGAAAATTTGTTGAGCCTATCCACCACTACAAATATAAAATCCTTGCCAAGTACCTTGGGAAAACCAGTGATGAAGTCCATGGAAATGCTCTTCCATTTTTGTTCTGGAATAGGAAAGGCATGTAAGTGTGGATTCCCCTCAACAAGATGAGTTTCCCTTCAGAATTTTTGAACCTCATTTCAGGGATTTGATAGTTCACTATATTTTCCCTTAAACAATACAACCATTTTACTCCCAAAAACACATTTGTATCAGCCACATTCACTACATAAACACTGTCAGTGATAGTATGATTTCCTATAGTAACTTGAAGCTTTGGAATCCATTTAGTGCAGTCCATAGAATTATTACCTGGAATGATTACTGTGAAACCATCAAAATTTTCAGTTTGTAAGTTTATCCTCTCCACCAAGACTGCATCTATGAATTTATGAGCGGCTCATCCATCCACTAGAACTGTGACCTTTTGGCCTTGTATGTTACCCTTGAGCCTCAAGGTGTGGAATCTAGGTACACCTAAGAGTACTGCTATTTTTCCTGTCTTAGGAGTGGGTTTTTATTCTTATGTTGTTTCATACCCCTCTTCTTGTGGTGAAATTTGTGCTTCCTCATCCCCCCCACTTCATATTCCTTATAGAAAACTTCAATGTAGTGTGCCTTCCCCTTTGCACACTTATGTCCCAGAACCTAAACTTGTTGGCATGTGAAACATAGCTTCTTTATTCTAAGTTCTTCTTTGCTTGGTCCTCCTTTATTTTCTTTGGAAAAGGAGTTATTTTTCCATGGTTTCTTACCTTCCTTGAATTTGGAAGGGAAATCAGGCTTGGGGGGGGGTTTTGGTTCTTGGCAACACATTATGCAAATATCTTGTCAAATTCATGGCATCCTTCAATGTAGCTAGCTTGTGGGATTTCATGAGACCTCTCAAAGGTTCCGTGAATCCTTAAGTAATAGTATTACCAACCTATCCATAGATACATCAGAAAACATTACAATGAGATATACCTACATCCTCGAGGATGTTGTCCTCTGATCAACTACTAGGGACTTGCAGAGCCCTTTTTCTTTGAATTTTTCCTGCTTTCTTGGGGGATACTTTTTGTGTATTTATTACAATAAGGTATACCTGCTTCCTAGAGGCTAGTGTCTTGTGATCTACTACCAAGGATTTTCCTTGATCATTGTGATGCAACAAAGATATAGATAGCATTGTCGAAATGAAACCAATATAATCACGAAGTAAACATAATAAAAAAACATGTTGGTCATATTATATTTGTAAAAATACAAGGACCATGTATATATGTTGTCTTGAGGATGGTGTTATCTGATCAACAACCGGGGATTTTCCTTGATCAACACCTTGCAACAAAAATATAGAAAAGATTACTGAAATGAAACCAATATACTCAAAAAATAAACATAATAACAAAAACATGTTTCTCGTATTTAATTTTCACAATTACAATGACCAGGTATACTTGCTACCACGAGCTGATGTCATCTGATCAACAACTAGGGGCTTACCTCGATCATCACCCTATAACAAAAATACATAAAACATCATAAAAAATAAACCAATATACTCACGAAAAAAACACAATAAAAAACATGTTGTTCATATTATATTTGTATAATTATAATGAGGTATACTTGTTGCCTCGAGGATGGTGTACTCCTTTGGTAAACTGCTGGGGGATTGACTTGATCACTACCTTGCGATAATAATATTGGAAAATTACAAAATTTATAACAATAGACTCACTAAAAAAACATAATTTATTAGATTTGTTAATTAAAGGTTGGGTAAAATGGTATATGTACCAATGCCATTGTAACAACATTTGAACCTTTTCGATTGAAATTGTAATTGATCAACAACTCTTCCCCTACATCTATTGATTTTATGGCACATACAAAAACATAGTTTCCTTCACGCCCCTCAAATATGCAATTGGGTTTTTCTTATTTGTAGATGCAGGTTGTGTACTGTTTATAAGTCCTACAATATTCCATATTACTTTTGGCCTTCTGTCATTGTACATAGTCACTCCTATATGTTGATCCTTGTATTTTAGCTTTAAGTAGTTTGCATATAGACCGTATATTCTCATACTTCATGTATGTTGGACTAGTTGTATCCAATCACTGTAATTGTATCGAGATCCTACATACTCCATAGTCACTCCTTTATGTTGATCCTTGTATTTTAGCTTTAAGTAATTTGCATATAGATCGTATATGCTCATACTTCATGTATGTTGGACTAGTTGTATCCAATCACTGTAATTGTATCGAGGTCCTACATACTCCATCAATTCAGTATGAATGTCTTAATCGACCTTTATTCCATCCATGCAAAACAAACCCAAAACATGTAATGACGATGGTGCAATCTGATATATCCTATCATTCACACAAACATGTGTGTTTATTTGAGGAAGATCCTTGGGTACCAATTTTTTCACCACATGTATATACATCAAGGGCACCTTGATGTTCCCTATGGTCTCATCATCATAAGAACACGACTCCCCTTCAATGAGAAAAAAATCCATGCATTTATGACATTTTATTCTGGTTTTTTTACATCTAGTTGATCTCCCTCTTATAGACCTACTAGATGACTCACTTTCCATTTGTCTTCCTAAACTTCCCTCGCTTGAGGAAGACAGATCTAACAAATACCTATTTGGTTCTACCTTCACCATGGGATAAAAGTTTCAAAGTTTTGGGTTTGGGTAAATAGCATAGAAGGAGAATGGAAATTTTGTTTTTGTGCTTGCATTCGTGGAGTTTAAAGGAAAAGATGGTGAACCATGCTCCCAAATGGCCATCATGAAGGACATCGGTAAGTTTTCAAGGTGTTCAACCCTCCAAGGAATGAATGCCACATAAGCAACAAGCAAGGTCCTACATCCAAGTAAGAAACCTCCACATCTGGAATACCCATTTATTTATTTATTTCAATTCATTGTTCTCCTACTACACATTTGATTGTTTTTCATTATCCCTTATCTTATAAGAGTACAACTATTACAATTTGGAGACTGAACTTTGTTTCCTACATTATAATTAGTTTAAATTACAGACTGATTTTATGTATTTAGAGGAATTATCATATTTATTTGGTCTTATGAACCAATCCTATGAATAAACCCCACAAGATTATGAAGAATTGAAAAAGGTTATCCTCTAACCATGCTTATTTTCCCGATTCTTGGAGTAAAAAATCAATGATCTAAAGAAGTCAAGTTAGGGATATTTACAATAGGTCTAGACACTTGAATTCCATATGACTATGAAGTTGGCAATGGTGAGTTGATGGTGAATATTGTTAGAGGAACCAAGGGATGAAAGAAAGTATTCAATAGTGGTTGTAACATTTGGACAAGCATGGGAACAACACATGATAATGCCAAAAAATAGAATGATTCAAAGGTTGTTTGATTCACTTCAATTTCCAGTAAACCTTGGTGTGCAATAAACATGTTATTTTTTTTACAAAATCAACCAATTCCCAAGCCATGACCTTGTGGAAAATGAAATATGAACACGGAAATGAAGAAAGGATTTTATATGATCATATACTCTATGGATATGGCCATGTTATTGGTGCTCATTTGTTTCTTTTATGTCCATGTTTTGTTAAATTTTCCAATAAATATTATTCAGAAGAATGGGTTTGTCTTTAGGTTCATACGGGTTCTTTCCTTTGTTGGTCGTAATTTCAGTTTATGTTAAAGTTGTAGTTATGTGATAAATATTTTGGTGGTCTTGTTATCACCCAAACTCACACCCTTCAAGATAAAGTCCTAAATTTCTAGTGTAGGCTTGGTGTAACTAAGAGGTATGCCAATGTCATCACACCAAACCCTATTCTATTGATTTTGTTGGATCTTCTCCAACTCAAGAGAGGCTTCCTTAGGATAGGATTGCTAGAGCTTGCAATAAGGATTAAGGTGAAATGGAGATATGAATCTTGCACAATGGCTTTCTTTTTAGTAATAAGAAAGGAAATACATGGAAAGACAAGGACACGTTTCTTCTCCATTGAGAAAATATGGGGTCAACCAAGGCTCAATGAAGGGTTTATCAAAATATTAGAAGGATTAGGAAAAATAGAATACAAACCCTAACCACTTTCTAATTGCTTCACAATTTTCAGAAAGCTACAAGGGAAAACACTATTACAAATATTTTCAAATGATCTTGAAAGGATAATTATCATGCAAGACTAAGAGAGTATTTAACGATAGAATGAGAAACATTCATATACCACAACTTCATGCAAGAGAGGAATAATAATGAAGAAAAAATGAGGCATCCTCATTATGGTAGAGGAGATGAGCATAAAATTTGATTTCACAGACAAAGGAGGTCAAAATAATCACATCTATTATATCTACGGATGTTGTTGAAGATCCTTGATACGTTTTACTACTTTTGATTAAATCAATGAATTATCATTCAACATCAAACCCTCTTCACACCTCCTACATGATAATTTTATGCCATTTTTCCCTAACCCCAATAAAAATCAGCATAAGTTGGTGTACCATACAAATATCGTAAATTTACTAATATTTTTGGATTTCCTTGAAACGACATTTTGAATTTGTAGAACATATGCCAAATTTGATAAAAACACTTTTAGGACAATTGTATTTTTGGTGATCAAATTAGGGAAATTCCAAAGCCTAATTATTTTTTATAGAGATATCTAAGTCTAGTTTAGATTTCAAATGGAATCACTCCATTTTGACCTTGTACAAAATGTTTATGCTCAAAAGGGTATCCGGTTGTTCCAAAATATGCACTGATACAATTTTGCTTCCTCTTCAACTTCTTGATCACTATCTTCAACAACATGGGCCTGAAATCTTTTCATATTTTTTACTCTTTCTGCTTTCATGGGATAGTTAATAGCATTGTGTCCCAACTTGTGACAAGTGAAGAATTCATAATTTGAGAAGCCTTTCTTGGACTTCTGAAACCCTTGAGTTTTTCTATGAGGATGGTCATGAATCTTTATTGTGTTCTTTCCTTTGGTATGAATTGTCAAGGATTGATCCTCAATGTCATTTATCTTTTCTTCTTTGGATGCTATCATATCTTCTTCTTGAACACATTCTTCCCATAACTTTCGGAACTTGGTTAGTTTCTTTCTTGAACACATTCTTCCCATAACTTTCGGAACTTGGTTAGTTTCCTTCTTGAACATATTCCTCGGATAAAGGCTTCAATATCTTGGAAGACCATTCAATGTGGTCATTACAATTTTTGCTTCCTCACTCATGTCACCAATAGCTTCTAATTGATAATTGATTTAACCTACACTTGTAAAGTAAGAATGCATGGTCTCTTACTTTTAATCTCTTACACTTTTGAGGTGATTCCCCAGTGTCATCTTCCTATTGATGTTTCTTCCTTCAAATAGACCAGATCGAGCATTAAACATTTCTTTTGGAGTCTTCCTTGAGGATACTTGAGGGATCAAGTTATCTTTAATGGAGTCAGATATGATCCTTTTATCTATGATCATATCTTTCTTATACTTGTACTTGGCTTCAACTTCTTATTGTTCTTCCACTTCCTCCTTTACAAATATTTCTATATCATTTTCATGTAGGATAAGCATGACCCTATACTTCCATGCTCTAGAGTTTTCAACACCTTCAATATTTTCATCTAGCTTGGTATTCTTTGTCATATTTAATAGAATGATAACTTCAAATGGAATAAGGAGGAGTAGTACTTACTTGATTAAAAAATCTTATGGTGGTCCTTCTTCTGGATGGGCTAGGGTTTGATGCAGAAACCCTAATTTTTTAGTTGGGATCACTAGCAAGGATGCGTGAGGAAAAAGATGCGCCTCCCTATGGAGAGGTAGACTGTATCTTTATTTTGTTTAGATTGATGATGGAGTCTCAGGAATACTGAAGCCCTAGTTTGTTCTGGAAGTAATGACTAGTCCAAAACTGGAACTTCTTGGAATCCAGTTATGTTTTCACAGAAAGATGCGCTCTTCAGGGTGTGAGTTTAGTGAGCCCCCTTTTCTGGTTGATCTGTCAAGGGATTTTTTCGAAGTAACAAACCCTAGCTGTCCATTGTTTCGTTTCAGGGTGGCTCTGATACCATGTTAAGTTTTCTTAATTTTTTTAGATGATATCTTAAAACAAATTGTTATCTGAGTAATATCACTGAAAGAACAACAAGCACATAAACATAAGAACACAAGAACACAAATATTTTCATTGGGGAAACCACAAGGGATTAAACCTCACAAAACTTCCAGAGTATAAAACTCATCCAGATCAGTGTAAAACCCAGACAACTTCTTCTCTCTTTTTTCTGGCGGTTGTTCTTCTTTCTCTTGCAAAACATCTTGAGTGAGTGTACAAATGAAGAGGAGTGTCTCCCTATTTATATTCTTCAGTTGAATTGACCTATAACCTAAGAGGGCTGACTTGTTTAACTGACTGGGACGACTTGTATAGCAAGACACCAAAGATAATATTTATTATATTGACACTTGGGTATTATTGACCTAACTTACATGCAGAGGTTTACATTGATTCTTTCAATGACTCTTACAAGACCAAGCTCATCTCCTTAAGGGGGAACACAATCAACACATATGTAATATCTTTTGAAGTTACAATACTTTAACATGTGTTAGGATTAATTAATCCTCCTTTGTCCAATATAGTTTATTTGGTCATATTTCCTAACTTATTAAATTATTATCATTGTACTGGAGTATGGGGGACACACCTAGAGGTTACACCTAGAGGTTATTTTCCACTTACTGCATGTTCTCACTAAATCCCTACATTATAGGATCTCACTCTAAGTGCCACCAAAAGCCTCAATCAGTTGGTTGTGGTAGGTAAACAGTTATGCTAATTCAATCTCCAGTTACAATCACTTAGATCACTTTCAGTTATCCTAGCCCCATTTTTACATGCATGCAAGGAGAGTGGTTTCTTTTTCCTACCTACCTCATCAGTTAACTGATTGTAGACTAATTTCGAAATCTAGAGTTAGACTAGTGAGCTCCAGCAATGATTTAGACATACTAAGTTAGTTCTTCAAACAACTTGAGATAGTATATTTGAATCCTGTCCACATAATTCAAATTCTATTTATTGTGTAATATTGTATTATTTATTAATGAATAAATATTAATGTTGTGATTAAATGCTATCTTACCTTGTACATATTGATCGCATAAGTCAAATAAGTAGGACCCACTTTGTGGGTTCTATTCTTTAAAAAAAAACCAGCGTGTGATGTCGGCCAAGATTGGCGGAGATCGATGGGCTGTCATCTTACACTTGTCACATATGTACATGGTTAAGACGAGGTGCCTTCTTCTCACGGCCACCTCCAATTTTCCTTTTCCGTCTATATATATATGTGTGTGTATATACCCTTGTTGCACTCATCAACTGTTGTCATCGCAGAATATTACACTGTAGTGGCGAAGATCTTGATTACTTGCCTTACAAAGTATCCTACCGGATTTATCTGTTTCCAAGCGGGGATCTTGATTACTCCCGAGTCGCCAGTGGCCTTACCGGATTCATCTTTTTCGCAGCGGGGATCTTGATTACTCGCCAGTCGCTTTACCGGATTCATCTTTTTCGCGGCCGGGATCTTGATAACTCGCCAGTCGCCTTACCAACCACAGGAAAGATTCCTTCCAGATTACTCTCTTTCGTGATCCAGCCATGTCGTCTCATTCGAATCGCCAGGTTTTGAGAAGCTTAGCAGTTTCCTTTTGCAAATATTTTACATGCATTTTTCAATTGAATACAGTAACAAGCAGGTTTTATTCAATGTGATAACTGACGGATCTTTTGGCCGTGCAGAATGAAGGGGAAGAAAGGCTCAGATACTTGGGATTTTTGCAGGTTGCCGTTCAGAAGGCCACGGCTCGTCTTTCTAGAATCTACGGGTATGCCAGAGAGAATTCGGGGCCTCTAAAACAAGGAGTTTATGACATGGAGGGAGCTGTTAAACTTTTTGTCATTCCCGTCTACCAGAAGATCGAGGGAAAGCCTTTCGAGATTCTGCAATTCGCAGATAAAAAGGTAAGCCGACCGCCTTCGCCTTCCAATTATGAAACCCCATTTTGGTTTCTTTGTCCTTAAATTTACCAAAAGCAAAGAAATCAAGAACTTAGCCGGTTTAAGAAAACTAGGGTTTCATTTGGATTCTGTCATTCAATCGGGGCGGTCTGTGATTTTCTTTTTTGGTTTTTTCACAGGTGGGTAATGTGATCGATAAGCTTGACAGTTGTGTGCC